>JASTWP010000066.1:0-256526 GCA_030770255.1 Temnothorax ravouxi
AGAATATGTAGGTATACGTGACGAATTCTAACTCGAGAGTTTCGAGGGGAAGGGGGGAGGGAGGGTATCAGCGAACATGTCTGAACATGTTTCACGGTTGATGTCATGTGGAGGGAAGTATACGTCTTAATAAAAAAACATCCTACCTTAGTCCCCTCTCCTAGATTCCAGAGCGCTGATTGCGCGTTCCAGAAACATTAATTTTCCCCTCCTTCATCATAGTTTTGGAAGTTGCCGCGTATACTCGATTAATTTTATCCGACTAGTCTCGTATCGGCTGCTTGTGTGAACGGTCCGCTTTTCATAACCGAAAATGTATTCCGTTGGAGGAAGCAACGGCGCGGCGGCAACAGTGGCAGTAGACGTATGAATTATTACGTACCGATTGACGATGTTGAAACTTCAACGTGTGAAAACAAGTAAGTTTTGTTTAATTTATAAAGCTATATATTTTTATATCTTTTTGCGAATTGTATTATTTTAAAAGTAATCTCATTATTTTTTCTACAGCATCTCGTTGGAACGTCGCGCGGTTCGTATACTAGGCAGACGATACGCATTGACTTCAACAGCTTATAAATATTTGGATATTGGAATCAGCGTGGGACCTGTGTCCTTTGTGGAACTACTTCTCGGTGACAACCGAGGAAATCAGATGGTGTTGGCTCATACGACGTGGACAGCGCTAATTGAAAGACGTGCGGATATCGAACGACTCCTGCAGTCAGCCGCACCTTCATCAATGTCGATTCGAGATCTAGTTATAGAACTCGTAAAAATACGTGATGCAAATGTTGTAAAATTGACGTCGTGCGACACCAGCTTGTATATAAAATCATCGACCATACTTTTCTTATTCGAACTAGAACATTGCGTCGAGAATGTGTATTTTCAACTATGTCAAAATGTTCGCGGCGTAAGTGAAAAATTTAAACAATTTGTAATCATTTTACGTCAAAATTGTATCACCGATAAATGTAACGCAGTTAGAATTTTGCGTGAAGTTTATGTTAAAAATTCAATTATTGATTGCGAATTACTTGCTTGCGCTTTAGACAATATTGTATACGATGCGACACATGAGAAATAAATTAACGTTTATGTGATAAAAAAAGATTCTTTCATTTCTCCCAATTACTTATTATAAAAAAGAAACGCGAAGTAGAATGATAGCGAAGGGACGCGAGCGAGAGAGGACGCGAACGAAGAGACGCGTGCGACAGAGAACGTGTTCACATGTGCCGATGCTCCATCGAATTTTTGTCCCCGCTATTGTAGTGCGAGGCATATATTTTATCTCAATTTTTTTTCGTTGAAAGGGACAGTCCGTTTCTTAAATTGTTAACATATTTTGTTCTCTGGTGACATTTTACCTCGCTTCGTTTTGCAACCGTCGTGAAATTCAGTCTCGTTGAATCTGCGAACGCGTTCGGACAACTGCCCGAAACAAGTTATTCTTAAAATGGTTCGCGCGCGAGACTTAATTAAAATTTCGTATCCCGCCGATGGGGTAAGTATGGTGATTCGCGAGTGATTTTTAATTTATAGTTTTTTAAATTAACTGTGTGTGTGTTTCTACATTACAGATGCTGTGGGTTGATAATATTCCCATTCGACATGTTCATATACATGACATGATATATATACAGATCCCACTCGATCAGGTATGCGTGACATATTTAATATTTTTTTAATAATATTATTGTAACATTTTTAACATTTATTAACATTTATTTTATTTTTCAGGGGTGGTTGCAGTTGGAGGATATCCGGATTAATAATTTTCTGAATATCTTAGACATACGAAAGAGGAGATTCGACAAACGGGAAATTTAAAAAAATAACAATAATGTTTGGTCTGCGCGGGAGAAGATATTTTGCCTCACCCGGTTGTTCGAAACAGATAACATTTGAAAATTTAATTGTAATTATAAAAAAAATTGTTTTAAATAAAAAATTGTTTATATAAAAAGTACTCATAAATACACTGAAATAAATTTTGTATTGTATTTCCTATGTTCATTCTTTCACTTACCTTCTCCTTAATTTTAGATATTAAAATAATTTATTAAAATTATTAAAATATAAAAAATTATGTATTGCTATAAAGTATTATACATTTAATTATAACTTTATGAAAAAAAGATGAGAGATGAGAGCGAGAGAGAATACATGTATAAAAGAAAGAGAAGGCGAATATAAGAACGCAGGCGATAGAAAACATCCGCGAGGAAGAGATAACGCAAACGGGGGACGGGAGCGAGAGAGAGACTGCGCGCGAGAGAGAGAACGCGAACGGGGGACGGGCTTAATTTTATCACTTTTAGTCCTTTTCGAAAGAAAAGAAGGAAAGAAAGAAATAACGCGCGACGTCATAAACGACTGACGTAAAAACGCGACCCAATGATCCCAACATGTTCGTCATAAACCGATAAATTTGTCCTAAACAGCATGCGTAAAGAAGACATCGCGGTGGTTAGACATGTACAGCGGGGGGTCTCCGAGAGACTCCCAAGCTAAATTTTTTTTAAGCGTTTCATTGTTCTTTTTTTACTCCGTACATCTCAAAGTTAAGTCGTCTAAAATTTATAAAATCTAGCTGTCTGTGATCGGCGCTCGCCTTTGTAATGCGCGACGCCATAACCGAATGGCGCCGCGAAACCCCGATAAACGGCTTTTCCTACGAAGAAAGGTGAAAAGGACATCTGCGTCACGCTAGTCACAGGTCATAAATTATAGCCGCCTGCATAGGCGCTCGCTCGCTTGCATCTGAAGTGTGAAATAATATCTGTTTATAGATATTATCGGCCGAACATCGACGCGAGGCGGTATTTGTTTATCAAACATGCCCAATGCGTTCGCCTGTCCCCCCTCCCCTCCCCTTTCTTTCCTAGGACCTACTTGATCTTGAGTGTCCCCCCTTGCAAACTCTTTGCTGGGAACGCGGACCATTCCCCACCCGCAGACCCCACGGCCGGGCGGCGGCGGTACCCCCCCGCCCCGCACCCCCCTGAGATCCCCGGCCTAGAACTGTCCTTCTTTTCCTACTAACTTTATGTCGAAGTTAAGATTGTAAGATAAAATCAACATTCTTTTTCTGTAAATTTTAACATATAATATATTTTAACATATTTAATAAATACGTTTAAATTGTATTTCTTTAATATATTTCTTAAATTATTTTAATAATTTTATATTTTTAAGTTTAATTAACATAGCAGGCACATGTTAAATCTACACATGTATGTTGATTATTTTACATAAAAATTTTCACAAGAACCTTTTTTAACAAAACTACAAAAATTTTCCAACGGTGTAATGTTTATTTTTATAAGGTAATAAATAAATAAATATATATATATATATATATATATATATATATATATTGTATATATCTTTTGGATTAAAATATTTCGTACTAATAAAACAACAGATTTTTTCTGCAAAGTACTGTTTAATTTATTTTATTTTCTCTCATCTGCATTCATTACAAAACAATAGCTATTTAACTTTTCCAACTTCTTGGTTGTTGTTTTATATATTAATATTAATAGATAAAATTTCTCTAATAATTTCGTTAAACAAATAAAGGTAATTCTACAGAATAGGGTCTTTTCCGAATTTTGATATTTTCTTGCGGTTTTCTTGGTAAAAACCTTTGTTGTGACTCCGACAGTGATATTAAATCGGGGGAGCCCGAAAAATATGCCCTACCTATTTTTTTTACCTATTTTTACTTTATTTTTGATAAATGTCTAGATTAAGGGCAACCTCACTGATTTCAATGACCTTGATATATGTTGTCAAGGTCATGACCCTGTAACGATGCACCCCCGGAAAGAGCATCGTCCCGGCACGAACACCCCGCCGAAGCCGCCCGGCTGACCATCCGCAGGGTGAGAAATAGGCACGATATGCCTACCGTATTTTGCGTCAAGAAGTCCGTAAACGGACTTACCGCGGCAATCGTCTGAAAGCACCGAGCGGTGCCGAAGACGACCGAAGACGACCGAACGGCGGGCGCGGCGTCGAGACGCCGTAATCCCCACCGTTCCGCCGTACCACTCCAACGCTCGCGCTTGCCGCCGCTACCCCCACCACTGCGTAACACCGCCGCGACGCAGGTATATAACGCGAGCGTCGTCAACGCTAATTGCGATTCCTGATTATCCGTCTCACCGACTACACCGATCCTGAATCCCGCACCGAGCTAGTCTGAAAGAGGGTAGAGCGCTTTTGGCATTCTCTGTCTTCACCGAGTGCGTCTCGACAAACGACTAGTTCTCCCTATTCTCTTAAGTCGATCCGAAAAGAAGGTAGAGCGCCGCTGGCATTCTCTGTCTTCGTCGAGTGCGTCTCGACGAACGACCGGCTTATTCCAACCACCCGCGTATCCAGGAGTCAGTCCGAAAGGAGGAAGAGCGCCTCTGGCATTCTCTACCTCCATTGAGCGTTTCTCGACGGACGCGACTCTGGTCGCCCGCGCTTCGCGCCTCGCGCCGCGTTTGCGCTTCGCGCCGTTTCTCGCGCGCCGACCTGCGCCTCGCAAGCTCCTGTTGTCACGATCTCTAGTTTACATTGTATTACCGCGACCGCACCTATTGTACTATCACGTCCGCGATCCTTTTCTTATCTCGATGTACATATATATATATATACGTTTAATTGAATAAACCTTTTGTTACGCTGTTAATTTGACCCGAGTCTCGTGCCTTCCTCCGCGCCTACTCCAAACCCTGACCACCCGCGAGCTAGATCCGCGCTTCGGAAGCTAGGTTGTTCTAACCCCAAGTGACCTTCAGAAAGTTTGGAGTTTAGTCGTCGCTCGTTATTCGTTAAAAAGTTATTAACAAAAAAAGTTTGGAAAATATATATAGCAGCTATTTTGAGTATTAAAAGGCATAAATAACTAATATATATGTCGAAATAGTTCACGCATACACTTTCCGCGCGAAACGAGATGCCGCATGGGTTCGTGGCGCGCTTTAAAAGTATAATTGTTTAAAGCGCGTCACTAATCTATACGCCGAAAGAATATCATTTTGAATTATATATGTTACATTTTTGACTTACCACAACCAAACAGTTGTCACGTGACTTCTTGCATGCGCGTGCGGCCAATAAGCATGCGCATATGGCCGCAGGGCATGTTCGTAGTCGTTACATTTCGTCGGTATGACAGGTCTCATAACCTGATAATCGTCAACTTTAACTGTTAATATCACTGTTAATATTTTTTCTGCCAGATTCGGTCGTTTTGTGCAAAAACGCGTCGATTAAGCCTAAGTTGAACGAAATCGGTGAGAAGGCCACTATTCTTCAGATTTGCCAAAAATTGTCGCTCATGTTCCGTTTGTTTCTATAATTAATACTTAAAATATCATAATGTTAGTAAGTAAGGAAATGATAATTTAAACGATAATTTATATAGATATATATTTCGCTTCTTACTTCAATTAGATTATATTATAGACCAGTCATATTAGACATCAAACCTTCCAATTAATCTTCTCAGGTTGCAACCATGAATCGCTTTAATTTGAGGTGCTATAAGTGGGATTTATTTTGCTTCGCAAATTAACGGGGAATAAAAAGTTATTAACAATATTATCAACAAAAAATGCAATTTTTTTTATTTTTTCTCAAATATCTCAAAAAGTAAGTAAGATAGGGTAACTAACTATACATAGTGGTTACTATGCTCTACAAAATGTATGATTTAATTATATAAATAAATAGAGGAATTAAACAGTATAAAATAAAAATATTTAATCAAAATAATTCCTTGTGATTAAAATGATTCTTTGTAATATTATAATTTTATTAAAGAGAATTAAATCTACTACCACTTGGGTTGGAATAGGAAGACCCTTGAATGGGAACACAAAGATATGTACCACTTGGGTTTTATTTTTTAAAAGTAGTTGCACAACAATTATTTTTCAAAACAATATATATATTCTCTTTGCAATTGGCGTACATTTAAAGATTTCACATCTTTTTTTGAAATATTGTCACTTAATGTCACTTAGGTTGAGTTAGGTAACGTAATTTTGTAATATAATAATTTTGTTACAGAATACACACACAGTGAATCAATAGCATGCTATTAGAAAAAATTAGTATCATTAATTAATGTTTAGTAGAAATTAATAGAAAGTCAAAGAGATATGATGTTAGAGAATAAATGGGACATAAAAGATAGGACAATCACATGTAATTTTGTTTTCAAATATGGCTATTAATGTGTAATTATGGGCCAATTCCTTTTAGTGACACAAGTCGACACAAACATCGTTCTATCCTTCTTGGCATTCAATGAATAACGAAGACAGAACGACACTTGTGTCGACTTGTGTCAGTAAAAGAAATTGGCCTCACGTTAATAATTGTATACGTTAGCGACAAGAATCTGATTGCTATTTATGAAGCATTTATGACACAAGAGGACACACACAGAAACTTTCTCAAATTACTAAAAATTATTGAGATTAATAGAGAATAAGAGAGATTAATAGAACGCTGAAATTAGGGATACAAAATAATTAATAATTTTGTTTAAAAATAATGCTTAGCTTTTATGTCTTGCATGATTAATATAATTACAAATATTTTTAGTAAAATATTTATTTTTTAATAATAAATCCCAATTTAAATAATTTAATTTGCATTTAACATTTAATTACAGTTAAATTTTTCCCGAGAAACATACTCTAATGTATCCTCTGGCACAGTTTTAACTAGTTTATCTTTTTATTACTAGACCAGAGATAGAATTATGTTTAATATATCTATACTTAAATATCCGAATCAAAACCAATAATCGAATTTTATTTTCTAGGATTTGATATATTTATCTCTATATATAAAACTAGCTGGTTACCCGGGCTTCGCCCCGGAGGACATATGTAACAAGACACGCAAATAGTCTCTCTAAGACTAACTTAAAATGTACTAATTGCTCGAGGGGCGGTAGAGCCGTACCCGGATTTGCGAAAAGGCGAACTCGAAGGATCAGGGGAGGTGTGTAATGACTCCCCCAAAGCGAGATAGTTAAGCGAAGTGCGACTCACCGTTCGTTGTGCCGTCGACTCCTGTAGGATCCGTCTCTTATGCAAGCTCGTGGACGTCGCAGGCAGCAAGCAGTTAAGCTGAAAAGGTAGCAGGCAGACCGCAAGCAAAGCAATAGGCCGCAAGCAAGGCAATAAGCAGCAGGCAAAGCAATAGGCAGCAAACAAGGCAAGCAGAGAAAGCAGGCGATCGCACTAGCAGGCAGCTAACTTAATCTCTCTCGGGCTCCGGATTATAAGGCACGTGTGCTCCGAGGCGTCGAGACGTTGAGACGGTTAGACGATGAGTGACGAGTGCTCGCGGCGCTGGAACAGTGTCGCAAGCGAGTACTTGTTCTTCAGGCGGGTGCCCTCGTGGGGTGAGCGAGGGCAGCACCAATTGGTGAGTCGCGCAAAATCGATTCCGCGTCGATCGCGATCCGCCGACGTTTTGCGCGAGTCACCGAAATACTTAAATACTAGGTAAAAACTACTATGTACAACGGGTGCAAACCAAGTAATACCTTTGACTAAATTTAAAGTAATTAACAAATGGAAAAGCAAAGAATGGTTTGATAACGAAATTAAAGATTTAAAAAATAAGAAAAATAAGATTTATAAAATTGCTAAAGAAACTAAAGAAGACATTTATTGGATTGAGTTTAAGAAAATTAGAAATAAATTAACTAAACTAATTAAACAGAAGAAAAGAGAATATAACGACTCGAATATTGATAAAAATAAAAAAGATAGTAAAAAATTATGGAAGCATTTAAAACAAATTGTGAGTAAAAAACCAAAAAATAGTGTTAGTAAAGTTCAATTTAATGATAAAATCTGTGATAAAGACGAAGATATTGCTGATAACTTTAATAAATTTTTTATTGGCAGTATAACTGAAATTAACGATGCAATATTAAACTCTAGTCAAAATAATAATAATTGTGATATTTTATTAACTAATACTATAGATAATAATATAGAAAGTTGGCAAAATTTTGACAAAGTTAATTCCAAAAACTTGTTTAAAATTGTAAATAAATTAGAAAACAAAGCGTGTACAGAAGATGCAATTAATGCAGAAATAATTAAAAAAGCGTGGCCTTGTATTGACGATCAATTTGTTAAATTAGTAAATGTATCTTTAAGAACTGGCGTATTTCCAGCTGAGTGGAAAAACTCAGTAATTACGCCTATCCAGAAGATACAAAATACTATAAAAGCTAGCGAATTTAGACCAATAAATGTACTGCCGACATTTGAAAAAATTCTTGAGACCGTAGTTCATAAGCAATTAATTAAGTATCTTGATAAAAATAATATCTTAGTGCCAGAGCAATCTGGTTTTCGTGAAAGCCATTCTTGCGAGACCGCCTTGCAAAGTGTCCTGAATAAATGAAAAATTAGCTGTGATAACAAACAAAAAACTGGAGTAACATTCCTTGATTTTAAAAGAGCTTTCGAGACTATTGACAGAAAGAAATTAATTATTAAACTTAACAAATGCGGGATAAAAAATAATGTACTTAAATAGTTTAAGAGTTATTTAACTGATAAAACTCAGCAAGTCAAATTCAACAATGTCACCTCCTCAAAAAGAAGAACCATATATGATGTTTCACAAGGCTCAATATTGGGCCCAATCCTTTTTTTGATTTATATTAATGATTTAAAGAAAGTATTACAATATTGTAAATGTAAAATGTTCGCGGACGACACAATTGTATACTACAGTAGCTCTAACTCTGTTGAAATTGAAAACAAAATTAATTATGATTTAAAAAATTTATCAATTTGGTTAAAAAATAATATAAGTTTGAATGTTGCAAAAACTAAATTCATCCTGGTAAGAGGTGTGCGGGCCTCTATGACAAGCGAAAAATGCAATATTAAAATTGAAGATAATAATATTGAGAACGTTGATACAATTAAATACCTTGGTATTATGATTGACAAACACTTAAACTTTAGTAAACACGTAAAGTACATAATTAAAAAGATTTCAAAAAAAGTAAATTTTTTATTTAGAATTGGAGACTCAATATCGCCACTGTTCGGACTCATCTATATACGTTTGGTACTTTCGGCAGCGCTCGCGCGGCGTTGCTATGCGGTCGCACGCGATCGTGCGCCTTCGGCGTTTCTCGCCCGAGTTCGGGCGCCCCGAGCCGGCTCGGGCTCAGATCTTTCGGGAGTCTCGGCCTGCGAGCACGTACATTCAGTACGAGAAGTTTTCCGGCGTTACTTTACGAGCGAGCTGCCTTTCAGAATTGTATTGTGAAGTAAAGAGAAGTGGTGTCGTGGCGTAATAAAGAGTGCTGCTATAATAAAACCAAAGAAAAAGTGCATAATTTCCTGCCCGTCCCGTCCCTTGAAATTCGAGCGACAACGACGGTAGTTCGAGACATAATCGCATCAAGCGATTGCATACGAAGTTTCGAAATACGCAACAAATGGTCCTTCGAGCCGGATATCGCCGGATGGATACAACCCACGGAGATATTCGGGCATCAACGTCTACGCCATCCACATAAAATTCAGCAATTATTGCCGGATCCCCAAGCCTCGCAAGCTCGAGACTCTACCAGCAGGAGGACGAAGCCCATCGTCCTTGAAGCATCCTGCAGCTCGTTAGCATTCCGTTGAGCCAGCAAGCCAGAAGATCTCCCCGAAGGGGGCAAGCCAGCCCCGGGAAGGTTCCCGCCAAACGTCGACGCCGCCATCTTTGCATCACGTTCCCGCCAAACGTCGACGCCGCCATCTTTGCATCACGTTCCCGCCAACCGTCGCCGCCGCCATTTCCAGAGGCAACCGTCGTCGCCGCCATTTCCAGAGGCAACCGTCGCCGCCGCCATCGCCAGAGGCAGCCGTCGCCGCAGCCATCTTTGCATCGAGCCCGCGCAGCGCGCATCCTTGTTGCTAGCGAGCACTCAGCGATCGTCCGTTCACTTCCAGGTAGGGAAGGCTTATTCGATTTACCACCAACCAGAAAGATCGCTTGCTCTTTGTCCTGTCTTTTTCGCATTCGCGTTATTAATAGCGAACATGAATAGTGATTCGGATCTTGGTAATTTAAAGAAGCGTCGTTCTACTCTTAAAGGATCGTGTACGCGCGTAAAAACATATGTGGATAGCGTCACGTCGGTCACGCCGGCGGTAACGGCGCAGCTCGAGGAGCGCAAAAACAAATTAGAGCAATTCTAGAACGATTACAATGATGTGCAAACACAATTAGAGTCGTTAGATGAGGCCGAAGCTAGCGATAGAGCTAATTTCGAAGAAGCGTTTTTCGAGTTATCATCTAGAATTCGAGCTTTAACACTACGTCCGTCTACGACGCGTGGCGTCGATACACCGTCGCCGACAGGATCAAGCGTCTATGATTCTACGGTTAACATTCGATTGCCGAAGCTCGACTTGCCAAAATTTTCCGGGAAATATGACGAGTGGTTCCCGTTCCACGATGCGTTCCATTCGGTCATACATACGAATTTGAGTCTAAGTAATATACATAAACTGCAGTATTTGAGAGCATCGACTACCGAGGACGCGCACAAGGTAATATGCTCGCTAGAAATTTCAGACGACAATTACGCGGTCGCGTGGAATTTATTAAAAGAAAGATACGACAACAAACGTATTATAGTACAGAATCACCTTAAGGCCATAGTAGAGTTGCCCGCAATGAATAAAGAAAACGCATCCGAGCTGCGTCAAATCGCGGACGGAGCGGCTCGTCATATTCAAGCACTAAAGGCGTTAAAGCGTCCAACGCACAGTTGGGACGATCTGTTAATTTATTTGCTGGGTCCTAAACTCGACGCAGGCACAACGCGTGAATGGCAAAGGTCACTGGTAGACGACGAACTGCCCACACTTAAACAGTTTCTAAATTTTTTGTCCCACCAATGTCATGTCCTCGAGTCAACGCAAAAGACGAGTAACCCCGCGGCAAAAAATACAAATACGCGATCACAAGCCAATGACAAACAGAAGCCGTCGTGCAACACGGCCGTCAAGGCAAAATGTATTTTTTGTAGCGGCGAGCACCCTGTATACCAATGCAAACAATTTTTAGATTTAACTATTACTCAGCGCATAGAAGGTATTCGATCTCGTAAGATATGTTTGAATTGTTTGCGTTCAACGGCGCATATCGCCAACAAGTGTCCGTCGGGAGGCTGCAAAATTTGCTCCCGCAAGCATAATACATTATTGCACATTCCAAGCGTCGTGGCCGAGCAAAACAAATCGGTCGAGAGCGCGAAACAAGCGTCTAACGTCTCGAATTCGACGGAATCAAATGCATCTAATAGTGTGGTGGTAACACATTCGTCGAGCTCAGCATCGAGCAACGATGCTTTTCTATCTACAGCTGTTGTGTTCGCTCAAGCTAGGGACGGTTCACAACGTTCTTGTCGAGTCCTTTTAGACTCAGGATCGCAAGCTAACTTCGTGACTAAAAACTTTTTAATCGCATTAGGTTTAGTCCCTCGTTCGATAGAAATATCGGTGTCAGGTATAAGCGGAACGGCAACACGGGCTAATCAAGCGGTTCAGATTAAATTTAGTTCTAGGATAAGCTCTTTTTCGTTTGTCATTGACTGTGTTGTAGTTGACTACATAACTGACGACCTGCCTGCATTCACTGTCAAGCGTCAATCGTTTGATATTCCTCGCAATATTCCTCTGGCAGATCCCCAATTCAACGTTTCATCAGGTATTGACGTATTAATTGGCACGGAGGTATTCTGGAGTCTTATGTGCATAGGACAGATCAAGGCATCGGACAAGCATCCGACGCTGCAGAAAACTAGATTAGGATGGATATTGGCAGGAAAGCTTAGCAATGGTATTTCGCGTTCACAGCGTGTTACTTCTCTCCATGCTTCAGTTAGCAATATCGAATTAAACAACCAGCTTACGAAATTTTGGAAGATGGAGGACTTTCATGGCAGTTATAAAACTTACACGCTAGAAGAAAACCTTTGCGAGCAGCATTTCGTAAAAACTACGTTTCGGGACGACCAAGGCAGATACGTGGTTCAGCTACCGCTTAAGCAACAATCGGTCCACAGTCTCGGCATGTCTAGGGATATCGCGCTAAACCGTTTACGTTCGCTGGAAAGGCGTTTCGACAAGGACTCCAGTTTAAGGTTACGATATTCGAATTTCATACATGAGTATATCGATTTAGGCCACATGGCAAATAGTGGAACAAAATCCAAATGAAACTGGCACATATTACATGCCTCATCATTGCGTGGTAAAGGAAGACGCCAAGAGCACTAAACTTCGCGTAGTTTTTGACGCGTCTTGCAAGACGGATAGTGGATTGTCATTAAACGACGCGATGATGGTAGGGCCAGTTATTCAAGACGACCTCATTTCTGTGCTCTTAAAGTTTAGGACTTATCGTTACATTCTCGTAGCTGATATAATAAAAATGTATCGACAAATATTAATACATCCATCTCAAACGAAGCTACAGAGAATCTTGTGGCGTGACGACAAAACCTCCGACGTTCAAGCATTCGAGTTGGCCACTGTCACTTATGGCACCGCTGCGGCGTCCTATCTGGCCACAAGATGTCTCCTCGATCTAGCGGAGCGGTACGCAAATGAATTCCCACTAGGATCGCTGCATTTAAAACGCAATTTCTACGTAGATGATCTGCTCACCGGAGCAGATTCAAGGTCAGAGGCTTTAGCAATACGCGACCAAGTAATACAATTACTAAAGTTAGGCTCCTTTGAACTTAGCAAATGGGGATCCAATTGCCCTGAGTTGCTAGCGGGTATTAACGATCGGAGCGATAGGCTCGTGGCCTTCGACAAGGACAACAACTCTCGCGTATTGGGCACGGCATGGGATATGCGCGACGATTTTTTTTGCTTTTCGTTAAATCCTGTGCAATCTTCGAACACCATTACAAAACGCTCCATACTCTCGGAACTGGCAAAATTATTTGACCCTTTGGGACTACTTGGTCCGACCATAGTGGTAGCGAAAATCATTTTGCAAAACCTGTGGCAGTCGGGCGTGAGTTGGGACGAATCCGTCCCCCAGAATGTCCATACGAAGTGGTTACAGTTTAGGTTACAACTCTCGAACATCGACAAGTTGCAAATACCTCGTTGCGTCAAATATAGAGCAGAGGCACGATTCATACAAATCCATGGCTATTGTGACGCGAGTGAAAGCGCTTACGGCGCTTGCGTTTATGTCCGCACTCAATTAGGGCCAGAAAGATATGTTTCTTATCTTCTTTGCTCGAAATCCCGCGTGGCCCCGGTTAAGGCTGTTTCTCTCTCGCGTCTCGAATTGGCCGCAGCATTGTTGTTGTCACAGTTGATTGATAAAGTTAGGTCGTCCATTGACACTACCGACATGAGGATATTATTGTGGTCAGATTCCACCATAGCGCTCAACTGGATAAACTCCCATTCACGTCGACATTTGTTGCTAACCGCGTAGGAGAAATCCAAAGATTGACAGAACGATCCAACTGGCGACACGTCAAATCATCAGATAATCCCGCAGACGTCTTGTCAAGGGGACTGCTCCCCAACGAATTGTTAAATTTGGAGTTGTGGTGGCATGGCCCTTCTTATCTAATGCTACCGGAACACGACTGGCCTAGTGGCGAATTTATAGTTCTCACCGAGGGCGTTCCCGAGCAAAGGGTCGCCTGTTCAGTTGCTTCGTCGTTCGATTTTAGCACCATAAACGATCTAATTGACAGGTATTCTAACCTGAATAAAACTTGTAGGATCATAGCGTACTGCTTCAGGTTTCTCACAGCCAACGCGTCTAAACCTTCTACTGTAGAAGTATCTCCGCAGGAAATAGCACGCTCATTAAGGTTGTTATGCAAGATGGCTCAAAAGCAGAGTTTTCACGCGGAGTATGACTTATTAAGCCGGAATGAAAACATCAGCAGCTCAAGTAAGCTAAAATCTCTAGCTCCGTTCATGGAAGACGACAATTTAATCAGAGTAGGAGGCAGGTTGAAGAAGTCAGAGCTAGGCCATGACGCTTGTCACCAAATAGTGCTTCCGCGGAATCATAATCTAACCAAACGAATAATAGAACACGAACATTTACGGAACCTGCACGCCGGTTTGCAGGCTACAATGGCGTCAGTCAGACAACGCTATTGGCCACTAGCTTTAAGGTCAACAGCACGCCAAGTCATCAACAGGTGTATCACTTGTTTCAAGGCTCGTCCCGTCTTTTCCGAGGCTCAAATGGGTCCTTTACCGGCATCTAGAGTCACGGTCTCTCCACCTTTGCGGCGTAGATTATGCCGGACCAGTGACCTTGCGAGAAGGGAGTCGACGTAATTCACGTAATCGTAAGGCGTACATAGCTGTTTTCGTTTGCTTTGCGACGAAGGCAGTGCACTTAGAAATAGTCAGCGACCTTACTACTGACGCGTTCATCGCCGCGCTAAAAAGGCTCGTTTCTCGAAGAGGAAAGCCTGACCAAATGTACTCCGACAACGCGACGACGTTCGTTGGGGCTCAGAGGCAATTAAGGGATTTCTACGACCTTTTGCGAACAGATGAAGCGCAAACAACGATCGGGCAGTTCTTACGCAGTCATGAAACCACATGGAATTTTATACCTCCTAATGCGCCACATTGTGGTGGCCATTGGGAGGCGGCTGTTAAATCCGCAAAATACCACCTCGGGCGAATCGTGGGTGGGCAGAACTTAACCTTTGAAGAAATGTCGACTACTCTATGCGAAATTGAAGCCGTATTGAACTCGCGACCCCTTATGCCTCTGAGTTCCGACCCAAACGATATGGCGTACCTAAGTCCCGGACACTTTCTGGTTGGCGCGCCACTGAATAGCTTCCCCATCCCAGATTTAAGCGATACAAATGTAAACCGGATCACGCGGTGGCAAACAGTTCAACAAATGCGCCAGCATTTTTGGACCAGATGGAGCAATGAGTATTTGAATTCCCTTCAGGAGCGCCACAAATGGCAACAGTCAAAGGGTCAGCAATTAGAGCCAGGACAGCTGGTCCTGATAAAGCAACAAGGTCTTGCGCCTTTGCAATGGTTAACCGGACGAGTAGAGCGAGTGCATCCCGGAGCAGACGGTATAGCTCGCTCAGCCACTGTTAAGACAGCCAAGGGATCTTACGATAGGCCGTTAACCAAGTTAGCCATATTACCCGCGTGAGTCGCGCAATTTCATTGGAATTTAATTTTGTTTGTTTGCCTTTCGTTGTTTATATAGCGAAATCGATATTCCTTTAAATGTGTGAAATTAGTTGTAAGTTTATCGGAACTGCGTTCGAGTTCTTAGATTTTATCCAGCCTAAATTCAAAAATATTCTTGTTTTACTCGAACTGGTTCAGTTATTTTAGTTAACCTTACTTGTTTATCAGCCAAGGCTCTAGGCTTGTTAGAGCTTATTCAAATAATACGTTTAGTTTGTGTTCATTCTTAGTCATAAGGGTAATTATTGAAGGAGAACCCTTCAAGGTGGGCGGCTTTGTTCGGACTCATCTATATACGTTTGGTACTTTCGGCAGCGCTCGCGCGGCGTTGCTATGCGGTCGCACGCGATCGTGCGCCTTCGGCGTTTCTCGCCCGAGTTCGGGCGCCCAGAGCCGGCTCGGGCTCAGATCTTTCGGGAGTCTCGGCCTGCGAGCACGTACATTCAGTACAAGAAGTTTTCCGGCGTTACTTTACGAGCGAGCTGCCTTTCAGAATTGTATTGTAAAGTAAAGAGAAGTGGTGTCGTGGCGTAATAAAGAGTGCTGCTATAATAAAACCAAAGGAAAAGTGCATAATTTCCTGCCCGTCCCGTCCCTTGAAATTCGAGCGACAACGACGGTAGAAACTTCGAGACATAATCGCATCAAGCGATTGCATACGAAGTTTCGAAATACGCAACAGCCACTAACTAAAACTATTATTTACAAAAATATAATTGCCCCGCATTTTGACTATTGTTCTACAATTTTCTTAGACATCGGCAAAACTGAACTTAATTTGTTACCAAAAGCGCAAAACCGAGCGATGCGTGCAATTATTAGATGTAGTAAGTTCACACTGATAAATCTAATGTTAAATGCGTTACATTTCTTTAATGTTCGACAAAGAATTGCTTTGAATACACTTATTATTGTACATAAAATAAAATTAAAAATAAGTCCGTCGTATCTTGCAAAAAGTTTAAAATTTGTGGGCGAGACCCACTCTTACAATACACGCGACAGCGCAATAATATTAATATTTCAAAGCGAAATCAAACAAAATTGCAACAAACACTAATGTACAACGGCTTTAAAATTTATAACGACTTACCTAATGATATAAAATCAATTGACAATGTCAATGCATTTAGAAGAAAAACGAGCAAATATGTTAAAGAGGTGTATGTGTGAGAGAATTGTACAAACTGTTAATCGAATATTTAT
This sequence comes from Temnothorax ravouxi, assembly GCA_030770255.1. Lineage (NCBI taxonomy): Eukaryota > Metazoa > Arthropoda > Insecta > Hymenoptera > Formicidae > Temnothorax > Temnothorax ravouxi. The sequence continues at coordinate 16,497 of JASTWP010000066.1, forward strand.
TTATTGAATTAATTGACCTGATCTGGTTGAGTTTTTCTTGGATTTCCCCAATCCTTGCAACAAATGTTAGACCACTTGTAAACTCCCAAGCGACAATTAATAACATGTAAAATGTATATTTTTAAAGTAGCCGCTGAGGCTAAATAAACCACATCAATCAATCTTTCTCTCTCTCTCTCTCTCTCTCTCTCTCTCTCTCTCTCTCTCTCTTTCTCTAAAATGCTATAAATTGAAAAATATTATTTTTTATCGACTGAAGTTCAATTTTGTCGTATACAATTTGAGATTCACTCAATTATTTCCTAAAAAATAGAAAAAATTTTGTAACCGATTTCCAAAAAGATACCGGTTTCCAAAAAAACCGGTAACAAAAAACTAAGTTTATAGCACTTTTCGGGATATTTTACCCCTGTTTTATATACAATTCCTTAAAATTTGATAAATTATTTCCCGAAAAATTTGGAAAACTTCTGATACCGATTCCCAAATAGATCGGGAACGAAAAATTATGTACTTTATAGCACTTTCCGGGAAATTCTACCCCTACTTTTTATGTACAGTTCTTTGAGATTCGATCATTCGAAACCGGTTTCCAAAAAAATCGGTAACAAAAAATAATACACTTTAGGGCACTTCCCGGGAAATTCTACCCCTACTTCATGTATAATTCTTTGAGATTCATTCAATTATTTCCCGAAAAATTGGAAAAATTAAAAAAACTGGTTTTTGAAAAAATCGGTAACAAAAACTATACACATTATAGTGCTCTCCGTAAAATTCTACCCCTACTTCATATACAATTTTTTAAAATTTGGTCAATAAATTCCCGAAAAGTTAAAAAAATTTTGGTACCGGCTTCCAAAAAAATCGGTAACAAAAAATTATACACTTTATAGCACTCCCCGGAAAATTCTACCCCTCTTTGATCTATAATTCTTTGAGATTCGGTCAATTATTTCCCGAAAAATTAGAAAAATTAAAAAAATCTGTTTCCAGAAAATCGGTAACAAAAACTATACACATAGTGGCACTCCCCGGGAAATTCTACCAGTATTTCATATTTCATTTTTGTGGTTTGGTGCGTATGTATGTTTGTTTAACTACTTATTCGTTAGTGGACTAAAAATAAATTGGTATGTATGAAATAGAGGTAGAATTTTTCGGGGAGTGCCATCATGTGTATAGTTTTTCGTTACCAATTTTCTGGAAACCGATTTTTCTAATTTTTCTAATTTTTTGGGAAATAATTGACCGAATCTTAAAGAATTATATATGAAACAGGGGTAAAATTTTCCGGAGAATGGTTTTACATTAATCTGCCGATTTATTGATTTAGTTAAAACCGGTTCAAAAATTTTATTAATTTTGTGAGGATGGGTTCAATTGCCACAATGTGTATTAATTTTCAATAATAATTAATTATTTTATGTAGGATAAGTTGCTGGTTTCATATTATATGTCAACAGTTACTTCAATTCGTGGTTGTCGTGAGCAATTATCCACTTTTAAAAAAGGCGTGTTAACTGAGTGAATTGCGTTTGTATCGAAATTATTGTTGCCTCTTTTCCGCGATGCCGATTGGTTCTCTCGCTGAGCTTACTTCATTTGCAGCTGTCATCGTATATTTTGACAGTTGTGTGTATCAAGAAGTTAATAATGTAATAGTAATAGCATAATGTTAAAGCTAAATGGCGCGCGCGAAGCGCGCGCGTCTGTAATGTCTAGTCCTCTTCTAAAAAGGGCATGTCGTAGGTATTGTTGTCACTTTTCCGCGATGACGATTGGTTTTTTTGCTGCGCTTACTTCATTTGCAGCTGTCATTGTATATTTTGACAGTTGTGTGTATCAAAGGTTAATAGTGTAATAGTAATAGCATAAATGTTAAAGCTAAATAGCGCGCGCGAAGCGCGCGTCTGTAATGTCTAGTATCCACTAAAAAAGACATTAAAAATGTAAAAAAAAACGCCAAGTACGTTTCACGCAAAATAATTTTAGGAATAGTATTAGAAAAATAAAGACAATTAAAAAAACACAAAAAAATAAATATAATGGCATAAAAAAGAAGTGAAATCAAAGTATTATTCCATGTATATTTATTAAAGCAAATGATATTATTTAAAAAATACAAAAATAAATATAACAGCATAAAAAAAATGAAATTAAAGTATTATTCCAAGTACATTTATTAGAGTAAGTAATATTTCGCAAGATATATATTTTGTACGTGAATTAAAGGAATACAATATTTTATAAACTATCTCTCAAAATTGCAGTAGACCTAATATAGGATGCAGAAGACATTTAAAACGTATGAAGTACAACGGCATGATAAAATGAAAATATAGAATACAATAGATAGCGTAACGAGAGGTGCAGAAATTGAAAAGGGTCTAGTTACATCGATAATAAGCAGAGACAACAATCGAAGATGGACATAATCTCCAGCAGCATCCGTCGGACACACCAAGGATCTAATCTAATCTAATCTCTCTCTCTCCCTCTCTCTCCCTCTCTCCCTCTCCCTCTCTCCCTCTCTCTCTTTCTAAGATCGGTAACGAAAAACTATACAATTTATAGCACTCCCCGGGAAATTCTACTCCTATTTTATATACAATTCTTTAAAATTCGGTCAATTATTTCCCGAAAAATTCATCAAACATCTAATACCGGTTTTCAAAAAAATCGGTAACGAAAAATTATACTTTATGGCACTCCCCGGAAAATTCAAACCTTACTTTATGTACAATTCTTTGAGATTCGATCATTCGGAACCGGTTTCCAAAAAGATCGGTAACAAAAAATAGTACACTTTATAACACTCCCCGGGAAATTCTACTCCTTCTTCATGTACAATTTTTTGAGATTCAATCAATTATTATTTCCCGAAAAATTGGAAAAATTAAAAAAACCGGTTTCCAAAAATATCGGTAACAAAAACCGTACACATCATGGCAATTCCCGGAAAATTCTACACCTATTTCATATACAATTTTTTGCGATTCGGTCAATAAATTCCCAAAAAATTGGAAAAATTTCGATACCGGCTTCCAAAAAAATCGGTAACAAAAAATTATACACTTTATAGCACTCCCCGGAAATTTCTACCCCTGTTTGATCTATAATTCTTTGAGATTCGGTAAATTATTTCCCGAAAAATAAAAAAATTAGAAAAACCGGTTTCCAGAAAATCGGTAACAAAAAATTATACACATAGTGGCACTCCCCGGAAAATTCTACCCCTATTTCATATACTTTAGACAAAAATTCGGTTCAGGGGTTTGGGCCTGGCGTTGATGAGTCAGTCAGTCAGTCAGTCAGTCAGTCAGTCAGTCAGTCAATCAGTCAGTCAGTCAGTCAGGACATCTTCCTTTATAGATATAGATTATTTATTTATTATTTATTTAATTTATTATTTAATTTAATTTTTAATTCTATCACTTACTCGTGACGAGCGCCTCTAGCGGCACGGTAGGCCAAACCGACAACATTTTTTAATATTTTGCGAAGAAAAAGACGACGACGACGACGACAACGACGTATCTGAATGACATAAATTGGGCAGAAAAATAGAGGAGCATATATGCATATCTAAGCGTCAAGTGCATATCTGTGCATCAATGTTGTATCATTATAATCAGAAAAATCTATTTTCTTCTCAAGTATTTAAATCTTTCGATAATATTGTCTTATTAAAAGAATTCAGTGATTTATTTCTGGAGAAGCGTCCTTCTTCCTGTAAAAGAAACGCTGTAGCGTCTTACTTATCAGTACAAAATTACCTTTTTCAAAAAAGGTAAAAAAAAGTGCCAAGTACACGCAATGTATTTTGTAAATTCAAAAATCTAATCTAAGTGGTAGCTTTATATCTTTTTCACAAAATTATATTACCTAACTTAACTCAAGTGACATGTATTTCAAAAAAAGATATGAAATCTTTAAATTAAATTGTGCCAATTGTAAAGAGAATATGTATATTGCTTTGAAAGATAATTTTTATGCAACTACTTTAAAGAAATAAAACCCAAGTGGTATCTTCGTATTCCTATTCAAGGGTCTTCCTATTCTAAACCCAAGTGATAATAGCTTCTTAATTCTTTTTAACAAATTTTTAATATTACAAAGAATCATTTTAATTACAAAGAATTAAAAAAGTAACAGTACAAAATAAAAATATTTAATTAAAACAAAATAAATAAATTTTTCTTGTAAAAAAAATTGGCGCTGCTAGACTTTGAAATTTAAACATTAAAATTTAAACATCAGTACTAAGATTTTTGATTAAATAAAAAACAATAAACATAATTTAGGGAAAAATGCGACAGGAGTAAAAAAGCAGCGCCAAGTTTTTTTACAAGAAAAATTTATTTAATTTTTTTAATTAATTAAATATTTTTATTTTGTACTGTTACTTCTTTAATTCTTTGTAATTAAAATGATTCTTTGTAATATTAAAAATTTGTTAAAGAGAATTAAGAAGCTATTATCACTTGGGTTTAGAATAAGAAGACCCTTGAATAGGAATACGAAGATACCACTTGGGTTTTATTACTTTAAAGTAGTTGCATAACAATTATCTTTCAAAGCAATATACATATTCTCTTTACAATTGGCACAATTTAATTTAAAGATTTCACATCTTTTTTTTGAAATACATGTCACTTGAATTAAATTAAGTAATATAATTTTGTGAAAAAGATATAAAGCTACCACTTAGATTAGATTTTTGAATTTACAAAATACATTGCGTGTACTTGGCACTTTTTTTTACCTTTTTTTAAAAAGGTAATTTTGTACTGATATCACTTATTTTGTAGTGTTAAGCAAGAATCTGCAAAACATTTTTATTTTTTATTTTTTAATTATTCACAAAATTAGCAATAACAACAAACACATAAAAATTAATAATATTTAAGTAAAAGTAAATTATACATTTCTCACAAAAATTGAAGGAACACTAAATTTATCTTTAAAAATAGGCAAAATTCGAGCAGCTGTAACTTTGTTAAAAAATAAAACCTCTACTTTCGAAAGGTTACTATTATTCGTCCAATTTTTATTATGTTTAGACATAATTTTAATTCATCGAATTTTTATTATGTCATGACATAATTTTAATTCTGCCGCTAGGAAATTTTTAAGTCAATTCTTATGAATCAAGCTTGAATTCGATGTCTAGGTGTCTCAGATTGCCGATAACGAGGTCCACAAAGTACGCTCCATAGTTTTCGGTGTCTACGTGTATTAATACCTTGAATTCGATATCTACGTGTCCTACATTCAGATTTACAGTTATTAATACACCTAGACACCAAAAACTATGAAGCGCACTATGTGAACCTCGTCATCGGCAACCTGGGACACGTAGACATCGAATTCGAGATATTATTACACCTAGACACCGAAAACTATGGAGCGCGCGATCTAGACATCGTCATCGGCAACCTGGGACACCTAGACATTAATTTCAAGGTATTAATACACGTAGACACCGAAAACTACGGAGCGCACTATGTGGACCTCGTCATCGGCAACCTGGGACACCTAGACATCGAATTCAAGATATTAATACACGTAGACACCAAAAACTACGGAACTCACTATCTAAACATTGTCATCTGCAACCTGGGACACCTAGACATCAATTTCAAGGTATTAATACACGTAGGACACCGAAAACTACGGAGCGCACTATGTGGACCTCGTCATCGGCAATCTGGGACACCTAGACATCGAATTCAAGGTATTAATACACGTAGACACCGAAAACTACGGAACTCATTATCTAAACATTGTCATCTGCAACCTGGGACACGTGGACATCGAATTCAAGGTATTAATACACGTAGACACCGAAAACTACGGAGCGCACTATGTGGACCTCGTCATCGGCAACCTGGGACACCTAGACATCAAATTCAACGTACGATTACACCTGGACACCGAAAACTATGAAGCGCACTATCTGGATCCCGTCATCGGCAACCTGGGACACGTGGACATCGAATTCAAGGTATTAATACACGTAGACACCGAAAACTACGGAGCGCACCATGTGGACCTTGTCATCGGCAACCTGGGACACCTAGACATCGAATTCAACGTACGATTACACCTGGACACCGAAAACTATAAAGCGCACTATCTGGATCCCGTCATCGGCAACCTGGGACACGTGGTCATCGAATTCAAGGTATTAATAGACGTAGACACCGAAAACTACGGAGCGCACTATGTGTACCTCGTCATCGGCAACCTGGGACACCTAGACATCATATTCAACGTATTATTACACCTGGACACCGAAAACTATGAAGCGCACTATCTGTATCTCGTCATCGGCAACCGGGGATACCTAAACATCGAATTCAAGCTTGATTCATAAGAATCAATATATATAATATATATACTTAATTTAGCTAAATAAAAATCTTCCTTCTGACCGATAAGTCTATCGACCTTTAATAATTTACCTACTAGATTGTTCGAAATACGCGCGCGATATCGAAACTGGCGATACCTGCGCCGCCAGTGTCGAAAAAGTGAAAGGGACATTTTCTCTGATCACGTGATATATATATATACTAGGTGCTTGGCCCGCGCTTCGCGCGGGCTCTAAATCTATTACTCTAATATCAAATATGTTTGAATCTTTTATGAATACTGTACTAGTTTTAAGTTTTTTTAAATCAAAACGTTTGTATAAAACAATCATTTTAATACTAGCTGGTTACCCGGGCTTCGCCCCGGAGGACATATGTAATAAGACACGCAAATAGTCTCTCTCTCTCTCTCTCTCTCTCTCTCTCTCTCTCTCTCTCTCTCTCTCTCTCTCTCCTCTCTCTCTCTCTCTCTCTCTCTCTCTCTCTCTCTCTAAATAAAAAATAGAAAAAATTTTGTAACCGATTTCCAAAAAGATACCGGTTTCCAAAAAAACCGGTAACAAAAAACTAAGTTTATAGCACTTTTCGGGATATTTTACCCCTGTTTTATATACAATTCCTTAAAATTGATCAATTATTTCCCGAAAAATTTGGAAAACTTCTGATACCGATTCCCAAATAGATCGGGAACGAAAAATTATGTACTTTATAGCACTTTCCGGGAAATTCTACCCCTACTTTTTATGTACAGTTCTTTGAGATTCGATCATTCGAAACCGGTTTCCAAAAAAAATCGGTAACAAAAAATAATACACTTTAGGGCACTTCCCGGGAAATTCTACCCCTACTTCATGTATAATTCTTTGAGATTCATTCAATTATTTCCCGAAAAATTGGAAAAATTAAAAAAACTGGTTTTTGAAAAAATCGGTAACAAAAACTATACACATCATAGTGCTCTCCGTAAAATTCTACCCCTACTTCATATACAATTTTTTAAAATTTGGTCAATAAATTCCCGAAAAGTTAAAAAAATTTTGGTACCGGCTTCCAAAAAAATCGGTAACAAAAAATTATACACTTTATAGCACTCCCCGGAAAATTCTACCCCTCTTTGATCTATAATTCCTTTGAGATTCGGTCAATTATTTCCCGAAAAATTAGAAAAATTAAAAAAATCTGTTTCCAGAAAATCGGTAACAAAAACTATACACATAGTGGCACTCCCGGGAAATTCTACCAGTACTGCTGCCCCTCTTACACCGGGGATCGAGTGCACGGAGCTTTTGGACTTTACGGTTCCTGCTATTGGCACTCTGCCGCAATCGGTGACTAGCAACACGACGAATGCGCTTCTTGCGCCAACTGGTTGAGCAAATGAAGTCGTCTGAGGCGCGATTCTCTGCATTTGCTGAGTCGTCCGAGGCACGATTCTCTGCATTTGTTGAGTCGTCCGATGCGCGATTCAGAGAACTCAGCGATAAGCTCGGCCAGTTGAACTCAATAGCTAAAAGTGTCGACCGCAACACTCAGCGCATAGCTGAGTTGGAGCAGCACTGTGCTGCTCTCACGAATGAAGTGCGCGGTTTAAAGAGCGAATTAAGTGGCGAACTTGGGAGCGGACTGATGGGTGATCGGAGTGGCTCTCGTCCCGCGCCGCGGTCTCCTTTGTCTCGGGCCTCGCGAACTTCCGACATCATTATCTCCGGGTTTCCTTGTTCTCTGTCCGACTCGTCAATGGACCTTGTTACCAGCGTTTTTCGAGCGCTTGCATATATCTTAGCTGGCTTCGGACGTTCTTGAGGCTCGCGACGTGGGGGGCGGTGGTGCATCGGCGGTGCGTGGTGTTGCGACTGGCTCGGTTTCAGCCCCAGATCTTCGAGCCGTCACTGCGGACGTGAGGCGATCGGTTATCGTTGTGCTTAAGTCGCGTGAGATTCGCGACTATATCCTCACCGTTATGCGCCGTAAACGTCGACTCACTGTCAGCGAGGTTTTCTCTACAGACGTCCCCGGGCATGTTTATGTCAACGAGCTTCTACCTACTGACGTCTACAATCTGTTGCGCCGGACTCGGGTCGAGGCCAAACGGCTGTCTTACAAGCATGTATGGTGCAGGGACGGCCAGATTTTTGTCCGTAAGGACCGGGGTCATTCTCCCGTTTTGATTGCCGCCGAGGCCGATCTTGCGGGGCTTCAGTGACTCGTGACCGACGGGGGCTGTGTTCCTTCTGCTTCGCATGATTGTCTCGCAATTGCTCACTTCAATGCTAGCTCCCTTCCTGCTCATCTTGAGTCAATTCAAGCCTTCTTATCGTTCAATTTTTTTTCACATCATCTCGATTTCTGAGACCTGGCTTCACTCACATATTTCCGATGATCTAGTGCGTATCCCTGGCTATTATTTGTTGCGTGTAGACAGAGAGGGCAGGGAGGGAGGCGGTGTTGCTTGTTACGTGCATGAATCGTTGCGGGCGCGCGTTCTGGCGTCGTCGCCTTCCGCTTTCTCGAATGCACCCGAATATCTTATTCTCGACATCCGTTATGGCACGTGCGAGCCTCTTTTATTTACCACCATGTATCGCAGACCGAGGGGCAAGAATTTCAGTAATTACATCGACGTGCTCGCTACATTTATGCATAGTTATAGGAACATTATTATTACGGGTGACTTGAATTGTAACCTCCTCGCATCATCATATGAATCTAATCACCTTAGAGGTATTGTCTCACAGTTGTCGCTTAATATCGTCGAATCTCCTTCGACTTTTCACACCAGGTCCTCTGACTCATGGTTAGACGTTTCATAGTCGACAACTTGGATAAAGTTTTATCTTTTCGAAAGTCTAACGCTCCTTTTATCAATGGTCACGATCTCATCGAGTTATCCTATTCCTTCAAGGTCCCGTCCTTCGCGAGTCGTACTTTGGTTCGTCGCTGCTACAAGAGATTTAACGAGGAAGCGTTCGTCCTGACTCTTACTTCTAAGCTCTCTACATCTTTCCCGTCTGATTTTGGTCCGTCAAGCTCTAGCGAATCTGACATTAATAACATCCTGAGCACTATTACTAACGATTTTTACTGCTAGTCTTGATCTACATGCTCCTGTTCATTCTTTTCGTGTGTCTCGCCCGTCAGCGCCTTGGCTTACCGACGACCTTTCAAACCGCATTCGGCATCGCAATGGTCTCTTCAATGCTGCGCGTAAATCTGGCAACATTCTCGACTTTCACATTTACAGGCTTTACAGAGGTCGTCTCACGCTCGATTTAAGGGAAGCCAGAGAGAAGTTCTATATGAATAGATTGAGCACAGCCTCTGATTCGTCCACGATTTGGCGTGAACTTGCCAACCTTGGTTTAGTTGAATCGCCTCTTTCCTCACCTCTTGTCTTTTTTTCACGCGATCTCTTGAATGCCCATTATTCCTCTGTCTCAAATTGTTATCCTTCCTGTTCGCAATCTCAATTCTCCAATATCATCTTATCCACAATGCCTGATGAACCACATTTTAGTTTCACTGAAATATCCAACGACAACCTCCGCTCCTTGATGGCTTCTTCACCTTCCGTTTCCTTTCGCTCAGGTTATGATCAATTACCTCTCTTTGCTATTGCCTTGTCCTTTTCTCATATTGGTAACCTTTTGACCTCTTTTTTCAACTGCTGTCTCAATCTGGGCTACTTCCCATCTCTCTGGAAACGCGCTATAGTGCGTCCTCTCTCTAAAGTTAGATCACCTACCTCTCCCTCCGAAACTAGACCCATTGCCAACTTGTGCAAACTTTCTAAGCTGTTCGAAAAAATTCTTCACCGCCAAATTGTTGACTTTATAAATTTGCACCATATTCTCGACGACCGTCAATCTGGTTATCGCAAGGGTTACTCTACCCAGTCTGCCCTTCTTAGACTATTTCATGATATTTTGAGTGGCGTTGACGTAGGTGAGGTATTGATCCTAGTCCTCTTTGACTTTAGTAAGGCTTTTGACACTGTCTCTCATCCTTTGCTTCTGTCTAAACTGAGGAAACTCGGGTTTTCTGATCTTGCCCTCAAATTAATTTTTTCATACCTTACTGGTCGCTCTCAGGCGGTCGTGGATCTGGCTGGTGAATTCTCCGATTGGCTATCCATCACCTCTGGTGTGCCTCAGGGATCGGTATTAGGACCGCTCCTCTTTTCTCTCTTCATCAATGACATCGGTGCGTCTCTTAGATTTACCCAACGCTTGATTTTCGCTGACGACACTCAGATTTACCGTAGGTGTCTCTTTGGTCAGTTAAACGTTGCTTTGCAGTTGGTGGCCCATGATGTCGGAGTCATCTCCGAATATGCGACCACAAATGGATTGTCTCTCAATCTCAAGAAATCCAAAGTATTAATATTCGGTAACAAGCGTTACGTGGACCAAATAGATCTTCACGATTTACCTCTCATCTCTGTTAGTGGTACCTCTATTCCGTTTGTCTCTCAGGCTCGAAATCTGGGTGTCATTATGAGCTCTGACCTATCTTGGAACAGCCACGTTGCTCATATATCTAAGCGAGTACCCTTCACGTTGCACAAGCTTAAGTTCCATAAGAACTCCTTATCATTGCAATTGCGTGTAAAACTCGTGTCTGCATTGATTTGGCCTCTGCTTGACTATTGCTCTCTTGTTTACAACGATGTTACTGATGAGCTTAACATAAAACTGCAGAGACTTATCAATTGCACGATTCGGTTTATCTTTAATTTGCGTCGAGAAGAACACATCACTCCTTACCGCCACCAATTAGGGTGGCTGTCTGTTAGAAATCGACGTCTCTTTTTCCTTGGCATCGAAATGTTTAAGATATATATCATGGTATGTCTCCTAGCTACCTCTCTGAGATCTTTGTCAGAGCTGATCTCTCGATTAGACGATCGTCTCGACTCGCACTGCCTAGTACTTTCCAAATTCCCATTCACAGAACGAGACTTACCACCAGTCCTTTCACCTAGCTGGTATTTACTTATGGAATTCGCTTCCTTCCGAGTTGTGTTGTCTTCGTCTCTAAATGAATTTAAGCAGAAGCTCAATGGCTATTATTTGCACTTGAGCTCGGTTCCGGTTGAGGTTTTACCTTGGAGCTATCTAACGTCTATGTACGATGTAGCGTTATTGCGAGATGGGTGCAAGTACATTTAGTCTTAGCTTGCCTAGTCACTGTACTCAAATCGTTGCTGCTCCAACATCTTAACTAGTTTTAAGCATCAATGTTATTTTTCTGCGATTGTTGTTGGAGTGAGAGCGCAACTGAATTTCGATTTTTATTTCTTCATCATTATTTCAGTTATTAATATTGTCAACGAGATTTTGTTCTGAAGCGTTTGCTGAGGTGGAAATAATTAGTAATTAATATTATTACTGCAATATAGTCATTATTATCTTCATTGTTTCCGCTTTTGCTCACTGCTTTATTATAATTCGTCTCATCTGTTCTGTATCTCTAGTTCTTACTTATTCCAATTTTTTGTTTATTTTACTTCATGTATATCCATGTATTTTTCATCATTTGCCTAAAGTCATGACTATGGCATAATAAACAAACTCAACTCAACTCAACTCTCTCTCTCTCTCTCTCTCTCTCTCTCTCTCTCTCTCTCTCTCTCTCTCCTCTCTCTCTCTCTCTCTCCTCTCTCTCTCTCTCTCTCTCTCTCTCTCTCTCTCTCTCTCTCTCTCTCTCTCTCTCTCTCTCTCTCTCTCTCTCTCTCTCTCTCTCTCTCTCTCTCTCTCTCTCTCTCTCTCTCTCTCTCTCTCACACACTCACTCACTCATGAAAAAGAGAATTCGTGAAAACCAGCGCTTTTAGTTATGAACCAGCGTTGGGCAATATCTTCGCGAACTGGTTCATTCAATTTATCCGGGGCGTATTACGTGTCACGAATGTCACGATATTTATTGCGTCTGATCGGTGAACTTGTCGACTGCGAGTATATGATCGCCCCTGGCCCTCCAAGAACGCATACGCGAGTAATAAAAAACCGCTAATGATTTACTTATTCCCCGCGAATCATGCGATCTCTCGATGTGACATTGCCCGTTTTTAATCCTGCATGCACGTACTGAGATTCCTGACGACCGACGACTTACACCTGTTCCAAACCACTTACGAAAGAAAATTCTCCATCAAGATTACATTAACTGACGTAAAGCATTAACGTTCAACGTTAACGTTAAAGTTGTCGATGACGCTTATCTGTTATCAGACGGATAATAATATGATAATTTATACGTTGGAACGTTATTTCAGAAAATACATAAATAAACCTTAACATTTTTATAATATACTTGAAATGTACGCAAGATATCATCATATATGTTTATTTACAAATAAAGAGTATTTATTTATACTATACTCTAGATGCTCGAAAGTGGAACGCATTAAACTCGATGCGTGTTAATTATTAACAATGACAGCTGGCGTACAGCTGGCGTAAGCAATAAATCATGCGCAATTAAATACGCTGAAATACGATGGACGGAATATCGAGTAATTGCTTCCGTCAACTCGCCAGGTTATTTATCGATTCGCAAATATCTCTGTCTTGACGTTTGGCTGATAGATAAATTATTCGAGCGATCTGTAACAATAATTGATTGCAGTTTTAGTGTGGACACAGTTGTGCAAGCGATCGAATATGATATCTCACTCGCGTCATGTGAAAGTACGTAGCGATTACTTTCGATGATCTTTGTAAGGATTGGAGAACGCGATGCCTTAAAGAAAAATAATTTAAAATTAAGTACAATTTTGTCAATGAATATTAACAATGGATATTAATATTAATTTAACAATAATATATATTAATTTAAGATACGTAATGCTGCGTGTCACGTAGATTTAAAAAATCTGTCGAGTCTGCTCATATTTCTATACAGTTGGGACTATTTTTAATATCTCGATGCAACACCGATAATTCTGGTTTTTTTCTAAAAAATTCTTAAGGTTTCGATATTGATATGTATCAAAGAGAGTTTTGTGAGTGTATATTTAATATCGCAATTCGAATGTACATTGAAATTTCCACAAATATTGTTATACAAAAAATGACATTTTTTTATTTCAATTTCGATCGAATTTGAATTATAACACTTTTAAAACTTTTGAGGTACTAGAGAAAATGTTAAAAAAGTTAAATTTTCAAAAAGCTCTTCAAAATTTATGAGAACTTTGGAAAGTTTTTAAGAAATTAAAAATTGTTAAAACTTGTTTGTTTCTGCTTTTATTATCTTGATTATTTTTATTTTCTTCACCTTAAAAAAAGTTGATAAAACTTTTGTCGAAACGTACTGAAAATTTTTAAAATTTTTTAAAAATTAGATCAGAATTCTCTTAAAATTCTTAAGGAGTTAAACCTTGTAGAGATGTACCTGTTTCTCACGTACAAATATGCCACTGTTGGCAATAGCTATTAATCATTGACGCATAACAACCATCAATAATTTACGTATCGACGATGCTCTCCAAGACCACGCCTTGCAATTTTGTTCGACCAAGTGAAATTTAATTGATCATAAATGCAGAGGCGTTTTGTGCAACCGCAGCACGATACATTAATCATATTATACAATGTGTTTCAAAAGTATCATTTCTTTTTTCACGTTCAGATTCTTTGTTCACGTTCAACTAATCGAACAGAGATAGTCCGATTATTTTTGAACGCACATTAAAAGCATTTTGGAACTCTACTTTGTGTCACGAACAACCATGTAATTCTGCATACAAAATCGCATCCCGTTTCGATCTGTCGTTCCTGACAGAAGAGAGTTTTCTAATATACGAACAATGCTTTCGCCTTCAGCACGTCGATTGCGCATAATCCAATACGCGTGTGCACGTATATTTCCATACCGTTAACTTCACGTAGGTGGTGCTCGAAACGTAATCACCGTTTCCATTGAGAGACAGCATGCCAGGTATTTAGAACCCATTTGTGTCACCGGCACCATAGATCGGAGTCTCGTAAAACAAGTAGTCCACACCAACAACGCCGTGTGCAATATTAATAGATCCAGTCTATTCATGCGATCGCTGAATGACTTCAATCTCGAGTTCCACGTGGCTATCGTCATAGGCGTCATAGCTTTGTTACACGGAGAAAGTCATCTTGTCATTCATGTAACGTCCCGGCGGCAACGAGATAATACTTTGAAAAAGCCAACAAAGTAATTTGTATTATAAGACTAATGGGATAGTACATTTACTGCGTGACAAGCGAGTCAACTTTTTATACTTTATTTTATACTTCGTTTTAAGTCTATTTTGTGCACGTTAGAATTGAATGAACGTGAAACTCGTTTCTTTGCAAAGAGTATTGCAAATCTATTTTATCGCTTGTTAGATATATCGGCCAAAATATATCGGCTGGTATATGGCCTTGACACTTGCGCGGCGTACGATTTGCTGTGTTTACAAAAGGTCGTCATGGTATCACTCACACATCGACACTCCAACGAGCAGGTAGCACAAGCTAAAACACTTTATTATTATCATTATTATTATTATTATTATTATTATTATTATTATTATTATTATTATTATTATTATTAAATGGCAAAGGTATATCGATACGTACACGAAGCACGTCGTCATCCTATCTCGTATTTATCTCATCTCGCTCAACTATTTTAGACATTTATCGCTGCGCGAAAGATTTGTATTGATGTCCGCGCGCGCGTGTACGTACCCACGAATGTTTTTCGCGAATGTTGTGCAAGCGCAAAAAAAGTAAAAGGAAACTTGATAATCTGAGAAGAAAGAGGCCTGACAATCTGAAAGAAAGAAGAAGAGGCCACGGAAGAAGGGCATCTGGCGCTGGCAAAGCAACCTTGTGGTGAATATTATTTTATTTATTTTTTACTTCAAAAAATTAATCATTCTTTCCTGTTTATTCGGAAAATTTTATTTCGGTAATCTAAAGAAAATAATACTATAGAGAAAAACCACGAATCTAAGATTTTATGCAAGTCACGTTATATAAAAATAGATATTTTTATGAAGCGTTGGTATGTTTAATGTCAGTCATCTGCAGAATAAAAGACTTTTATTGTGACACGTGTGTACTCCGCGCACTGTTTGTCACGGAGCACGTGATTTTCTCGTGCAATGTTATTTCGCTACTGCTTATCGATAATTTCGATCTGTGCCACCTACATAGAGATCGACTGGTTCAACCGGTCTTGTTACGATCTATAGCCTTCGTGACACCGACGACGGTGCCGAGTTACCTGTAGGATGATTACCGCTACCGTGGTGCAAGATCATCGCGTGCTCCGACGATCTTACGTTCGCTTCATCTTGAAAGCAAGTACAACCATACAATTTTGTATCCTAATAACCTCAAATCCTGCGTGCGCCGGAGGGTTTTCTACATAACACGTTTAGATATATTGACATGCAACGGATAGCCGTTGGAACTCTCCGTTCCCTGCGTGGGTGTCTCGATACTCTCGATCCACTTGTATAGAGACAGTGCTTTCTTAATGAAACGTTCACCGTGCTGTATAACAGATTTCTAACGTCCGATTTTAAAAGTGGTTACGTAATCAACACACATCTACGTAATTAATAACACGAAATAATGTTTCTTACGAAGCGTTGTAAAGCGCTCCTGTTAAACCGCACGAATCTAGTTACAGAACGTAGCAAAGCGTAATATATGTTGATAATAATTTATTTTAAAATTAATGCGTTGATAATATTATACGTTTAATTGAGACAAATAATGTTACAGTAAAACACACATTTCATTCCGAAGGAGGTCGCGTCTTACGGAAAGATCAGCATCAAATCGACCGAAGACGCCGCGGTTAAAAGGGCACTCGATTCCGAGATACCCCGTGCAAATCATCTGGTAGACATTACGCGAAAAGCATTTAACGCTCCGCGGGGTGAACAATACCGTTCGCTCGTGACGCAAACTCTTTTATAGATCGCGAGCAAACTCTCCGCGGCGCGCAGAGATGCAATTCCGTCTTTCGATAGCGCGCTTACTGGGATTCGCTCGAACGCCTGACGTAACGTTCACGCGTTAACTGGTTTTCGCGGGAATCCTTTCTCGCCCGCGCCTCTCGTGCTCGCTGCGAACAAGCGAGTTTGCAGGAAAAAGTCAAACGGTTCCGACTCGCAATCGCTCGGGGTTAAATGCAGTGCCGTCCAGATATACGTTTTACGTTACCCCGCCAATTAAGCGTATTTAGCAACCGCGCGTGCGGTCGGTGTCGTTCGCGCGGTTTACAAGGCGACTGTCAATTGACTTTTATTATATGATTATGCAGACGTTACACGCGCGCAGGTAGGACTCGTGTATCTCGCAAAACGACGGCACCGTCACAAGGTATTGGGAACCGATTTTTCTCGCTTGTAATTTCATCCTGAGTGACTCTGTTATGAATATGTAACGTGACAGCAAACTATAATAAATCTCATATGAATATGCAAATTGATGATTAGAGCGCGGCATGGTGACTAATCTTCTCTCACCTTGCTTCTCACACAATATACACGTATACATTTTTTTGCTTGCCAACAAACATCTTCAGTGCTCTCCAAAAGTTTGTTTCAAAAATAAATAAATAATGTTAAATAACATTTTTATTTAAAATTAGATATTTTAGCAACAAATATATATTTTTTAAATATTATCTAAAAACACTAATAATCGCAGTTTAATAAATAAATAATAAAAAATTAGGTAATCAAACAAGTTTTCGTGAATGTCTTATTAAAGTATTTACTATTATAACAAATGTATGAGATACGAAATATATTTAAATGTGTCAAGTAGTTCCTGTTTTAATAAATTGCACAATCAGAAAGTTAGTAATATAAAAAAGTAAATAAAAGTACAAAGTAAAATATTTTTATACGTGACTTTGTTTCCGAAAAAATCATTTACAAAAACTCGCCTGAAATACACGTGTTTCATTATATTTACGTTTAACGCAGATCTCACCATGCACATATATACCTAATGTATATACTTACATATCTTTTATTATCACGAATTAATTGATGTAATATTAAAGTTATTCCATTTCTTTCACGTGTTCCACATTCACTAGAGAGTTCATGCGTTTACACCGAAAACCCCGCGATTCTTCCATGAGTACTGCTAATTAGTGGAACAGATAATTAAAAAAATAAAATAAAATAACGTAGAGGCGGTCGGTCTGATGGCGTATTTTCTCCTTCTTGGCCATCGAGTTCAGGAGGTCAGTCGCCGCGCCGTACCCGAAGGCGCGCGGAACCTCTATCCGCGGCGGTGTTTATCTTCCGTATCGTGCCGCAGGATCGTAACGCACCGTGTCGATATAACCAGTTCTAACGGACGTTATCTGATGCTTTGGTCGATCCAAACAGGTAGTCTTGAAATGCCGCGGTGCCGATTTGCGAACTCGTATAGGTCATGGATACACAAAGTCGGAAATATACGTTGTCGCTGACAAATATATATATAAATCAAAATAAGCAGATAAATTATTTGTCACAGTCGTGTCGTGGAAGAATACGTACGGAAACTTGGATAAATGGTGGAAACATAAATTAATGTACAGTTAAAGTAAGTATAATTTTTATAAAACTCAAATAATACAAAAATTAAGAGATTATTCAAAGGCACATTTAAAAACGCGGAATATTTTTTGATATTTAAGATTTATCTTTTTTTATTCTTTTAATTTTGCAACTTTTATTTTGCTCAAACAATCTAATTTAATATCCGTCAAAATATCTATCTACGCACACACAAAAAAAAGTAAATCTATTAAAAAATTAAACGTCCTAAAGAAAATTCTATTATATAGATACATAGATATATATAAAATAATTAATATACTATACATCACGATTAATATATTTACGTTACATATATCTCCTAGGAACTAGATACGTAATCAAGTTAATTCCATTGAAACTCTTACTCCAAGTTACCACATTGTTATATAATCTATACTTTTTTCTCATCGCGGCGACTTCATATTAGGGGTATTCAAATAAGTTAGAGTTTAACGGTTTGACAAGTTATGTCGGGTTAAAGTCGAGTAAAAAGTTAATTTTTAAACTTTTAACCCAAAGATTAATGTGATAGGTTAATGAGTCACTTATGTATTTTGCATAAACTTAAAGAGTAGCGCGCCCAAAGTTAATTAATTAACTTTTTACTCGACTTTAACCCGACCGAACCTGTCAAACCGTCAAACTCCAACTTCGTTGACGACACCCCTATTAAGTGTATTCTTTTCGTATTTAATCCCGGAAGCGTATTCTTGGACGTTATTGATACTTTCGCATAAGTGCATAGATAATTGGAGTGGGGCCAGTTTTATTTCTGTGGAAAATGACACGCCCTATGTTTTCCATTAGACCAAGCCGAACAAGAGAAAGCTTTCGCGCATTCGGGCTAGCGGCTAACGGATTGTGACGGATGCCTATGTGTCCCACGTGGATATCTTTTTCTCGGATGGAGTCACGATTTTTAGAAAATTTAATTAGACGCTGTTTAATGTTCTCCTCAAACATCGCGTAATCTCGATCGCGCTACGTGGAAATTGAAATGCAATTACACGTACAACATGTCAACATGTTCACCATACTCACCATGCTACAATCTTCTCTCATATCGTCTTAATCTTTTGAAAAATAAAAGGTAGATTTTAGATGGCTCGTTTTGTGGTAAAAGCTGAAATGGCATCTAGATTCTAACGTAAGAAATATACAACATTTGGACTAGTATTGTCTTTTTCATAATTTAACCATCAGATAATAGACTTTACATGTATACTTGGTTGAGAATACTTGGATCTCACCTAACAATGCAGTTTACTCGATATTGATCAAAAAGAAACGCATGTATTTTCTCTTAAATACATAAAATATTCTTTTTAATGTACGCTCATTGTACACGTACGTAACGAGACCATTTCTCTGAAAGAATTGCGCTTCGGAAAAGGAAAATTATACAATTTTTTTTTTCCACATTGATCTTTTAATCTGTAATTTTCATTTTAACCTGCAATTATATTCATAGGGTTTTTTTAGTAGTTGCATTGCATAATTAACGATAAGCACTCTTCTAGATAACCACAGGTTATACATTCGTTAAGTGTGGGTCATGCAGACCACTTGCAGAGTAATGTAATGAATAGCTGTGGGAACTCTAATACTAGCACGAGGCTACGTGGTTCCAAGTGCGCCGAGACTCAAGACGAGTCTATAAACCAAGAAGGGGAAATAGAGAAAGAAGGCAGTGGCGTGATAAGTGGTTACAGTGTAAATGAACTTAATGTACCACGCAGCACCCTGGTCATTTGCCCTCGAAACTCCAACTACTCCAACTACTCTTCAGATCACGGCTTTGCTAGATTTAAGCCAAGGTATCTTTCACTTTCTTTTTTTGTCCCGATTATATTCTTGATATCTTTATCATAAATATCTTTGGTAAATTGAGAATAATAATTTGCGATTAAATATATGCGGTAGGCTCAGCGGTGTTCCAAGAAATGAATTTCGAATGGCGCGCGGTGGCAGTTCCGCAGATCGTGCCAGGGGTGGAACACGTGGGAGGGCTTTTAAAAAGACTCCCAATGATCGCGAACCAAATTCAGAGCTTAGCTATCACTCTACATCTAGACCCAAGTTTCAAGAATCGTTGAAAAATCATGAGAATGCGCAGGGCAAATACTATGACGATAAAAGAATAAATGGTAATAATATCGCGAGTATATTGCGAGTGGTGTTTATACGTTTGTACCTTTTTTCTGTGAATTTTGCTCTTCACCTAAAACTCACTTGTTTCAGAGGACTCGAGAATTTCCAAGTTGCTGCGACGATTGTGCCGCGAAGATGATTACGATCATCTCATGGTGCTTTGCAAGCAAGTGCAGGAAGGTATTGTCGCACCTGAAAATCAACGATACATACGACGGAACTTGGAGACTATCTGTGAAAGTCTGTTGGATTTTTTGCACTCTGGTCCTGGTCAAGAGGCAAAACAACAGATTGCAAAATGTTTGGGTCGAATTGGATATGTAGTAGACCAAGATTTTAAAAGGTACGCATAGTCAAGTGATATGAATGTAATGTCAAGTACACACAGCACACGCGCGCGCGTTTATATTTACGTATACATATGTTCTGTATTCTTACACGTGTTTGTGATTCAACGATACGAAAATCACAAAACTTGTATACGTTTCTAGATATATGGACTGGATCTTCAGCAAATACTCATTGGAACATAAAGATGATGTAAAATGTCTACTAATGAAGTCACTTATCGAGACGCTCAAGATGGATTCTAAGATATCTAAATTAAAGGAATTCTCCGTGGTAAATAATAACATTTAGTTTTTGAAAAATAATAATTTTTAACTTTTGCTTTTGTCACACAGCGTAACGATGAATATTAATCATAACGTGTTCGCATTATAGCCAATGATGTCCCAATTACAATCGATATTGGAAAATGTCGATCGAGCAGATTTACTGGTGGCGACTGTGGATGCTATACTACTCATTATAGATTCCTATCCAGAGACGTTCACGAGCCACTTCCGCGATACCGTAGACATACTTGTGGGTTGGCACATCGACTCCACGCAACAAAAGTCAGTTGTCGTTTATGCAAGTCGATGTTTGCAAAAGTTGCACTCGTTCTGGATAGCGGATCTGCAGTTTACTTTGACCTTACTAGGCCAATTCTTGGAGGATATGGAAAGCTACGACGAGGAATTGAATTCGCCCGAATCTGGTCGTACTTCGCCTGGCGACGACGGGTCCCCGACACCGAGGAATGTATTCTGCGAATCACGTCGTTAATATCTGTATTTAACACAGTAACGAAGAGCATAGCTGAGCATTTAAATCCAGATCTCGCATCTTCCAACGTACAGTGGTCATTTCTAACGAATTGTCTGTCCAAGATGCTCAAGACCGTTGTCAAAGCTATCGAATTGGAAGAAGAGACTGACACTTGGCCCGAATTATCCAATACACGGAAAACTTGATTAAACATATAAGAAACATGAGCTCGTCGCAAAAACATGTCGAGACGCTTTCCAAATATTTCAGTAAAGACGAGATTACCGAGGAAAATCTCATTAAGATGATGAAGTTGTTGGTTATAAATAAGAAAAATGATAAGAAGAATTCCAAGGTGCCTTCTGACAAAGGGAATGCTCTGTCCAAGGAGAAAGGACAGTTGTTAATGAGCGTCCTGCGGTCGATGGAACCCAAAGTCAAACTGAGTGAACATTTGTCGGAAGAAAAGGAAGAGTTGATCGTAGTCGCGAATGAATGCGCCTTCTTGCTCCTCGGTTATCTTCAAAGCCGTGTCGCAAAGAATCACGAACTTCTCTATAAATTTGTCGACCTTCAATTACAGAAAGTCAACATCTTTTGGGACGATACTATTATTTCAATGTTGACCGTCATATCGAAAATAATTAAGGAGGTATCCGCAAACTTGCCATTGGAATTGGTGCACACGTTGCTCGGCAAAAATTCGATGCTGCTAAAATTAAGATTCCGAAATTCTATTACCATTCAAAATGCGAGCCTGGGGGTATATCACAGCTTGCTAAGCCTGAAGAATATCCCGTTATTGCAGGAATCTTATCGCTATATACTAGCGGATTTGGAGATCGCTTATAGACTCATACTACCCGACATGGATGTCTTGGTTGTAGACAATCCGTTGAACGATTTGAGATACACCAAGAGCGACGTTGAGATTGTAGTTACGTTTATCCTACGTGCGCTTTCGGACATAGGTGAGCAGGCTTCACGTTGCCGATGTAATCAGTTTACGATTGAAAACAAGCGCGATTAATCTTACGCTCTTATATCGTTTTAGCAAACGCTAATAATTCGATTATCGGAATGTGGGCTTTGAAGCCCAGCATCTTGGAACTTCTCGCAGTCAAGTTAAAGCCATACGACACCGCCCTGTCTACGGCGAGCCCGTTTTTGCAATACAATATTCTGTACTTGCTTTATGCGCACTGTTCCAGGTAAGATCCAGCAAAATGAAATCTTAATCTTCTTTCGGGTTGGAGCGCGTGTCGACGCGACGAACAAACGTGAAATTTCAACTTTTATGCATGTGTGTGCACTGTGTTGACAGGTACAATCACTTTGTTCCAAGATCCAGCTTGATAACGGGCACCACCGCTTGCCGCCCGATGGATATGTTTCCCGCGACCTTGGATGTACCAGCCAGCGGTCATTTATCTATAATTCTCAATTTGATAGCAAAGACATACAACAAGAATACGCCCGCGTGCACCTTGCTCCTTTTGTCCACCTGGTTGCAAGAGATTTGCGTACAGTCTGAGAAATACATCGGGATCTTGAGCGTAACTCAAGAGTGCCAGAGTATCATTGCGAGTTTAATTAGCTGCGGCGCCACGACCAATGACGATATCGCGAGCGCGGCGTGCAATCTCTTCGAAATGTTAATGACCGCGAAGAATGTGGTGTGGAAGCAAGAGACCTATTCAAGTATCGTGGATCTAGCGACGTTGCATTTGACCTCGTGCAACAGAACGATCCGCGAAAAGTACGGCGCGCTGCTAATGTGTATGCCCATTAACATTGTTTTACCAAAATTAAACAAACAGTATTTATTCTCAGACACTAAGGTGAGTGCCATCTTTCTTGATTGGAGCATTGCACGCGAAACTTGTCGAATACGGATATGATATGATGATCTCTTTCTCTCTCTTTCTCTCTCTCTCTCTCTCTTTCTTTCTTTCTTTCTTTTTCTTTCTTTCTCTCATTTCATGTTCAACTGTCGTGCCAACCATGTTGTACCACAGAAGGCACGGGAGATCGTGACCTATTCAACAGAATCGTTGATACTCGCTCAAAGACTGCACATGCGAGGTAACAACAATGGGGAATTGCTGGCGCAACATTTCAAAACGTACATGGCATTTCTACTGCAGGAACATTATCTTGACGCATCCGGGTTGTCGGAGATATTTACTTTGTGCTGGCCAGCCGTGTAAGTGCTCTTTATCTTTACCGTTTATGAGAGATCATTTCTTCTCGAAATAATGTACGGTGATAAAATTATTTCTGTGTCTGCAGACCGGAGAACGGAACTACGGCGAGGATGTACGATTTAGCGCTGGCAAACTGTTCGTTTCTGTTTTTCTGGAGCGGTTTTGAAGCAGCGCAACACTGCGTCCTGAATAAGCTTCGCACCTCTTTGGGGAAGCCGCAGGAAACATTTACGTCGATCGAGAGTGCCTTGAAGATTCTGGCTCGCGAGATCTCGTGCTCCAACGCAGAGGTGATGAGGAGGGAGAGGCAGGGATTAGATCGCATCTTGCACGAGCACACGCGAGTGCGGCTCTTCGTCGAATTCCTGGAACATTTGGAGAGGGTGATTCACAACGCGGCCGATGGTTGCGCGATGGCACTCTTGCCGCTGTCAAAACCAGTCAGAACCTTCTTCCATACGAACAAGTCGACGTGCAAGGAATGGCTGAATCGCATACGATTGGCCTTGTGCGTGGTCTCGTTGCACTCGGGCTTGGCGACGAGTGCGCTGCGCAACGGTCAGAGGTTACTGGAGGATTTGAGCAGTGCTGATAACACGCAGGGCATCGAGTTCGAAAGGGCGACGTTGTGGACGGCACAGGCGATGGTCGCGCTCGGCGAAGCGGAGGCGTTGCAGGGGCTCTACGTATACACCAAGGGCAAGGACAGGCAATTCCAGTGGTTGAAAGCGACGATGGAGGAAGCCGCCGGACGTTACGAGTCAGCGGTGGATGCCTACAGGCTCATCATCGACGAGCACGCTCGCGTTAAAACGAACGACGACGAAAGCGGCAGAGCCGCCGCGAAACTCGAGAGTGACAATCAAGTTCTGAGTTTCTGCATGCAAAGACTTTCCAACTGTTATAAAGCGGTCAGCGACTGGTCTGGATTAGTGGAATGGAAATCGCGGGAGACCGAGATACTGGCGCAGGACAATTACGTCGTTCTGAGAAGGCAACTCGCGGAGAATATCGTTCCGCAGCAGGCGGATTGTCTGAAAAAGTTCGAGGAGGGTGAATTGATCTCCTTGGACGAATTGACGAATTGGAACCTTCTGGACGAGGAAAGGAAAAGTAATTGGAGTTGCGCGAAAACGCTGGTCGCGTGCAGCAACAGTTTGACGAACGTTGCCCTGAGGATTCACCTTAACGAATTCGACGAATCGTTCGACGACTCGATGTGCGACAGTGTTGTCGAGAGGTGCCAGAAAGTCGCGGCCAAGATGATGCAGGACGGATTGCGAAATGTGCCATCAGAGTATCTCAGTGACGCAATACTGCTCCAGTATTCCGCGACGGGGCTGAAGAATTTCGCGCGCGGCAAAAAGGACAAGAACGTTTTCGAATTGTACAAGGTTGATAAAGTCAATAATGTTAACTCGAACATTTTAACGCAGGTCTTGTGGTGGTCCGAGTACCTGGATCAAGCGTGCGACAACGACTCCATGGAGGTCGACAGTCTACGGTTACACGTCGTCAGAACAGCCAGGAAGGAAGGCAATTTTAATTTAGCGAAACGGGAGATGGTCAAGTACTTGAAGTCGGAACAAGACCTGATCCGACTCAAAGATCCGAGCGCTCGCACCTTTCCCGAGATTACAAGCGACATGCTGAACGGGCCTGTTGACGTGAAATGGACCAAGAATAGTATGCGCGCGTTCAGAGAATTGTCCAAGTTACTGTACGACATGGAGGACACGAGAGAGGCTTTGAGGATGTGCTGCGCGACCGCATTGGGAATTTCGCGAACGATCGTCAGCGGTGAGCAGTCCGCCGACTTACGCGAGATGGGAACCAAGCTCTTACTTACCCTGAGTAAATGGATACAGCAGGACACGAACGTGAACGAGAATCCTCAGCTGGAGGAGTTGCTCAGATTCGAGGCTGTGCACAACGACGGCCTGATGGACAAGCTGTTTGGCGAGACGATCGATCTGATTCCTACGTCGGACATGATAATCGGTAAACTGATGCAGCTTGGCGTGAATCAGTGTCCGGAGCTCCCGCGCGTCTGGTCCAGCTTCGCCGCTTGGTGCTACAAGTGGGGCCGGAAGATCGTGGACAACTCCACTCTGGCCAATTGACGGATACCGACCGGATAAACATACAGTCCTTACTGCCGATGGACATTGCCGAGGCTGATCTCAACACCATTTTCTCTATACTGAGCCAGAACAAGACCATACCCGAGGACGAGGGCGATATCGACACGAACGACATAAACACATCCGACATGATAGAGAATCAGCTGAGGAACGTGTCGGTCCTGAGCCACGTCAGTAACGAACATCTCGGCATGCTGGTCGACATATGGCGACAGGCGCAGAAGAGGATCTACTCATATTACGAGCTTTCGGCGAACGCATACTTCAAATACTTACAATTGGCAAACAACGACAGCAACGAATGCGACACCATCATGGCGACGTTGAGACTGCTGCGACTCGTGGTTAAGCACGCTCTGGAGTTGCAGAACGTGCTCGAAGCCGGCCTCTCGACGACCCGACCGCGCCATGGAAGGAGATTATACCGCAGTTGTTCTCGAGGCTCAGCCATCCCGAGGCATATGTGAGGACTCAGGTGTCCGAGCTGTTGTGCCGAGTGGCGGAGAATTCGCCGCATTTGATCACGTTCCCAGCCGTGGTGGGCGCGGTATCCGGCCAGAAAAAGATTTACGACAAGATCGTTTACGAGAAGCCCGACAACGACAACGATAACGACTCGCAGAACGTTATAGGCTTGAGCTTTGCCGCGGAAGAACGGGGAAAAGAAGAGGAGGAGGAGGAGGAGGAGGAGGAGGAAGAGGAAGAAGAAGAGGAAGAGGAGGAGGAAGAGGAGGAAGACGAGGAGGCGGAGGAGGAAGGAGGGGAGGACGAGGAGGACGAAGAGGAGACGGCAGCGGAAGCAATCGTGTACAACGACGAGCATGAGAGCTTCATGGATTCCTATTTCTCGCAGTTGGTCGATTGTCTCTCGAGTCGCATCCAGGATTCGGTGGTTCAAGTGAAGGTGCTAGTCAAGGAGCTGAGACGAATCACGTTGCTATGGGACGAACTGTGGTTGGCGACGTTGTGCCAACATCACACAGAGATTACCAAACGATTCGAGCAGCTGGAGATCGAGATTCAACGGGTACAGGACAATGTCTGGCTCGCGCCCGAAGAGAAAGATAAGTTGATCGCGGAGAAGCACAGGATCATTTTGAAACCGATCACGTTTATACTGGAGAATCTGCTATCTATGACGTCCGTACCAGCCGAGACGCCGCACGAGAAAACCTTTCAGGAGAAGTTTGGTGCTTCCATCGAGGAGGTGATAAATCGACTAAACAATCCCAAGAATCCTGCCAAGCCCCAAGTGGCCAGTTTGGCCTTGAAACACTTGGAGACCAAGTTGGCGCAACGCGTGCACCGACGTGCCGCTTATTCTCTGTCAATGACTGACATTAGTCCTATTTTGGCCAATCTGAAGGATACCTGCATCGCCATGCCGGGCGTCGCTGCCATCGATAACAGGATCGTCACCATCATGTCGGTGGACAATAACGTTCAAATTCTGCCGACGAAGACGAAACCTAAGAAGCTCATGTTCCACGGGTCCGACGGTCACGTATACACGTACCTATTCAAGGGACTAGAGGACTTGCATCTGGACGAGAGGATAATGCAATTCCTAAGCATATGTAACACCATGATGTCGAAGAACAGCGATACCAAGGTCTACAGAGCACGGCATTACTCGGTGATCCCGTTGGGTCCTAGATCTGGACTTATTCAGTGGGTCGACGGTGTGACGCCACTGTTTATACTCTACAAGCGATGGCAGCAGCGCGAGTGCTCCGTGAACAGCAAGGCTGGTGGCGGCAATTCGGCGATTATGCGACCCTCGGAGTTGTTTTACAACAAACTGACGCCGTTGCTGAAAGAGTGCGGGATCGGCTTGGAGAACCGAAAGGAATGGCCTATCCACGTGCTGAAAAAAGTATTGGAGGAACTAATGAGGGAGACTCCGAAGGATCTGCTAGCCAAGTTAGTTGCCAAATAATTATCGAAAACGGTCATTACCGTACTTTTCAATCGGACTAATGAATTTTTCGAGATCCATTCCCCCCCCCCTCTCTCTTTCTCTCTCACCTTTTCCAATGTACTTTGCAGAGAGATCTGGTGCAACAGCATCAATGCCGGCAGCTGGTGGCAAGCTACCAAGAACTACTCGTATTCCGTTGCGGTAATGTCCATTATTGGCTACATCATAGGTTTAGGCGACAGGCACTTGGACAATGTTCTCGTCGACCTCAACACCGGCGAAGTTGTGCACATCGATTACAACGTCTGTTTCGAGAAAGGAAAAACTTTACGCGTCCCGGAAAAAGTGCCGTTCCGCATGACGCCAAATATCAAAACGGCTTTAGGAGTAACCGGAGTCGAGGTAAGTCTTCCTATAATCTTGACGAAAATCTTTCTCGTTAAGATGGTGAAATAACGGATAGTTTTACTTTTAAAAAGTTTGATTACAATTAAAATTTTAATACGTTTAAAAATTGCATTGTTTTTGGAACTTTTATCGCACTAGAAACGTTTTAATTTCGTACTAGATGAGTGTCTTACGATTGCAATTCTTTATGGAGATGGACATTTTGTTTTGTGAATTTTTTATTTTTCAAGATTTTTAATTCTTGGAGGGGAGGAGGGAGGGAGGGTGGGAGAGGGAGAGAAAGAGAAAGAGAAAGAGAAAGATTTCTTACAGGCAAATATACAGAAATATATAAATTTGGAGAAAATGAAATAATTTACAATTTATCTCTCTATTAGACAGCTTTTAGCTGAAAATAAATGGGATTTACAAAATTGTATTTTCCGTTCTATTTCCTTCCGCGTGATCAGATTGGGGATTAGGTGAATATCGGGGCGAATTGTTGTTTCCATTTGTACGGTGACTGTCTTGTACATCCGCCTGGCTTTTTAGTTGACGTTGTTTTTCCAAGTACATTTTGAAGCTCGAGTTGAAATAGTCATTGGGCGATTTAAAGTGTAAAATCTTTAGAAAGGCCTTGCGAAAGTTGGTGTTTTTCCACGCGTATATGAAGGGATTCATCGCACTGTTAGCAACGGCCAATGCGAACGTGGATTTGTACCATAACGTCATCGAGTTTGTTCTCCAATCAGAGGTTTGCATGCGAATGCAAACCACGATGAAATAAGGGAACCAGCAGATCGAAAAGCAGCCCAGGATCAGCAGCACCACCTAAACCAAAAATCAAAATCTATTATTGCCGTCACTCCTTGATCGCTACTTACGCTTGTAAAACTTTTATTTCGTCGCTGCTTTCAATTGTCTGCTACATTCTATGATTTAAAATTAAAACTATATACCTGTACACTTTTACGATCGTTTTTTTCAGCGATATTCGGGACGATACCGAGATTCATGCGACGCGCGTGCATATGCGCCTCTCTCCAGATTTTCCAATACAGCAGAAACATTGCTATCCAACTGAGGAAAAGTGCCGGCATCTGTATAGCCAATATGTAGTATCTACCAAAATAATATAATTTGTCACATCTTACCAGTCGCGCGGGAAGCTGCATTGAGACTAACAAATCGACTGACAAACCGATTCATTGATCGAGGAATAATTAATGTTTACGGCAATTACGACAAATAATAAATACCGACGCACGTCAAGTAATACATCGTCACGGGGCTATCGCGCGAAATTGATTACCAAGAAACAGAAAGGAGAATCATCGATAGGGGGTAGCGAGCAGATGCAGTAACAGTACCTCGGCAATACCGTTTCCAATTCGCACTTCTGGTCATTGTTAGAAGCGTCAAAATTATTCCAATATGTCGGAATCGATGACACGCCCATGGTACATATCCAAGCGACGATTATAATCAGTAGCACGCGCCTCTTGGTCGCGTATGCATTATAGCTCAATGGGTACACGATAGCGACGTATCGGTCTATGGCGATTATTATGAGATTGTATATGCTCCCGCCGCACGCTAAGCTGAACATGATGAAGCGCGAGATGCATACCGACTTGTTGCGGTGTAACGTGCTGTCCATGTAAAACGCCAAATGATACGGAAGCGTTACGCCCACCATAAGATCCGACACTGCTAGGTTTAGAATAAAGTAATTCGAAACGACGTTTCGGAGCCTTCGAGCCCACGTTATGGCCAATATCGTGAGGACATTCCCCAAAACGATCGCAACGAACAGGAAGCAGTCCATCAAGATCCAAAACACGTTTTGTTCGTTTCTCGGCAAGTCGGTCGATGGAGCATTCGTGGATGCATTTACGTTCGACTCAGTAACGTTGCTTTCTTTCAGATACATAGTTCTGAAAAAGAAAACTTGCAAGTACTTGTTTATACATTGTAGAATTGTAGATACGTGTTCGTAGCACTTTATACAGCCGTGGCTATTTGTGTCTCTCGTCGTTGCGTGCCCTAATAAAACCGTCGTGCAAAACCCACCGGAATCATCGAAACAATTTTTATCCGCGAGAATCATGCGAGAAACGTGAAAACGATTAATCAGCTAATACGACTTACCTTTCGCACGTACACGCGCACATATACATACACACGGAAAGAAACGGGTTTCCGATGGTACTCTACGAAATACCAAGATACACATCGAGCCATGCATCACGATTACGTAAACCTACGAAACGTTCGAAATGTTATTTAATTAATTTTTTCGCGATTATGAGAAGTGTAAAAATGAAAGATAATTTACCTCGCTCGTTCGGATTTTTTTTCTCTTTTTTTTTCGTCACTTTTTTGAGACAGCAAATTTATTTCGATGACAATGCAATAGAGCATTCGCAATAGCTATGATACTTCTCGACGTTCGACGCTCGACGAGAACGTAGATCGATACGAAGCGTTTCGGCAGATACGGCACGCTGCTACCCATTTGTTCGGGGAGTGCTTTTACTTATCTACTCATCTGCTGGTTTCCCTGGCAAAGAACTGCTATAACTATCAGCCGCTATCAGCGGTAATTGCGATTCGCTCGCAATCGAAAAAAGGTCGATGGAAAGCCGAGATGGGAAAGAAACGCACATTCATGAATGGCCACAATAATTATTATATTTTCCCAACTATAAACGGTATATAATATAATGGTAAAAATTGTTATTTGTGTGTCTATAGGGCATATTTAGGTTCGCTCCGAGCATACTCTAAGAGTGATGGTAGAGGCCGCGAAACGCTCCTGACCTTGCTGGAGGCGTTTGTCTACGATCCTTACGTATTTTGCGGAATCCCCGTGGCGCGTGGCGCGGACCCATTGTTCCCTAAAGATATCGCGACGCGACGGCTTCGACAGCGCCGGCGTGGCGTCGGAGTGCAGCCTCCGGTTGCAAAGCAGACAGTGTGGGGGAGTGGTCGCAACCCGGCGCGGCGTCTCGTCGATTGCCACCTCTCACACTCAACTCACTCACAGGCGCCGAGGCTGCGAGATGAAGAGGCCTCGAGAGGTATTTTGTCTTGCTTGTTCAATTGAAGGCACGAGCGCCACTGCCGAGCGTCACTCGATCAGGCCGTCAGAGCGCGCGCGGCAACGTGAATAATTATATTGTTGTGATCGTTACAAGCTTAAATCTTCATATCCCCAATTATGATTTTCCCGATAATCTATTATCGAGATCTATTATATTAAATTTGGAGATTTCTTTGTTTCGTCCACCATAGATTTTACGAGAATTTGAGAGATTATTATGATTTCGCGCTCACACGAGAGATTCTGTCATTGTTATTGTTATTTTATCGTTCGGACTTTGAGTCGTGACTGTTTTTTTTCTTGTCGCAATTATTTTATTTATTCTTAGTTGCCATTGCCCAATCCGAGAGCAATGAAGGTTTATAAATAATATAAGAAGAAAAAATATAAGAACTTCGATGTATGTACTGGCTTTGAAAAAGAAAGAACAACAATGCAATGAGGAATGTAAAAGTACTCACCGACCGCTCTTGGTAATTATCATTTCTGTACTATTCTCGTAGAATTGCTGCCAGAGGTTTCGATTAAGCAGCTCCACGTTGACTCCGTGCAGCAATGGGGGTTGAAATACCCATTCGCTTGAATTCATCCTCTCACCTGCAAATTAACGGTATAATTCGTGCGATTAGTCAACGGATATAAAATTGTTCAATCAACGATAAATTAATCCTTCTGTCAAAATGATCAAGTATCCGGTTACCTAAAACAACTTGAACCCAGACAGCACACGATATATCCTATGAATGTCCATCTTATATGTACGGAATGCTTATAAACGTTATATGGATATATATAGAATATTGGTGCTATTGGGGAATATTAACACTTAACCCGCAAACCTGGGTCGTCTTCGTCCGGGCGAAAATCAAATGTAGTTGTAACTTATGTATAAAAATTATGTGCAAAAAATTAAATCGTTTAGAATTTTATGATTGATATTTCAAAGTAAAGCTTTGAAACATCTTCATGAATTTTTTCAGATTTTTTGCAGCCCTTTAACATTTAAAAAAACGTCAGGACCCAGATTTGCGTGGTAAAGGTGCCAAAAAAACGTTTGCGGGTTAAGGGTTAAAAATGCTTATATATTAATTCACGAATTGTTTTGTGATCGTTTCAGACCTTCATCCTGATATAATAAGAAACAATTTTCAATAGATTTTATCTTGGTACCTATTTTATCTTTTGTACACGGTCGCCGTGAAGTCAAATAAGTATACGCCATTCAATGTATAGGTACTGAAGTATATCTAATTTGATTTTTAAAACTTGGTAATAACTAATAAAAAATTAATTAATATGAAGAAAAGTAGAAAATATTCTTAACTGCATTAATATACGTCCGTTCACATTTGCTGCTCAAACTGACAATGAGACGAAGAGCGCGTGCAGGCTATAAGTATACCTCTGTCGGAATTAATTTTTCTCCGCCCAAAATGAACCCCAAAAGACCTTTAAGTCGGAAAACCTCTAAAATTGATGCCCAGATATAAATTATCACAGTGCAATTTCGAAAACACGTATAGTGGTATTCATATACATTGATGGAAAGGTAAAAAATTAATGCATTTTGACAGAAAAATATCAGCTCAAGCTGCTAGCCTCATTAGACAATATTTTATAAAAATTCGTTTTCTTCTGGGAATTATTAAACTATACGAACATAATCGGAAAAAAATTATTTTGTATATAATTATATATAAAACTTTGCCGTATGTTTTCCTAAGCTTCTCCTCTATAATCTCTGTATATATACATATAAAAAATAATAATAAGAAGAATAATATATTGAAAAAGTAATTAGAAAAATATAACTTTCACATCGTCTTTTTCATCAAAAAGTAAAATTGCGATTAGATTATATACTCTCTAAGGACCGATGTGATCCTCCCCGATTAAACTCACTCCGCATCTCTTTCTAACTGTCCCCCTATAGAAAGAGACGAAGAGTGAGTTTAATCGGAGGATCACGTTAATCGGAGACTGTGATATCGGCCCTAAATCTGAATCAGTGAAAAAACACTGGAGTGGCATATATCATCAGTGACTACACATTCACTGATATCAATCTAAAAATAGGGGATTTCCTCTAATGTTAAATAATAAAATAAAAGGAAAAAGTAACTTCAGACTCTCGATAGCGAATCAATAAATTGTGATAGATAATATAGATCTCATAAAATGGCAATATTTCCTTAACTTTCTAAGGCATATGTATCATGTATAAACACACGCGCAATCCAAACCAAGGTCTCAAGAAAGAAAAAAGAGTGAAGGAGAGGGAACGGAGAATACGACAATAATATTATACAAATATTAAGATCGAGACTTCTAGAATTCATTTTAATATAACGATACTATTCGCCGGTATAATAATCCCTTACGCGACACGAATCATCAATAGCGCGGCAGACGTTCCGAAGAAGCGTCGTCGCTGATGGCTGCGAGAGCGAATATATGTAGAAAGAAATTGGCGTGGGTGAGGTAACACAAAAAATAAAGCAGCGGGGCCACCCTTTACAGGCATTGACCACCGCACTTGTCACGTAGCATTATGGTCACAACTATCCCGGCACCCGTAAGCCCATAGTAAAAAGCCATGCATAGGTAGATAATAGATCCGCCCGGGTCGACGATCGGCGACCTTTCATCTTTAGCGAAATAATCAAATGCGCTGTCGGTGCCTAGTGTGGAACGCATTACACGGGATATTTGGCGATTGGCAAGGTGACCGAGAAGAACACGGTCTTCTCATTACAGTGTAAATCGATTCGTTAGAGTGACCTTTTTCTTCCAGGAACACACCGTAAACGGAGAGGCTGGTTTCGAATTTTCGCCAGGCACCGCACGGCAGGCATAAGATTTCGCGTTACGAGACGTTTGACCATCACGAAAATCATTTTCTTAGAACAGATTTCTTCCCAGTTGAAAACTCATACAATTCAATCATCACGCTGAGAACTTTTGTTTTGATAAAAATAATATATACATATATATATAATCACTCCAACAATGCCACGCCGCCGGCAGCGTATCGAAATTAATTTTGAAGAAAGAATGAGAGAAGAAGTAAAGATAAAACACAGACTCCGATTACTCTAATCGCAGATATTTTATGAATCTTTTACACGTTACTGTCGGATCGGATTCAACAATTCTCTTTCTAATTGAAAATTCATTATATCTTAACAATCGCGCTAAGGACTTTTGGTAAAAACAATATAATTGCTTCTACAATAGTTCCGCGACAGTGTATCGAAATTAATTTTGAAGAAAGAATAGAGAAGAAGTAAAGATAAAACAGCAGAATCGAATAGGATATTATTAATCGCAAATTTTAGAATCTTTTACTACGTTACGTCGGATCGGATTCAACTGATCTCTTTCACCTTGAAAATTCATTATAATTTAACCGTCGCGCTAAGGACTTTTGGATTAAAACCAATATAATTGCTCTTCGATAATACAACGACAGCGTATCCAAATTAATTTTGAAAAAAAGAACGAAGATTGAAAGAATCGAGTGGGAGATTATAGTCGCGAATTATATGTACCTGAAACTTTTACACGCACATTATATCGAATCGGGATCAACGAGATCTCTTTCACCTTGAAAATTCGCATTACAATTTAAAACCGTCGCGCTAAGGACTTTCGGATTGAAACCAATATAGTTTGCTCCGACAATACAAACGACGCATTGAAATTAATTTTGAAAAAAGGATGAGAAGGAAGTGAAAATGAGAGACTGACTCGAGATTATTATAGTCGCGAAATACACCTGAGAAACTTTTACACGTCCACACACACACACAGGCACGGTATCACATGATTCGAATTCTTGACATTAAAATTTGAAATATCATACACCGTCTAAATTGCGTTGACGAAAATTCAAAATCCCGTACTGTAAACACAAGCCGCTAACGTTCACCGGTTACCCGGCTTGTTACCTTGGCCGATTACGGGGCGAATTAAAATGGATTGTAACAAATACTTAACGTACTTAATTTGCGTTGCAGAGCGATCGGTGACTGCGCGAAGAGCGGCGATGCCAGTTGCATATTCAGTTCCAGGGGCATCAGTGCGTTGTTTGGATCCTGAAGAAACATCTCCGATGATCGACGTTTCTTCTCCGACACCGTCGGTGTAAGGCGAACACGGAAATGCTCAGGACGAACGTCGAAATCACGTGCAGTTGTAGAATGGAACTGAGACGAGTGAGGAGACGACCGGTTCTCGCCAATCTCGCCTGGCTACCAGTGACCTACCACAAAACGGGATCAGTCAGATCAGTGCAACCCCGCCGAAACTAGGCGAACTACGTCCCGCGCGCGCTCGTTGGTCGAATATGGCCGCCCACAAACTACTTCGTCGCAACGCCTACGTGCTTGATTGGCTGATGGTTTCGTCACCGCGACAAGTCCGAAGATTG
The DNA here is from genome assembly GCA_030770255.1 of Temnothorax ravouxi. NCBI lineage: Eukaryota > Metazoa > Arthropoda > Insecta > Hymenoptera > Formicidae > Temnothorax > Temnothorax ravouxi. The sequence continues at coordinate 51,897 of JASTWP010000066.1, forward strand.
GTGGGGATTGGGGACGCGCGTGTGTCACGTCTCGCCGCTCGCTGCTCGCTTCGCCTCTCAGGCGACAAACATAACACTCCGAAGACGAAGGAGAGCGATAAAGGAAGAGAAAAGAATGAGAGAAGGAAGAAGGGTAAGATATAAAGCGTGATCGCGCCACATGAAATGCATTTTCCTGATTTCCAACAGCGACGCGACGCCTCGAAAACGGTCACTAATGGCTAGTAATTTGACTAATTAAGAATTATTTCTTTTTTTATCTCCCTCGTTTCTAATTTGCTGTATTTGAATTCTCAGAGATACGTGAAAATCTGTTAATAGTATATTACACTACAAGGGCCGAAAGTTGAATTTTCGGCCCTGCGCGTCATGATGCCCCGAGGCGAAGCCGAGGGCATCATGACGAGCAGGACCGAGATTTCAACTTTTGGCCCGCGTAGTGTATACGATTTTTCTTCATAGCCGGTCGAAAGTACGTTATTAATTTTACTTTTTTTAACTTTAAATGTTAATAAGCATGTTTTTGATGCCTGCCCCCGACATTTGCAGCACGAGCGAAGCGAGTGCTGCTGGTCGTGGGGGCAGGCATCAAATACATTCGATAGAGTCAAGTCTTGTCATATTGCTTCTGCATCGAAATTTCTTATAACTTCTTCCTCGTCTACGGATTCATCAGATGACATATTGTTCATTTTTGCTAGATTATTGAATTGACTTTAATAATATTTTAATATTAAATTAACTGACGACAGAACAATATTGATGACTATTTTTAAGGTTAAAGGGCGTTAAGGTTTAAGGTTATAAGCCCGGTCTACACAGGCCGCAGTTCGCAAAACGCAAGACACACGTACAGTCTACATGTCAATCTAACCTCTATACACAGAGAGGTTAGATTGACATGTATACTGTGCGTGTGTCTTGCGTTTTGCGAACTGCGGCCTATGTAAACCGGGCTATAGAGGGCACGCGTGTACTTCTCACAGGGAGGTAAATGTTAAACTTTCGTCCCTGCTATTAGGGACGAAAGTACGTACTTTCGACCGAGGTATGAAGAAAAAGATATTTAAGTGTTTTTAGATATTTAAATATTGATAGATATTTTAGTTTACATTTTAAATTCCTTTTCCTTAATGTTTTAATTAAAATTTAATATTATATATGAATATCATATTGTATGCGCTTAATTTAGAATTTTGTGTTTTTATGAAGATAAAACGCTCAAATTTAAAAATATATATGTATAGCATACAATATATGCTATATATTTACATTTGTATATATAATTTTTTATAAAACAGGTATCTATATTTATCAAAATAAGCAAACATTTTTATAAATATTTTATAATATTTTTCGCAATAAAATTTAAAACTATTTAATTTAGAAATTACATCATCTGACCAAAAAGCGTTGGTCGAAATTAATAATGTCTCGATGATTGATCCGAAAAAGTGCTGTGTGAATCCGACAAAGCGAGTTGGCTCACAGTTTTTTCAATGTTCACATCAAAAAGACGTTATATATGCCAGTCAGTCGATTTAAATTACTTAAATTGTTATTCTATATACTGGCGAAGAAAATTCATTATTCTATACTGATTTTTATAAATATTGTATATTTAAACATATATTTGTTATAAATATACATATGCATCACGGCAACATTCTGTTTAATATAGAATTACAGAGTGCCATCAGAGCAGGCGTTAATTCCACGCGTTCCACGCGACTGTAAGCCGTCGCGAAAAATTGACAAGTAAATGACTGCATTCGTTTCCACCAGACACTGACCCTGCACGGATTTATATCGCGTGTTCCCGCGGGTCTCGTCACACGTTCCCGTTATGAGCATCATGCACGAGACAGAACATTACGGAATTGTCAACATTTAAATTATAGAATCCGGCGGGCGAACAGATGACTGTTAAACTTCGAATCGTGACAACGAGAGAAGAATAAGGATAAAATCACACAACGGATGCTATATACCTATCGCGTTACAATATATTATATACCTACATATATGAAATATTAATAATTAATAATACATATACATATTTATAACAAATGCACATATTATATAGATACTATATAGGTAGTGAAGACAAGAAAAACGTTAAATAATCGATTACATTAAGTTATAAATGAAAAAACAATCAAGTAATTTTTTTAAATCGACCGTGACTGGCAACAGAATAATATAAATAATAAACAGAATAATTATTATTTTGTTTATTATACACCGTCGACTGAAGAATCGGTGCTCCATCTTATAGTTGTTATTGCGATAAATTTTATCACAGCCCCAGTGGTCGAATTGGCACGACACTTTACTAATAGACAATGCGCGCATCATGCGTGAAACGGAACGGACCCTAGATAGATAGATTTTTTTAATTTTATCTATTAAGCATTTTTATATATATATGCTTTATGTCGCGGTCAAAGAACAAAAATGATTCAATTCAACTTTTCAAAGATTTCATATTCATGCAATTGAATAGATACTCAATATAAAACGAGATTTCGGTTTACCTAATAAAAAAATTCGATACAAATCATATTCGAAATGCAAAGCTCTTCGAAAGCGAAAGTTACAGTTATCTGTCTGATGTTTTAGCACACAATATTTTATTCTTTCTTGCTACCTTTTATTCTCTCCTTTGTGGCCTTTGCACATTTTTCTCATCGTAAAACTTTCTCTTCTCTCCTTTTTTATTTCTATTCTTTTTTTTCATCTCTGATTTCCTAGCTTTGATTGTATATCAATTATAGTGACACTTTGTTTATAGTAGGGAAGAACCGGGGCTCGTTGGCACCGTTTTCACAATTTCGGCATTTGAGTTTTTATACAACTAATTATTATAAAACAGATATGTATACGTACTTCAATAAAGATTGTATCTTTTAAAGTTATTTTGTAATGATCGAATAGCAAATTGCTGTTTGCAGAAGAACAATTGTAAACTATTTTAGATGTAGCTTTTTTTATCATAAAAATATTAATATAAATATATATTTAGCTTCTATCCAGCATTGTAAGCAGCAAATCACATGCTCAATTAAACAGATCTCACGCGCGCGGCAATAACAAAGTCAAGAAGCGTGTCTTGATATGTGCGCCAACATATACATATACGTTTTATTTCAGTCATTTTATCATAATAAATTACTGTTGTTAGTCAAAATAACATGTCGTATAGTAACAGAAACTATTTTTTAAATTAATGATTACGTCACTTTGATTTACTTTTCAAGCTGAATTAATACGATACTTTGAAACGCTCGAAAATTTACTTGCCACCTCTTGAATCAGAGTTTTCTCTTTTTCTATTGTAATATTTGTCTGATTAAAATAAAACTTTGGGAAAAGTACCTATATGCCATATATAAAGAGATATATTGTATATTGTGACAACTTTTCCATTGTTTTTTTCGCTATATAAATACATAAACGGGACGCATTGCTAACTTGCCTCTTGTGCCATGCAACGAACCCCGGTCTCCCCTAACGCGGCGTTAAAAAAACTTATTCTGCATTCTCTCAATGCGTTCTCCTTTTTACCGTAAATATAATGCGATTTCTCTCGGTTTCCTTCTGTGTCTACCGGTGTATGGCAATAAAGATTTTTAGAATTTTAAAATATAGACTGAGAAAGGAAGAGATTTTACGACGTAAAATTTCGTTAACTCTATAAAGAGTGACATATAGCTTATAATTTGGAAGTCCCAGCCATATTTCCCTGGATACGGCATAAGTAAATATATGTTTTCCATACACACAAGTCTGGACTTTCCAAATCGACTTTCCATTATATATATATCTTCGGAATATATGCAGAAAAAACTCGGCAAAAGTGTGCCGAAACGTTGTGAGACTATACTTTTTCACGTAAGATAGGAGACTTAATTCAATATTAGGTAATCGCGTCGCAGTATTTTACGTATACTACAAAAATGTTTTTGAGGTCCACTTTTGAAGCTGCGGTCCACTTAACAAATACAAATGCTTCGAAGCATTCCTTTTCTCCTTTCTTTCAGTAATTCAGTGAAGAATAATTCACTTTTGAAAATGATAATTATTTTTCTAGATATATCAAGCCAACGCTTTTGTGGGACAAACTGTTAAGTACGACCTCGAAACACTGTACGGTTATTTCATTAGCGGGATGGAATCTTAAAATCCTATCAAGCCTATGATAAGGATTCAAGATGATCTCGAACGTAAGAGTTCGGACTATGAATACGGCCCCTTCATCCGGAGTTTTAATCTAATTGTAAGTATCAATAAAATGATGCTTAATATATACGAAATTACCGTCAGAACTTTGATCTATCTTATCAATGAAATGATACTTACGAATTACAGTCTTACACGTGCCCATCTCGCCCTCGGTAGAGATATTCCATTCATCATAAGCATGATAATGATAAAAAATGCTGTAGAATATGATTCAGTTGTATTTTCACGAGTGGCGGATCGAACGGTGCATTTATTATTATTATTATCAAACTATTTATAACTTGTCATTTAAAATTTTAGATGGCTTCTGTCTTTCAAAGGTATCTATATGTATAGCGGCCACAGATGACCATCACGGTCCGCGTGCAATGTTAACGTTTGAATTTGTATTTAAACTTATTTTCATTATATTTATTTAACTGCCGAAATGTTTAGATGCCCAGGATGTTTAGTATTCTCTTAGATAGCAGAGACGAGAGACCAGTGGCATTTTACCGGGGCCGGCACTTGTAGAAACGCTTCTTCGCGCCAACTGTGCAAGCCGGTCGAAATTTGTGAAGTGTAAACAGGCAGAAAGAAGAGTGCGCACACTCACCCCCCGCGGGCGACTGACTGCAACGTCGTTTCGGGGTGCGTCATTTCGTTTCCACTGTTTGTATACTAGGAACGGAAGTTTTGTCAAATCACTCGGTACATATAAAATCTCCACGCGTTGCCAGCAGTTTTTATAGTATAAATAAGGAAAATAGAGAAAAAAAAATTCGCGCGAATGTGTGCGTTCCGTTTCACGCATGATGCATCACTTGTCCTTGTTTAACTTATCCTTGTTTTTTTTTTCGGTGAACAACAATGATAAACGATGTATTATCCGCAATATGCGTAAAACGGAACGCAGTGTCTTATACCTCAGGTAAACATCAGCTTTTCTCCATCAGCTTTTCAGTCGAGATGTCGCACACGCATAATACACGATGTCAAGGAAATATCATAGAACAATGAATCAGAGACGTTTATCCTGACAAAGGATAGTATGGCCACATTGTTAGTACGACCACGTTGAGATACCTTGCAAGATATCCCTTTTTTTGTATTTATGGATATGATAAAGTATCGTGTTATAAATATGATTAGATTATACCTTTATGCGTACTTTCTATTTACGCATTGTCATACGAAACTCTAAAATTTACATTTAGTTTTTGTCTTTTAGAGACGTTTCAAAGTCGACATGTTAACTATGTATGATTTATATTTTAATATTGATTGCCACGTCATTCATGTATGTATACGAATGTGTCACTCAATTTCATAAAAAACTTCCAGGAAGTCAAACACATTTTTTTCTTTTAAGTTTTTCTGTATTTATTTTTTACGTTATAAAACGTTATGGGTCTGTCAGTTTTAGTTCTCTTTTTTTTTTCACTTTCTTTTTTCTTCCCCCAAAAATAAATAATTTTCGAATGAGTCTTTCAGCAGCGATAATTTTTATTCCATACATGACGATAAATAATTTCACAAGACCATATTTTGGAAATCTTATACTGTTTAGTCATTAATTCAATAATTAATGTGGTGGTGGATAATAATTAATGATCCTTCCCTCATTCTATAGCGGCTAATTAAATAACTTAAATAATGAGAAGAGAAAAATAACCCTCTCAACTATTAATCCGCAATATTGAATAATCTCATTAAGGAATATGTCTGGTGAAAAACATTTTTTCTTTGCACTTTATCTCGTCTTCGCTCATAGCACTATACGGATTAGGATTGAAATAAAATTATTTGGGGGGAAAAAAGTAAAGATCAATACGGCAATCTATACCGATGTTATATTCTTTGGATGACGAAAAAGCTAGGTCATGTGTCAAATATTTCAATAATTTCAAATATTCAACAATAAGATATGATGTAAACAATCACACTTAATCTTGTAGACAATCCTTTCAATCCTGTCGTGTCTCTCGAGATAACGGGACTGAACAAAACTAATAACTGAATAAAGCATATCGCTGTACGCGTCGGCAGGATACTTTTATTATTTTAGGACAAATTACACACACAAGCTAAACATATCGTCACGGAGAGATGCAGCGACATAAGCAGGGATACGTCGTATGGAAACCATGAGGTCGTTAATACTTTGCAAGAGGTACGAGTTAAAGCAGATAACGGACAATATAGGAAAGAGTTGCCAAATGGCGTACCGTTTAAGTTATTTTTTTATTATATTTCCCATTTGGTATTAGTGATTTGTACGCAAACAAACGTTGGAAATTATAGCATGATGTTTCGAGCATTTATTATTACATGGTTTAATCTACTTTTACCAATAACAAATTATAATTTGTTTAATTTGTTATAAGTCTTTCTGTAACATGCTGCATAAAGTATTTAGGCAACTGGTATACGCATTCGATAACTCTCCTCTACAAATACTATTCTATTCAGCAATTATCAATATACTCATACTTTTACGATTTAGCTCAATTTATGACTGCATCTAAAGTACATACATGTACGTGATTCATTATTTTATCAACATACGTGTCTGTACAATGTATATTAATTTAATTTACACTTTAATGCCACGCGCTTCCGAAATCGTAATTCTCGTCACGATCACAGCGGACGAAGATCGAACGTGCGCGTGTTACAGCGGAAATCTCCGAGGCGGCAAAGCAGGGTCTGATTGTTAATACCTTCGCGAGAGAGATCACGCAGGGGACATAAAGCGTCGGTTCCGGACGCAGTAAAGCGAGAGTTTTCGCGCGTGGGCGACGGCGATGCTTTGAAGTGCGACGGCGGAACTGCATAACGTGCAGCTGCGGGCTTGGCGTCCCTTGGCGTTCCTCTGTAGCCTCACGAATTGTTTCCTTCTCCTTTCCTCTCTTCTACGGGCGAGCGATTGCGCGGGACGGGCTGGTGCGGGGCTGCCGCCGCGCGCGAGATTCGCCGCGCCGCGCGCCGCGGCGGTCGGATGACATTTCGACGCCCGCGCCGCGCCGGGGGCTGCATTTCCGGCACGGCACGCGATATCGTCGATCTGCGATTTCAAGGAAATTTCTCTCGTGTCACGTAATTGTTATATGTATATATCCGCTTTCTAATGATATACAAGCAGGAATTCGTTGTTGATATATCACTCTTTTATACATTATATTTAAGATAAGGATTTATATGTTTAAAAGATAAGGAAGATTAAAGGAGCACTATGACGATCGAGTATTCAGCTTGCATTCGTTTTTATTCATCACATTAGGAGCTACTGGGGAAAATTAAAATCTATAATACACGTTATGTGCATTGTACCTATATTTTATTTTCCCAATAGCTTTCAATGGGATAATAAACGAACGCAGGCTCAGTATAAAATTGTAAAATGACGCAAGTGCATAAACAGAGCGCGACGTCAACTCGAAAAAAATAAGTAAGCGTGATTATTGACGTTTGTTTTTTCGAAAGTATCTAAAAGGAGCGTTCTGCCGATGATCGTATTCTTTTAAGAAGGTATGATCGATCGTTTGCGGGAGTAGGTGACTGGAAGGATACGCCTATTGATCCTTATACATATGTATTAATTAATTAGCAGAGAGCTAGAAAGACTGAGGGTGGCGTCCCATCTCTGATGGAAATATTTTACTGCAAACATAATAAAATTTTACTGAAATTCTCTCTCAATTTAACTCCATTTCATTGTTATTCCATCAATATTTTAATAAAAAATTTATTTTTTTTTTAGTTAAATTCAGTAATTTCATGATATCTAACATAAAAGAAATTTTGTTATTACTTTTCAATAGTATCATTTATAACTTTCCTTGTATTACACTGATTACACAGTACATTACATTACATTTTGTAAGGAAAATTATTATTTATTTTGAAATATATTCAGTAATTTTTCAATAACTTTTCTTTCCATGCAAGGGATGTTAGACAAAGCGAGACATTTTGTTCTTCCTGGGTTTAAGGATGTATTGCAGGTACAGTCTGAGATGTATAGGGCATAATTTTCAAAGCGGTGCCAAGTGGATAAAAATTTGTGAGAATGTTCTTTTAGTCTTCCTGATGTGCTACAAAAAAGTAGAAACGAATCCACTAAACGGTTGCTGAGATATAACGATTTTAATTCACTGATTTTAAAACAGTGAATTAAAATCGTTATATCTCAGCAACCGTTTAGTGGATTCGTTTCTACTTTTTTGTAGCACATCAGGAAGACTAAAAGAACATTCTCACAAATTTTTATCCACTTGGCACCGCTTTGAAAATTATGCCCTATACATCTCAGACTGTACCTGCAATACATCCTTAAAGGAGATTTGAGAAGAATTTAGAAATATGTGGAATAATAATATTAGTTGTTGCGCGTTGATGTAGGAAGGTATGTGTGTGTGTGTGTGTGTATACGTGAATAATGTCCGTTTCTTGGTCACTGCCGAAACGGATTAGGTTCAAGTTTTTTTTTCTTTAGGTTGTGAGTTTAATGCGCAAATAATGAGTTTAGTCGTTTTAGGGTTTAAGGGATGGTTTTTTTTAAGAAGAAATTTAAGAAAGTACGGAATAACAACAATAACTGAAAAATTGATGCCAGATACCTCCATCTTACCGCGACAGTTGAATTCGGTGTTATGTCATTATATTATAGTGTCTTATTTATTTTAAAAAATGGAAATTCGTCTCGAGTATGAGCCACACCTGTATCCTTCTACCATGGGTGGGAATATAAATGTATCGATGACATTAAATGAGAAGCAAAGAGACTTTACAGCCAAATGATTTCAATATTCACATTATAGAATTATCTCGGGATGAATATGGAGCGTATATAGGTATACTTGACCAAGAGAAGCTGAGTTCACTTATCCATCTCCTTTTACAACTTTAGCCATCGTAACTCAATTCATCCTCGCTTCCAAATGAAAAATAATTATGACATGTCTTTTATTCGCTGACTGCATCTGCTTTGCTCGTTTATTATCCCGCGTTCTTCTCAGTAGAATTACTTGTTACATTATTTTTAAAAAATTTTATAATAATCAGTATATAAGTTATCGATATAATGTAATCTTTATTCTAATATAATAAAATTCATACCTACCTTTTGTTCGAAAATTTCGCGAGACCCAACGACCCAACCCCCATATAATAGAAAAAATTACAATAGGTATATTCTGTATAATTATGAAACAGATTGAAACATTTTGATTTTTCAATCATACCTCCTTAATTAGATACAATGCGTGAAACAAAATAATGAAATATAAACTGTAATAGAGTACGCGCGAAATTTTGCGCGATTAATATATGCAGCTTTATAACTTTATACGGAAGCTATTATATGCTTAACGTTATATGCATACACACATCGACTTCTTTTTCCCCGCGAGAATAAATATTTTTTTTTAATCTTAAGTCCCTTGCACAATAAGCGATAGCGATAGCGACAGCGACAAGGTTGCCGACAAAGCTATACCAACTTTATCGCTGTCGCTATCGCTATCGGCTATTGCGCAAAGGGCTTTAATTTCAATAAGTCTCTTTTTTCAAGAAGACAGAAATAAAAACGGTGGTCACTTTGAGCGTATTCTATTTATATCACATACATTCGTGGTATACATAACTAACGCATATAAAATTATTTTTTGCGATAAAAAGAGATAAAAGTAATATAACAGGGCCGTTTATGTTTAAATTAACAAAGAAAGTTTTTCTTTTTGGGCTTATCGAAAAGCGTAACCGACAGATCACTGATGCCGCATATTTATCTATTCATCGTTATAAAATCTCTCTTTCCCTTATACACTTTTTTCTTTTTACCTTTTCTTACGGCTATATATATTTTACCCGAGAAACATTGGAAAGAGAGAGAAGCCTATATTAGATTAAATAACACGTTAAGCATACGTGGATTATTGACAGATTCCTTGAATAGATACAATTCAGGATCGAGGTTTCCTTATAACATAATAAGAGTACGCTGAAAAATCGCGATTTTTGGAAAACTAAATTTGAAAGCAAAGAATTTCTCGCAAATCTGTATAAAGATACACAAATAACGGAAACACATTTTAAAATTATAATTTGTTGCTAGAGAATTAATTACACGAGACTGTATAATACAAAAATTTAAAAAGTCGCGATGAGACGCCATTCTTGAATAATCCTCGTTTAAGATATGTTATATGCAAATTTATCCAAGAATCTGTCGTCAAGACTGCTCTTTCCAAGAAATTCTCTGTAAACAGAAGAAAAGACCGAAAGGACTAATGAACTGTGATTAACGTCGACCAGTGTATTGGCGCAACTTTGTCTAGAATGTATTTGCCACTTAACGAACGGCAATTAAATCGAACTGATCCATCCAGTTGTTATGTTTATAGGAATCGCGGGGCCACGTAAAGCTAAAGCGACACGCACGTCTAGATCACAAGTGGAGTGTTCCTCTTCACTTGAAAACACAAAGTGAAGTGCTACTTCTGGTCCATCATATCACTGTCTCTGTTCCGGTTTTGCTCGCGTCGAGTAGAAAATTTTATAGCGTCGAGACGAAGTGCGATCCTCGGCTCTATCCCAGGAAGAGGACAATAGTCGGTAATTGCGTCACATAAGTAAACCCCAAGTGCAAACGTTAGAAATAATATAAAAGTACAAAATTCTGCGATTGTCCAGTACGTTTTTTTTTTAGGGACGGCGATGCGCTGTGGCAGCGTAAATGCAAAGTGGATTGCGCGTCGCGAGAATCGGTGAACGCAGAGTGGTATGCTTTACGAAGCCCGTTCCGAGGACACTTCAATGATCGAGCCAGGAGTATCACGGCATTTCGGGGAGGGTAACTCGAGCTAATTTAACAACCCGTACGCGGACAATAGATTTCTAAATTTGGCTATATTCCTTAACGATACTCCAGCTGGGTAGATCTGAACACGCTTGGGCCCGTCCAAATCTGTCCATATTCCGAAACTATACCAACAACGTCGACTACCACTTATTCTGGAATATAATCTACGTTATTGTGTACATGTATATAAAAAGATGAAACACAATAATTGTGATGATAAAAACACATTGTAAATTTTCTCAATAGCCTTCGCGTTACTTGCACTTTCTGCGATCACGTCCCGAGGGAAGTTCTTCCAGAATGATCGTTTTTAAAAATTTTTCAGAGAATGATAACGATTCATTTATAATCAGTCGTAACGAATAGCTCGAACGACAAGGTATACAGAAATGTATAATTTGTCGAAAACAATTGACTCGACGTATGAACAGCGTCGAGATGTAATGTTTGAGTTATTGATACTTCGACCGAAGAAGAACTGCCTTTCATCACGTGCAATTCTTTCATATTTGCATGAATAACAACATCGCTGATATAGGTATATATTCAACTTCCATCGTTTTAATTGAGTTTAATTAATGTTTTATATTATTCTTTTAATTATATTTTTTCTCTATAATTTTTTAAGAGACCTCTCTTTATTATGTTCCGCCGCTTTTCATTTGGTCATACTTTTGCCATGAAGGAAAAAATATAGAAAAAGCATTTATATAAAAGAAATGTTGTGTGAGAGATGTTAACATTAATTTATAATACAACAATTTTTTTTAATGTAACATTAACGCTTTTTACGAGAGAGAAATTACGCATTTTCCCCGCCTTTTCGATTACCTTGCGCTAATCTTGCACTCTCTTTCGTTCTCAATATCAACTGCTAAAGGAATTATCAAATACACAACTATACTCCTAAAATAAACGGTACCACTTCTGATAGTAATAGCTTAACGCGAACGATGAAGTTAATATACGTTCAATGAAAAAATACAAAAAAATGAAGAAAAAATACAAGCAAGATAAATAAATCTAACAGAAGCAATACAGTTTCTGTACAGCCTCATATCGTAATAGTTACATGAGCGAATCATTGAGCTGGCTTTATTTATTTTTCCTCGAGTCAATTAAACTTTCATAAAATATTTTTTTCTTACGGTAAATAAAAGATCAATTTTTGATATAGCGTAAGCATAGTACATACAACCACTTTGAGTCTATAAAGAGTCTATAAGTTCGTGAAGTGTGACTGTTTATATATAAATATGTATGACCGTAAATATAAAATAACAGCTTAAACAATGAATCTTACATCACCAATACAGATAGAGCCTCGATAATAGATTCCGACTGTCATCTCCGATCTCTTAAGTGGGAAAACGCTCGTGCGATTATCGACATTGGGATCGTTAGATGTCAGACGGTCATTATACGAATCATAGAAAACGTCTCTCGTAAAAGTATGTACAATTCTGGTTCGAATCGTTTGATATATTCAGGACATCTTATTAGACAGTTCCGCTTCACGCTCTTTAATTGTTTATCGAGATACAATGCTGAACGAGCTAGTTTGTTCATAATGCAGCTGATACATGAACGATAAAACTCTTCTTTATAGGGGTCGGGCGAATAATGACGGGTAATACGATTATTGGAACGGGTATATTGCGTAATAAGCCGCGGGAAGTACAATAGCTCTCACGTGAGTAGCGTATCGTCTAATTCCTCTATTTTGCCCTCCGGTTGGGAGAGCACTTTACGCAACACTTTGCTGACCACGTCGGACAGAGACTCCCTTGCGCCAGCATCCAAGAAAGCCATGCAGCGCTGAAAGATGACAGCATGAAGAAAGAATTAATTACATGGCAGAGAGGATGCAATCGCCTCACAAAAATTAAATAAACCGTTTTAGAAAGGAAACCGATTGGGAGATAGCAACTAACCTGATGTTCTTCTTCGCCTTGCCTCAGCCGAAGCACCGCGATAAGTGCGAGCTCGCTGTTCGCCTTGACATATCCGTTCTTCTCTTTTGTACCGTTCACCAACATCGGCAAAAGAGCTCTGAGCAGTTCGGGTGACATATTTTCTGGTGGTATGTTGCGCGCGAGATGAATGCAAACTCGAGCGAGCAATTGCTTCACGTCGTTGCTGTTATTATTCATCGACTGAAAGTTGCAGCAATTATTAAGGTCTAACACATTGGTTTAACATTATAAAATATTATTATCCCGTTTAACATGTAAATGTATCATGCTGCGCCTCTTTGAATATCACGAGCAATTTATTCGAGTCTCAAATAGACGTGACAAATATACTTCTAGAGCTTACCCTCACAAAAGGCGACAAAATTTGCTGCGGTATTGGCAGCGATTCGTTCATAAGATACTGAAATAAGTATCCACAGGCTCGTACGCCGTTCATGACAATCTGCACCCTGTCCGCAGCCAAATATGAAAGTATCACCGCGCAAACACGATCCTTCTCCTTAGGATTATATACCGTGGTGGGTGATTCTTTCAATACTACGAAAAGCGCAGCCGATCGTCCATGCCTTAGCACCCAGTCAGCATTGGTATCGTTACCTAATCGAATATCAATAATTTTTGTAAGCGCCGTATATTAATTATTTGAGCCTTACTTCTTACTTCTTCATGAACTTACATAAGAGGTGATCGTTAAATGCGATCGCTAAGTGTTCCGGGGTTAACCATCGCAAAAGAGCGCCGAAACAACCAGCGACCGAGTTCCTCGTTACATCCTCCGGATGACTAAGCATACTGCTGAGCGTTGCGAATACTTGTTTCTTCATCGGTTCGGTCATTTTGTCGCCAGCGGGGGTCAGTACACCTCTGAGAGCTTGCAGCATCGTTTCCCTGTTCCAAATAATATAAAATTCTTGTGAAGTGTTCCAAAACTCGAAAAACATATCTGTAGATTCATAAAGATTACCTTATTGCTGGATCATCTCCTGTTTTGATACCAGTATGAAGTTCAGTAAACAAGGGATCGACACGTGTATGAATGACAATCAGATTGCTAAGAGCATAAGCTGCTTTCAATCTGACTTGTCGATTGCTGTCATTCAACGCCCTCAAGAATGTAGTTTGCAATTGCGGCAAGAATTGTTTCAGCATAACGCCAACCTATAAACAAGAACTTTTGCAACTTGGGCGTTGAAAGATAAATGTCTTATGTGCAAACATTTCTTCTTTCTATTCGCAAATCGCGTATAATAATATAAAGCCTAAAATTCTGACAAAAACTAGGTTTCACGCATGATGCGCATAATGCATTATTTATCCTTGTTTAACATTATTTGGTGAACAAGAATAAATGATGCATTATCATGCGTAAAACGGAACGCATCCATCATCTTTTGATTTTGTACGAACCTTTCCAAGTAATATAGCAAGCGTCTCGAGAACGGCCGCCTTAACACTCCAGTTGAAACGATCACCGAGAATTCGGATAAGCGGACCAGTAATATGCACTACGCTCGGTTGCAATGCGGCCGCGCTGGACAATTTTATAACTTCTCCTAGTCCTTGAGCTGCGTGCTCCTTTGCTTCCGGCAAACCGTTCAGTATGGCCTCTCTGAAGATCGGTAGGATAGGCGTGATTCCCTTGGGAAGACAGAATCCGGGTAACAAGTCCTGGCCTTTCAAGTCGGATACTGCGAACCGAACGGCTTGCCTAATGTCCTGTACGTGCGCTATCTGCTGTTCAGATGACAGAGTCTGCAAGAAGTACAACGATTAAAAGCGAACAATTAATATTAATGTTAATATTACTTTAAGAATTCTCAGGATATAAATTATTTTCAACGTTTCTTCTCACACGTTCCTTTATAGATAATATTGATCTTGGCATCCGCGAGTCATTTCCATTCTTACCTTGGTGACTGCTGTGAGCGCCTCCCAGCTCATTTGCAACACGTCCCTGTCCTCGTCGGTGAACAAATGAATCAAACCCCTGAGCAATTGCGGGACATACTGGCTGTAATCGGCGCGAGTGTCGCGACAGAATGCGCAAAGTAACGTCGCGGCGCTACGCCGTTTCGATAGATCTTCGGCTCTCGTGGCCTCCATCAGCTGATCCATCACAGTCCTGACGCCTACCTCATCGGTGACGGAAAGAACAACAGCCTGACAATATTCTAACTCCTGCAATTCGTTCGCCGTTCCTTGAGCACTGGAAAGAGCAGTGAGTAATGCTGGTAAGATCCTATGGAGGAACCTTGTCAATGCTTCACCTGCCACACTAGCCAGTATCGACAGTGCTTTCGTGTTAACTGGCGGCGAGGCTAACTGCGGGACTAGATACGGCAGTACAACGCGCGACTTGATCGCCATCACTTGGCGTAAACCGTCCAAAGTGTTTTCCGCCTCCGCCGGGTCAGGCGAGTTCAGTTGCGTCAACATCGCCGGCAATATATCGTCGAGGGCGCGAACGCCCACCGTGGAATGCAAGCCGTCGAAAGTCTTAGCAGCCGCCTGACGGACCTCCGGCAACGGGTCGCACAACGCTTTTCTAAAATAGTACGACTCTTTTATTTAAACGCTTGATCACGTGTTTTGATCGACATTTTCATAAAACGATTGTACTCACCTCACCGTTGGCACGAGACTGATGACGAAGGTCAGCACCATATCTTTGTTGGTGCTCGCCATAATTTCCGACAGGCCTATGCACACACCTTGGCGCTGATCCGCCTGGTCACTCTGCAAACCTTTCTCCAAGATCGGTATGATCTCTGGCAATACTCGCTCTCCCAATTTCCGAACGAGATCGCCTAACGTCCGAGCGGCCACCTGCCTCTTATCGTAACTCGTACTCGCCAAACATCCCAGCAAAAGAGTGAACAGCGTTGGTAATATTTCTCGTAGCGTTCTCGGCGTATTCGTGACCACTACTTTCCAGACATGTAGAGCTGCTTGACGTACCATGAGAGCCACGTCAGACCGACCCATGTATAAGCCAGCCAACACACGATTCCGTCTCTCTGCACCCAAAGCATTTATAATGGCATAATGCGATTGTTCTGTACCAAAGTTGTCATCCTCGCTCGCAGTCTCGGTCGACATCTTGCCCGATACACCGGAGATCCTGTAAAGCAAATCGCCCAACAGTTGCACAGACGAGTATCGAATACGCCAGTTGTCGTCGAAAAGGCCCTTCTCCAGCTCCGGTAATAACAGCATTATTGCCGTGTCGGCGTAAAGAGTGACGATACGTTGTCCCGCCCTCAATGCGGTCTCCCGCACGTATTCGTTCTCGTCGGCCAACGCCTTCAGGATGGGGTTAATGATCTGTCCTATGTACGGAGTAAATTCCGTAGTGAACGCGCTCGGCATGTATATGAACATCATGATGTATCCGTCCTTCACGTGGGGAGCGATGTCGGTTCTCTCCGCGGTGGTGATGATCTCCGGCATGAGCTTGTGAAGCTTCTCGACACCCAGTCCGCGCACCACCTCGGAGAGACCCTGGGCGGCGCCGGATCTGTCGACGCTGCTGGTCTCGGAGGTCAGCGTTTGCATCAGCCAAGGTAAGAGATCCTCGAAACTGGACTCGCCCATTCCTCGTACCATCGCTCCCAGCGCTCTCGCCGATACGCTGCGTACCTCGGGCACTGGATCGAGCAGACTTGTTTTCAAACCCGGAATAATAGTCGGCAGATACGGGGTCAGGTCTTTCTGATCCGTTAAGGAGTACATATTGCCGATGATTTGCGCGGCCATTTTTCTCGTCTCCGTAGAACGATCGAGGAAGGCGCGCTGCACAACGGGCATGATCAAAGCTAACGAGGGAGCATCGATGAAGTGTACAAATTGCGTATCCAGTAACGTTTGCAGGCAAGTAGCGGTTTTGTGCGAGGGATCCTGTAGGGCTTTCAGCAACACCGGCACAATGGCTTGAATCTCCGGGTTGCGGATGACGCTTCCAATGACCTTGAGCGCCTCCGCGCCGGCTTCTTGCACCTTCGTGTGGGAATCGCTAAGTACTTCTATCAGTTTGGGGACGATACTCGGTAGGCAGCTGCTTAACTGTTTCGGTGCGCAGTACGCCATAGCGCCAAGTAACTCGACAGATCCTGAAAATAAGATGCATGAATTTTTAATCTCAGTTTAACGTGTTTTCTGTTTTATTTTCAAGATAAATAATAATGTCGTTCCTTAATTGTACTAGAGTATCGTCCAGCAATTAGAAAATCGAAAAAATAATCATTATGCTGGATACATCTCAGTGCCAAAACTATCAAGCAAAAGATTCGGATTTAATTTTTAGAATTGCGATCCTGCATACATATACAACTCTTGAAATTTTAAATGAGAAAATATCTAACTGTAATAGAAAGTATCTGAAATATAAACTTCATCCTAAGATAATTGAGGATAAACAAATTGTGATACCGCATCTTTGGATAACAGAAAACTTCTAAACAATAATAAATCAATTTAAAAACAAAGCTAGGTTCTTCAATATGGAGATTGTCCTTCAATAAAGAATTTACAATTCTTTCCCATAAAAATTACAAAAATAAAATCGGGAAGAGGTCAAGGTACATATATACGATTCCTTTTCTTCAAAAGACTGCACCATTGCCATCGACGAAGTCTCATGCATGAAAATACAAAAATAATAAAGGCTACACAAAAAGCTAATAATATCTAGTTATGCGAGATTAATTCTACAATAAAAAAATACCTTTAGTTTATTTACTACCAAAACAAATGTGACAACGAGTTTAATTACCTGTTTTCGTTCTCCACGAGTCCTCTTCCAGAGCCGCCAGTAGACTTGGCAGAACTAGTTTAACGCCATGGGCAGAAAGTTTGCTCATAACTACTCTGGCAGTGTCGTCGGTAGCGGTTCTCACGTACTGACTTGAGTCGCCAAAGCACAACAGCAAATGTGGTAATACGTGAACGATGTAGGGCTCAAACAATCTACCGAGCATTGTGCACAGCATCTCGAACGCGAACAGTGCACCTTCGCGGTGCCTGTAATTCTTCTTGTCTTGGATAGCGTTGGTCAGTTTGCTCATGATGTCCAGTTGCTTCAACGCGAGAATTCCCATACCTTTGATGAGCCCGGCCAGTCCGTACGCCGCGCCTTTACGCTCCCCGTACTTGTCCGACTTGAGCAATTGGTCCATTAGATTATCCACGATCTTCGGTGCGTCCTCCTTGATGGCATCCGTCAGATGCGGGAGACAATTGGCCACGGCCTCCTGCACCTGTTGCGACGGCGTGGAGAGCGCCGCGATGAGGCGCATCACGATGGGCTTGATTCGCGGGTCGTTCTTATCCAAATGCCTCGCCAGGGATCCCATGAGGATCACCACCGACTGCTTGATCGAGTCGAAACTGCCAATCTTCGGCGCCTTGTCCATGAAGTCTTCGAAGACCGGCAGCAGTGACGTGATGTTTGCGCTACCGTGAAGATCGACCGCCGCGACGGCGGCCGTGAGCATCTCGGTGCGTACGGACTGATTCCGATCGCCGAGCCCGGTCATGACGAAGAACTGGATGAGCCGGTGTACCGTTTCGGCGGTGAGGAGCGGCGCTATTTGAGCGAGGGCGAGCGCTACCCCGCGTCGCGGGCCCCACGTGTCGATAGGCTGCTCGATAACGCGACCGAAATCGTTCAGCTTTGGCGGGATCATGGCTAGTTTCTCCTGATACAATTGCAACAAGTTGTCCAACACGATCGGCGTCAGATGCGGCACGTTGGCCAAGCTCTGGGCTAGGGCGTGCGCGGCCGCCTGTTGTACCGGTTCGACCGGATGAGCGATATCCTGGATCAGCTCCTCGCAAAGGGTCTCCGCTTCCGCGATAAAATCAGCCGCGTTCCACAGCTCGTTAGCGAGGATCTTGTTTTCGTCATTCACGTCGAACCGAGCGATCCACACTCTCCTGGTGAGTCTGTTGAGTTGATCCTGATCCTCCTTCTGGGACGGGAAGGCCTGACGTATCACCGTCAGTCCTCGGAGAGCCGCGTCTCTCACGGTCGACAAAGAATTCTGTAATGCGCCGATCAACGAGTCTATGTCCTCGCTGGTGGCGATCGCCGCACCCGGTTGACCGCTACCGGACTGCGCTACGTCCAGCAAGGTCGCTACCGCATGAGACTGCACTCGGCTTGTGGTAGTCTCCATAAGCTCGATGAGCAAGTCGAACATTTGCTTGCGCGGCAAAAGTCTGGGATGTCTGAGATCTTTCAAATCGGTGGTACTACCTCTCTGTTTGGCGTGTTCCTGAATCAAT
The DNA here is from genome assembly GCA_030770255.1 of Temnothorax ravouxi. Taxonomy (NCBI): domain Eukaryota; kingdom Metazoa; phylum Arthropoda; class Insecta; order Hymenoptera; family Formicidae; genus Temnothorax; species Temnothorax ravouxi. The sequence goes on from JASTWP010000066.1 coordinate 71,247, forward strand.
TGCAGTCCCTGTATGATCATGCCCTCGTCCTTATACGATGTCAGAGTTTTCCTTATGAAAGGAAAAACGTAACAGAACGCGGGCGCCGTGAATAGCTCTTTCTTCTTGATCGTCACCGCGTGTATAAGATTCAACGTTCTTCTAACCGCCACGTCTAGATTTTCCTCTTCCCAGGCTTGGTCCAGGTCACACTGCGGCTGCAATTGCCGCAGCGTAACGTGAGCAATAAGGTCCCCTAGAATCGCACCGTTATCCATCGTCACCGTTTGCCGAAGAGAGATGTAAAGCTCCGACATCTCGGGTGCTGCCAGGGGAGAACCTAAATTCTTCAAAATGGGTGGTAGAAGGTCCTTTAAGTACAAAGACAGCTCTTGCCGATTGCCGCGTATTGAGCACGCCACTAAGGACACAGTGTTATCTATCTTGGCTTTCAACTCGGTTAATCTCTTGCGAATACCATTCTCCTTCGCGATCTGCGCCTTTATAGTTTCCTCTTGTTTAGGCGTCAACTTCGGTTCCTTTATTTTACCCTCTCTCTTCCGTTTCTCGTATAACTCGCGCCGCAGTTGAAGCTCCTCTTGCTGCTCCTTGAACGAGTAGACTTTACTTTCTCTCTTCATATTCATAGAACTGAGAATATCGTTCTCGTCGTTAACGGGCAATACGCTTTTATCGTAGAGCTCTCCCTCGGGAGTGAGATACGTGAAATATTCGTCCTTGGTAACTCGTAGGATCTCCGGATCGTCAAGCTTACTTGTCACGTTTGATACTAGCGCGGGTAGAAAAGCGTCCGGTGCGAGGGACACGATTTTTATAAGCGCATTCTCGTAGCTCGGCACCGGTTTATAATTCTGGATTAACATCTTCCTTACCTCGTTGCTGTAGGTACGTAAGAAATCCTTTGGTACGAGATTGTAGTTCTTGGCGATCTTGAACCATAAGTTTGGCACGGCTTTGAGCAGCGCCGGATGATGAGATGGAAGCAGAGCATCTCTGGTCATTTGAAAGGTATGCGCTTCGAATAAGAAGGAACCTGAACATATGGCGAATAATCCATCGGCGAGACACCTGCCAGTAATCTCTCCCATTGAGGTTTCTTCCTTATTCTCTTTATCCTGATTCCGACTTGATCTTAACATTTTCCAAAAATTTGTTGAATTCCGTTAACAATGTCTGCGCCGGCCCGTACGTACTCAAACCAGTCACGATTTTCTTGACCAACGGGAAACACCGTTGTCTCGTCACGGAATTTGGGGCAGTGGCGCAAGACACAATTGCTCGATGAATCCCAGTTAGAGCTTTCTCGTTCAGTTTGTCAGAAAATTCAGTGATAAGACGTTCGCAGAGTAACATAAGATGGTACAAAATATCGTCGCTACAGGTCGACAGGAATTTTTCGGAAAAGAATATTTGCTCGTCTATCGCGTTCCACAGCACGCTCTGCTTGTCATTCTCCACTTGGTCAGCTAAGACGAATTTCAGCAGCAAATACGAAGCGACCAGGCCTTCGGTTACCGCTGTTGATTGCGCGCATTGCTGCGTAGCTCTGGTTATCGCCTGCGCGAGGATCGGTGCTATTATTCCCGAGTACGAGGCGGCGGGAATCGAGAAGAACAGCTTAATGTAGGCGGTACGCACTGCGGCGGTCGACGTTTTCGCCGCCATACCTTTCTTGAAGGCGTCGATGACGATTTTTGGTACATTAGACGAGAATTTCCTGGACCACAGTGCCATCATTTCGAGAGCGTGTATCAGGGTCTTCTCGTGGACCTCGGTCTCGAGCACCTTGACGAAATGCTCGCAGGCCGTCTCGGCTAATTTCTGCACGCTATTGCCCGAAGCCACGTTGTAGCTGAGATTGCCGGCACCTTGCAGCACAGAGATCTTATGAGTCGCGACCGTGAGTTTGCCCTCCGATCCGTGAAACACCGCGAATACGGATGATAGCAACATTTCCAAAGCCGTCGTATCGGAGCATTGTAGAGCGAGTTTGCGGCACGCCTCAACCGCCTCATCCCGCACCAAATCCTCCTTAGAATGTAGATTGGCAAATAATCCTTTACTTATCTCTTGGCTGTATTGGCTCAGGTCGAGATTCAACCCGTTTAAAATGTGACCGACTGATTCGATTATAATCTCTGGATTTCGCAACATAGCTTTTTGTAAAGCGGGAAGTAATTGAGTTTTGAATTCCTCGTGAGTCAATCTCCGAAGAAGTGGCACAGCTGCATCGACTACGTACAAATCCGGTTTCTTCTTACAGCTAATCGTTACTTTTATAAAAACATCTATCATATTTGCCTGAAATTTACAAAAATACACATACATAAATACACATAGATATTTGTACATATATTATATTTAGAAATTATGATGTGCGTACTCTTATCTCGCTCACCTTCAATTGTTCCACCAAATCATCTCTTTTCGTCGCAACTAAATATCTCATAAGCAAACTGGCTAGAATAATTATGCCGTTTCCGAGCTCCAATTTTGTTAAATGTCCGACATAAGTCTCTATGTTTGCAATAGCGACCCATTCATGCGCGAGCAACGTATACACCTTGTTGGCAAGTTTCTTATCTGCGGACGCTAAAGCCGCAGCAGATAAATTTGCCTGTGCCTCAATGAGCTTTGCTAAAGATTCATCCATTTGAGTTATATGACGTTCGTTATATCCATGGAAAATAAGCAAAGTTGACCACTTCAATGCGATATACGCGGTTAAAGCAGTGTTCAAGCTACAAAAAAAAGCATTGTTAGAAAAAATGTTATTTATACGTAAATAGCTAACGTATAGAAAATTAATTCCCGATTCGACCTACGTCGCAACCACATTCTTATGCCAGGTAGCTTGCTCTGAAATTACAGTTGTCATATGTTTGATGGTAGCCTCTGGTTGCTGCTTAATTAGTTCCACAATTAGGCTTCTCACGTAGGACTGAGAAGCGCTATCCTTGTATCTATGTAAGGTAAGTGATACCACCTTACAGATCCCATTAACAATTTTGTCATTAATGCCTGTAATGAATAATGAATCTCATATGTGAATAATTTATATAGCCTAATAAACATAATTTAATGGCATCAGTAACAAGTATTTTTGGGTAAACGTGTGACAATATTTTTGCCTAAAGTCAATCTCGAATCATATATACAGAATTTTGTTATAATTATTTTATTAAGATCCGTTTCAGGGATAGATTTAATATCAGAGATAAAAGATTCATGTGTACATATTTAAATGTTTTCAAGTTGTAGTCATTTTCGTGAGTCCAATGATTTAAGTGGTTCTACATACATAATGAATAAGAGATTTTTATTCATTTCCTAGACAAAGAATTGAACGTGCTATTGTGCTGCACAAAGAAATGTTAAATTGATTTCTGAACTAGGAATCTTTATAAAATATTCTGTATATTATTTCAAGAATATAAAATTTTACACGTGTGTGTGCCTATTTCTAAGTCAAACATAACAAATAAAATAAAAATTTGATGTTAAAATTACAGAAAAAAAATTCTAATAGAGAGAAATAAATTACTTGAAATCTTCAATTTTAAACTGCAATATTTTTCATTGATACCATCAAATTATATCATTCAACATCGAATTACGTGATTAATGAGAAAATTTAAATAAAAATGTATAGCATAACATAAGCAAATCCAAAAATATATAAAGTAAAGTAATATTTATATACATATACAAATATATATTAATTTATCTTCATATGTATCATACAGAAAATAATGGTTATAACAAATTACTTGAATGCATGTTATGTAATTTTCACCAAAATATATCAAATACGTTTAATAATAAAATTATTTTAAAACCTTGGCTCTATGGAAATATTTTAAAATCTGATTGGCATAGTCAAATTGAATCACATAGAAAATAATACAGTTATGATAAATTACTCAATTAAAATATATTGAACATATTTTTTAAATATAATTTGCGTATATTATGTAATTTTCACAAAAATGTGTTAATATGTCTTTGAAAATGTTCAATGGAAATATCTTAAAACCCCGTTAGCGTGGTCAAACTGAATCGCATAGAAAGCAACACAGTAGTTACAGCAAATTACTTCATTAAAATATCTTAAACATATTTAATTAGATAAACATTTGCCACCTGTGCCAGGTAATTTTCACAGAAATATGTCAGATGTTTTCGACAGCGCTCAAGAGAAATATTTTAAAACCTCATTGGCGTTATGGAAACTTCTGTTGGTGTGTACAACATAATTTATATATAATCTTTCAAATAGATCATAATTATAAACAGATCAGAATTAAGACTGAGAGGGAGACAGGTACTTAGTAAAATAATTAAATATTGTAAATAAACGACTCTGGACTGTTCTAAACAAGCGTGTGACAGTTTTTGCCAAAACTATGCACGAGTCGCGAAGACAAATCACGTCGGTGCTCCGACCGAAAACTGATCGGTCCCCCCTCTCGCCCTCCTTATTTTTATAACGCCGCCGCCCCGGCCGCGCGTTTAGAGCGTCGCTTTATCTCTCGTCAAAAAATAATACGTGTCCGTCCCGCGATCATTGATCATCCTTACCGGGATTTGACAATACGCTGGCGACATTTTGCAGAATCTCACGCCGCTCCTTCTTGCTGGCGGTCTGAACTCGATTTGGCAGGTCCTTCAAGGCTTTTGCTAGCTACAACAAAACGCACCGATTTATAATAACGCGACGGGTGTACGGAGTAACGCGAGAATTTTCTTCGCATTCCACGTGACACGCTCACCTCGACATCCGCCATTTCTTCAAAAGCCGGAATGATCGTATCGTATAAAGCGCCGCTCTACTCTTCACGGGCACGCAGTTTGTGCAGAGCAGTGCAGAGTAAGTATATAGAGTGTGTGATTAGAGAACTCGGATTACTCGGAACGGGCGACCTTGCCGGTTGCCCTCCCCCCCTTCTTGTCACGTTTTAGACACGTTTCGAGAACGTATATATTTACAAATAGCTGAAATAGCAGAGAACACACGGGTTTTTCTTCTAGATATTTTATTTCTATTTTATTTAATAACCTTGTAATTGATAATGCATGTATTATTTAATGCCAGTCTGCGTATTGCCGTAATGACAAATGCATTCGTTTAACAAACTTGAAAAATGTGTATATATACTCGAAAAAAGAAATTTTTCAGTATATATATATATATATATATAGCGTCGAGTTGGTCGAGCGTCAACGTGAAAAGGCACCTTTACGGTTAAAGGCTCACTACACCTATTGTGGACTTACCTTTAGCGCCTTTAGTGTGCATCAGTTAGGTTAGGAAGCTCTTCGAGAAAGAACGAACCTATGTAGTATAGAAATAGAAGCTGTTCAATCGTCGCACATTTGTCTTTTTCTATTTCGGGTAATTATTCATTCTATTTCGATTCGGGGCCTACAGTCAACAGTCATCCTGACATTCCTGAGATTGATATCTAGCCGAATATATTCAATCTGTAAACTGGTACAGCATATGACAGTTGACGAAAAAACAGTGCAACGAAGAGCCATTTTTTAGCGTATTCCTCCTCTTTTTCCTCCAATTTTTCAATTACACGTATCCCATCCACTATCACGAACCGTCGTAAATTTCGTGGAAACTATCAAAATTGTCACGTACGATAAAGAAGATACGTGTACACGTTCGTCGAATAAAAAGGTCTATGCAGCGATACCCCGTCCGTAAAAACGATGTACTTTTAAGAATGAACTTCTGTCCATCCTGACGTGGAAATGAGAAGCCCGATCCAGACAGTTTCTCGCAAAGTACAGTCGATTGTTGTCGCACCCTCGTAACCGTTGATCCATGCAAAATGCAATGTAAAATCAACGATCTGCCCGACGAGCTGTTGGAGTACATCCTGAGCTTGATACCGCCTTACAGAGATCTCCAGGAGTGCAGGCTCGTTTGCAAAAGATGGTACCGCGCTACTAAAAGTACATACACGTTTCTTTTACATTATTCTTTACACGCTCATTTTGTACGTTCAACATGTAGATATACGTTATGCACGTATGTTGGCGCAAAAATAATAAATTTTCTCGATACACTAATAATTTATCTTATTTATTTAGACGTGATAGAACACAATGAAGCTCACTTTCAAAAGTCCGTCGCCTTTGGATCTTTGCTGTGGAACTCGTTGCCGTCTATGCATTGGATATCTACCATTGGAAAGAGACACTCGCATTCCGCCTGTATATACGATAATTCCATGTACGTCTTTGGTGGCTGCACAGCTACATGGACGACGTTCAATGATTTATGGCAGCTAGATTTGGGCACGAGGACGTGGGTCAGGCCGATCACCATGGGCAACTATCCGTCGCCTAAAGCTTGTGCTACTATGCTTTATTATAAGAAAAGTTTGATTTTGTTCGGAGGCTGGTCTCATCCGTCACCATATCCATTGCATCAGGTAACTATTCAAGAAACTGACCAGCTTCAGTTTTAAGATATTGTCCGAGCATATTGTAAATTTATATTAGATACTATAAGAGCATTCTTCAACTAAATTTATATAATCAAATCATGATCTCTGGAAGACAAATAGCCAAACTGTAATGTTACAAAAAAAATTTTGTTACAAATTATATTATTTATAACTTGTATTACTTATTTTACTTACAATTCTTTGTATTATAATAATTAAAAATATATATATGCATATATTGGTTGAAATACGTGGTATGACGGAATGATTTTATGGCTCAAAATAATAGAATAAATGTTTCAATATAGCCTTATTTTCGAGAAAAGGGACTTTGAAAGTTAATAAAATATGCGTGTATTGTATAATAAAATATATTACAAGAGATAATAATATTTGTTTTCAGCAATGGAAATTATTTAATGAATTACATGTATACTCTATAAAATCGAATAAGTGGACTGCTATAAACACATTAGAAACTCCACCGCCAACATCCGCACATTCTGCGACAATACATAGGAACTTAATGGTCGTTTTTGGCGGAGTCTGCAATGGATATAATAGGTATATTTTTGTAAAATTATCTCTACACGTACAGAAATAAAACATGTACATATAATATATTTATGCATCATATTGCTTGTTTTATAGCTCCAATGATGTATGGTGCTTAAATTTGGACTCGTATACCTGGCACAAGCAAAGTACATCAAATTTGAAGCCACAGCCACGTTACGGCCAGTCGCAAATTGAACTTGGGGAAAAACATCTACTTGTGCTTGGTATTATTAATTATTCTTAAGATTACGTCTTAATATTGAAATAAGTGTCGCTCTTGTATTAATTTTATTTACGTAAGAAACAGATTAAAATTTCCATTTATTAATGTCAGAATACATATAATTAAATAATTATATGCTTGTGTGTGTGGAAAATATATAGGAGGTTGCACAGGACCAAATGCTGCTATGAATGATGCTTGGTTGTTAACTATGGAAGGTGTATCTTGGACGTGGAGGAAAATTAATATGCACAATACAGAGTGGGCACCAACGCATATTTGGTGTCATCAAGCTTGTAGGGTAGTATCTAATTTAGTTTCCATTGAAACGCAAGTTCGTTGAATATAATTAGGCTACGTATACAGTGTCTCTGGAAAGTGACAACAAACTTAAAAGAGTTAGATTGGTCTGACGCCTAACGCTTTAAGGAATCGTCGTCGGATACGAATTATTTAACAAAAGTTGTTCAGTTTGATCACATCAATGACTCTTTTAAGTTTATTACCATATAGATCTTAATACTTATAATACTATTATTTGCATAGGTGGGAAATTATATTATTGTACTTAGCAAAAATAGACGTCAAACCAAGCCAAGTGATATGAGTATTTCATTGAAAAAGGTTGCCTGTCAAAGGAGTACTTCATCACGTCTGTGCGAGTCAAATCTTTTGCCTGAAAGGTCTGTTGCAATTATAATATTTATAACACAGGATTGTTATAAAGAGAGTCACGATCGACAAATGATTGTAAAAGGACTTTACTGTTATCATTAATCAATTGAATTTTTTTAGGCAGGGAAGCGTATCTACTGTGGACAAAGATGAAAATATAAATGGACGGCACGGAGCGTTCTCCAGGTCACATTCGCAAAATGCACACGTTTCATCACAAGCGTCCAATATTCCAAAAACAATACCATTTTACAGTGATAATACTCTGAGCATGGCCGCATTTCGCGATCAACCTCTGCGTGGTAATTCAAACACGAATAGACAACGTCAATTAGAATCACTAAGGAGGATGGAAGAGAAAATTCGAAATAAGAAGACACAGCTGACGAAAGTATCCAAAAAAGCTGAGAACACATTGTCGATATTTGTATTGGATATTACCAATGTTCTTTCGGATGACTGCAACGCTTTGTGGATTCCCTTAAAGCAAAACGATCATTCGGGGCCTGATGAGAGAATTCTGTATTCTCTTGTAATGGGAAGGGGAGAACTGATAGTTTTTGGAGGTATTCGTAAAGAACATACAACATTAGGCCACACCGAAGTAGACGATTCTGTAGTGTATAATGATCTCCATTTTATAAATCCACCTCGATATGTTATTTAATATTGAAAAGCAATTAAAAAAATAGTATATTATTTTATGTTAGTACTACGATTTTTTGTTCAAAGATTTTATTTTTATTCTACATAATCTAAATATAAATGTATAATATTAAATGTAGAGAAAATGATAAGAAACATATGTTGATTATATTTATATGAAATCAATATTTACATAATTTGCCTTTAAACTTTAACTATGTTTATTAAAAGATATGAGGAACTCTAAATATATGTACAAAAATATGGCAAAAATAAACAATAAAAATGAAAAATAAAATAAACAATATGAGCCTTTATTATATAGAGTTTAAAAGTTATTTATTAATTGTATATATAATTATATATTTGTTTGATTTGTATGTATGGTTCATATTTCAGAAATGGTAAATGCATAATGCTTTGCCAACGTTTTACGAGATTAAAAAAAATAGATTTAATAATAAAAATCAGTACATTTTATGGCAAGATTATATATAGTTGCATTTGGAAATCAATGAGTTATAAAAAATTAATAAAAGTTGTAATTTTTTATGTTTTTTATATTTTGGCTATATCAGATTTTAATAAATTATTATTAGTAGATTAATTTAGAAAAATCTCACTAAAAAATTTCGCATAAAATTCTGGTTTATTATCTTTTGCTAATTTGCCAAAAGTTGAATGTAACCTGCATCATTTCAATTTAAAGTGGGTAAAAAGTGAGTGATATAACGCTATTGAAATGTGTCTTGCGGGGTGACGTGTGGCTCCGTGCGAGAGTCATCAATTCGTAATGGGCAGGTCCCAGGTTCGAATCCAACCATAGTCAATCCCCGTATACCTCAATTTTACAGGAGGTAAATTGGAAGATCGAGTGACTAAAATGTTCCTGTTAATTAGTTTAGCATAAATTTCGCTTTATGCTATATTATATAAAAATATATCTCTAGGTATCGAAGTGAATAAAATTCATTGGTTTGCTGTACGTACGTAGTGCTGCTCTAATCAATAGCAATAGCTATACAAGTTTATTATTATCACAAATATTCATGTGTTGTCCATGGTCAAGATGACAAAATAACTGGTGCAGATACATGGACATGGTAGAAACTCGGTAGATATATGAAAAGATTCTAATAGAAATCTTGGATGATACTATGATACAGAAATGGAATGAATATGTGTTTACAATTTGTAGAAATCGGTAAATATTAAATAGGAGAAATTAGTTAGTTAAATGTTATTGGGGTTTATCTATCTTTCTTTCCTTAATTTGTGATTTCCGTTTCTGCACATCGTAAATACGTGTGTAACATATTTCTTCTAATATATATTGTCATCATTCAGATTCACTCTGTAGCCTTTTCATATATCTGCCGAGTTTCTGGCACACCGTGTATCTTTTTTTGTTTACAGTTTTAACATCGGTGATTACCATGCGAGAAAAATCCATGCAATTTTAGCTGTTCTGAAATTTATACTTGAATTCTTTATATTCTCAATATTATAAGTATATATTTTATATCGAATGGAAATTATTTTGATCGAAAGATATAATATAAATAAGTAACAAATATAAATTTCTTTTATATACATAGTATTATATAGAAATTTTGAAATTATGCATAAACTCTGAATTAGTAGAGAGGAATAAAGGATATGTATCGATGAAAACGTATTACGTTAAATTGAATGTTTCTTCCGAAGAACAGTAGTATATAATATAGTATATAATTGATCGTCATACGTTCATATAATTAATTCAGACATAACAAGTTTTTATAAAGAAAATATATCTACATATAAATTTGTAATAAATGGAAATTGTTTATTATTATTGTAATTATTATTTTTATAAATATATATCCTCTTTATTAATAATCTTCTAATATCTAAAGTAATTGGGTGGTAAAAAAAGAACTCTCTGTGAGCCGCTGTGGTCAATCATCATAAGGATGGGATTGCGCGCTCTCAAAGCTGATTGGCGTGAATTCTTTTAGGTTACAAAAGTCATACCAAAATTATACTTTATAACGGAGTTACTCTTGACACTTTTCTGCTTTATTGATAATTCAGCTAAACGGAAATTTATATATATTTGGCCGACAATATCGCTTCGATTTGCGAAACAAACCGTGATTGCATTGCTATAATTATATCTAGTAAATTATTGCGACGTAGAGAAACACGTATGTCGCTGAGGCCACCTGAGGCATCGCGTGTGCATGCGTCGGCGAAAGGAGGAAAGGTCTTTGACAATTTGAAGAGAGACAGTTGGAAACGATAATGGATAAAATCTTTATATCGATTCACAAGAGCCGGCCGGCGTTATACAGAACGTTAACCAACGAACAATGCGTACAGTGAGTGATTATATCTTTCTGTCAAATAGACATGCATTTTTCCGCTGCGTATACATTTCTATTGACAAACGTAAGTTTGTAAACCATACCTATGTTTTTCAGGAGGTCTAATAAACTTTCTATGAGGCGAGATGTACCTGCGATCAGTACGATGTTACTGGCACAGGAATATTCAACGTAAGGCCTGCAATTTTATTGTTCCTTCCAATATATGAAAAATTGTAGTATATACCTACTGTATATATTATAATTATATGAATATCTTTATCCAATAGTCAAATCAAAAACAGATTTTGCTATGAATTTTGTCAGTAAAATGTTAGCAGAAATATAATAGAATTTTTTTTAACGGAATACGATGACAGATTGATTGCAGAAATCGAGTGGAGTTTGCCATTTCTTAATCAGTAAGCAAAACATTAAGTGCATTAGCTTGTCAGCAGATTTGAACAAAATTTTATGGCAGGTTGATATCACTCGTGTCTGCTCTCAATTCTACCAAGTAGAAAAAATTTGTCAATTTTATAATTACTTATGTGAAATGTGTTATTTAAATTGTAAAATGGCAGGTTCAGCTCGGTTTCCACAGTCAATCTGTCATCGTGTTGTGTTGGTATTAAGAGTGAGTAAAATTGATAGCACTGTTCCAAGAAAACTAATGAAACAGTGAGTCATTTTATATATGTTATTTTCAGAGCTCTCCCTGTTGGTGTCAGGCACTTGTACAACAATGAAATTCCAGTTTGCAGGCTGTTCCCTAAACGCAATCCCCTGATAAATGGTCAACAGAGACGTAGCATGTTTGTCCAAACGCAAGATACACCGAATCCGAATAGCCTGAAATTTATTCCGGGAGTACCAGTATTGGGAGAAGGATGTACGAAAGACTTTCCGAGCGCTAAGGACGCGTACTGCTCGCCACTTGCGAAAATGTTGTTTCGCATCGAGGGAGTGAAGGCGATATTCTTCGGGCCTGACTTCATCACAGTTACGAAATTCGACGAGGATTTAGAGTGGAAGCTGTTGAAGCCGGAGATATTTGCCACTATCATGGATTTTTTCGCGAGCGGATTGCCAGTCATGGATGAAACCTCTCAACCTGCCGCGGATACCCGTACAGTTCACAGTTTTTGACCTCTGTACACAAAGTGTTCGAGGGAATATGAAATGCTGATGGTTTTTTATTTTTGTAGAAATTAATGCGGAGGACGACGAGATTGTTCAGATGATAAAGGAATTGTTGGATACGCGAATTCGTCCCACGGTGCAAGAGGATGGTGGTGACATTGTATTTATGGTAACTGTTACGCCCACAAACCTTAGCAAGAAGGATTTCATATTCATTTATCTATTATCTCTCGAATAATGTAATATTATTTCTTATAATTGCAACAGGGTTTCGAGGAGGGTATTGTGAAACTGAAGATGCAAGGCTCGTGCACCAATTGCCCAAGCTCAGTAGTAACATTGAGGAACGGCGTACAAAATATGATGCAATTCTACATCCCCGAAGTACTCGGAGTCATACAAGTCGAGGACGAGACGGATAAGATCGCTGAGAAGGAATTTCAAAAATTCGAACAGAAGATCGCTAAAGTAGAAGAGAGTAAAGACAAATAGACGTGATTATAGTTTGACTTGTAGGCGACAGCGGACCTACACACCATCTTGTAATTCTGTACATTGTAGACATCGTATATTGTGTATTGTTTAATTGTAAATAACAAAACATAAATAAATGGTTAGGTTGAGAACCGGATTTTAATTTTTTATTACAAAGTGCTTATCTGCTAGATACAGAAACTTGCCAGACACGAATAGTATTATCGGAGTATCCAGCGAACAGTGTCTGACCGTCGGTGGACCACGCGAGAGACAAACAGAGCGGAGGCTCCGCCTTGCTCGTCGCAGATACGACCTCGGGTTTTAGTTCCTCGACCATTTCCTTAGTCTCGAGATCCCAGATTTTGATCCACGGTCCAAACGCGGCGCACAGCCAGTAACGATTAGGGCTGAAGCATAACGCGGTAATGATGTCATTGTGGTCCAAAGTATGGAGATGCTTTCCGTCGTTCAGATCCCATAACATAGCTTTGCAATCCTGCGAAACAGAATTAATATATCATTCGTACGATCAACGATGTTTCGAACGATAAATATGATCAGGTACGTGTCGTACGCACCTTTCCACCAGATGCGCAAAGTGATCCATCAGGTGATACCGTAACGGTATTCAGATATCCCGTATGACCGCTATGATTGATCTTCAATCTGCAGTTCGTCAAGTTCCAGACCTGCGAAGCGAGTAAATCGCTGAAATTACTAACGGATCTATCGTGCAGTTATAAACAAAATTATAGCGTCCAAATGTCAGCCCCATATCCGCATACACTCATAGATATATCATGTTTGTGTAAAATAAAAGATATCCATCATTCTCTTATCGAATATTTTGCGTATACATTCGTGAATCTTGTAAAACTTCGTTCTTTACCTTGACAACGCGATCCCAACCCGCGGAGACAATGATGGGATTCGCATGGTTCGGAGAGAAGCGCACACAGCTGACCCAGTCCGTGTGTCCGTCGTCCTGAATGGTGTATTTGCACTCGGCCAACGTATTCCACAATTTAATCGTCTTGTCCCGCGAGCCGGAGACAATCTGACGATTATCCACGGAGAAAGCAACGCTCAAGACGTCCTACATTTAACAGAAACAGAACTCGCGATCAATTAATAAAACGATATACATATTGTCCCACAATTTGTAAAAATCGGGTCAATACTTACGGTATCACCGATTTAATCGGTGCCTACCTCTTCTATTTCAATTTAAAAAAAAATAAAAAAAAAAAGCTTCAGTGTACATTTCATATTTCCCATAGGATTATTATTTCGTGATAAAGACAAATGAAAAGAAAATCTCATATTACGAAGTGATATACCTTCATAATATGGAAAAATGTTTCTTTCGTCTCTGTTACGAAGAAAATTCGAATATGCATTGTCGCGACGCGGACGGTCGACGAGTCACACCTTGGTATGGTCCTCGAATCTTCTGGTCGTGCGACCTGCCGCCAAATCCCAAAGACGCAACGTCTTGTCCCACGACCCGGACAAAGCGTAGTTGCCATCGGACGAGAGAACTACGTCGCTTATGAAGTGCGAATGACCGTAGAGACGCTTCTGTGGGATACCATAGTTAGCTTCGTCACGCGTCAATTTCCATACGATCAGAGTCTTGTCTAAAATGGAAAACAGTGATATATGAGGCACTGCTGTTACTTTCCAAGATTCAGGTCGACCTAAACCAAACTTTAATTAACTTAATCAGCAATATCTGTACTATTTTATTATAATAAATAAATTTTAATTTTATTAAACAACAGACAAATTTTTATTGTTTGATACATGAGAATGAAAGATTAAAATGAGCACAACAAATAATATAAATTACAAATTTTGCAATTAAGCAACTCTATTGATTGCATTAATCGCTAATTATATTAATTGTTAAGAAAAAATATTGCCACCTAGTCTGCCACCTGGCCTCACCACTCAGGTTTGATCCTTACGCCTTAGCTTTATAAAAGACTGGAGAATTTGAAGATTGTAGGTAATGGAGTGTAAGATCAATTGTAACAATAAATTAGCACGCGTATACATAATATATACAAGTTAGATACAGATTTTGTCAAAGTTTGGTCAAAGTCACTCTTGGTTCAACAATTGCTATAACGAACAGATGGAATATTAAATCTAATTGAGTTAAATCATATTTTGCAGTATAAAAAAATTAAAATAAAAAAATTAAGCGAATTTTATACCGGTGGATTAGGCTACAGCTAAGAAACCAGAATTTTTCTGTAGAATCGTCGAAAAAATGGGAAATCGAAGGGAGATAGCGAGGTGATACTTGCCACGTGAAGAAGACAATATCATGTCCGGATATTTCGGATTCGTCGCGATTTGCGTGACCCATCCGTTGTGGCCTCGAAGCGTGCCCCTCAGCTGTAGAGTCTCAGTCATTTTGAATCGCTTTCGGCTACGTTATATCGCCGATTGTGACGGATTACTCCGCGCGTAACGCACCTCTCAAACGACGAACGTAAAGGAACGAGCGGCGCGCCGGACACGCGCCTCAATCACTCAACCGATGTTCATAAATACATTGATGCACTACCTGCTATGTCGGAGAACACGGGCCGCACGAGGGAGCGTGAGCGTCCCTGTTTGATCCATAGCCACTCACTAGGCCCGGTGCCTGGAATTTTTCCGCTGGACCAGCCAATCAGATATTTTCATTTTAAATCAACCAATTGACGACGTGGTTACTCGATACTTTCGATCTAATAGTCGGACAAGTTGATATATCGCACATTTCTTCATTTAATAAAAATTATTGAAATATATGGTCTGTTCTTTACAGCTAAACTGACTGCACTAGTTCAGAGTTCATCCTTTTCCTTCTAATGTGGTGTAAAAAGATAAACTCTGAACTAGTGCAGCCAGTTCAGCTGCAAAGAACAGACCTATAAAATGGAAATATATTTATTCGTTTTATTTCAATCACTATCAAACGACGGAATTAACTTGGATCAATTTAATAGATGTTTGATCGAATTGCCCTAAGTTTTATTTTCTTGTGTTATTTTCCTTTTTCTCTTCTAAGCGGAAAAATATATTAAAAATATATAATCTTTTATCTTTTTCCTTCCAATGTGGAGTAAAAAAGACAAACTCTGAACCTAGTGCAGCCAGTTCAGCAATGGAAAACAGGACGCTTTTTGTCTTTTCCCTTTGGAGAGAAAAAGAGAGAAAGTTGAACAGTGCAAAAAGTTCAGCTAATAAGAACGTGATTGGCCTTACTTTAGAAACCAATCATAATTGTTGATAAGCGAGACTCAACAGTTTGTCTGCTGACCGCTCATGATAGCATCACAAACCGTCATTACAGCTGATTAGCAGTATACCGTTGGATCCGACGAATCCAAACCACGGCATTTACGAGACGGATTTTAAATCGCTGCGCCCTTGCGCTTGTCAGGCGGCACATGGGCGGCACTCCACTCTCCACCTCCAGTTCACGCCTATGGTGTGTGTGTGTGTGTGTGTGTGTGTGTGTGTGTGTGTGTGTGTGTGTGTGTGTGTGAGATATATGTCAATGCTCCATCCTTTCTCATGCGCTCGACGGACGTCAGCGGTCAGAATCATCGGCGGAATCATCGGTGACGAGTCGAGGCCGTGTGGCGGCCAGCAGCGGCCAGTCACTCCTCGTGCAATGATCGACGTGTCATCGATCAATTAATAGACGGTCGGATCGCTGGTGGATCGGTTCGGTGGATCGTTCGTCAGGTACGTGATCTGGCGGGCGTTTTCTGGCGTTCAACGATCGCGCTTCGACAGTTTTGACAGTTTTGGGAAAAAAAAAAAAAAAAAAAAACCACTGGGCGTGCGATTTGTCCGGAAAACATCGGGCGTATATCGCCCTGTGTTGACTTTGAGTCCGCTCCATATCTCCTTCCAACGTTTCTCGAAAAAGAAACGAGAAGAAACGTTGGGGAGCATAAAATTATATGACGTTGCAGCGCACCACTTCGAAATTGTTAACGTCGAGCTTCGACAGGACCGATTATTGTTTTTGCATATTGTTAATTCGTTTGTATATAATCGCGACGTTACATATTCTCAAGATTGTTGGATATACATTTATTTTTCAACATTCATATAAACGGTTGGGAGTGATGATTCTGAAAAAAAAATAGTTCAAGTAGTTGAAAATCAAATTGTCATGTATCTAATCTTGGAAGTAATGCAGCAATAAGAGACATTTGTGTTTGTTGGTTTAGCAATGGCCACAGGTGGTAGTAGTTTCATCAGTAAACCAGCCAGAGGATGGTTGCATCCGGATCATGTAGTCAGTAAGGAAGGGATAAGTTATACAGTGAAGGTATGCTGTCTATTATTTTGTTGATAAGATATAACGGAATGACATTTGAAGTCTCCTGGAAAATTCATTATATAATATGTATTACAATTACACTTGACGTCTGCTCTCTTTTTCGAAGAACTGATGCATATTGGTACAATAAGTTAGAATGAGAAACAATACTGGGTGTGCACCCCACACACACACACACACACACACACAGTCCAGGAAGTTCTTCGAAAAAACACAAATCTACTATCACGTTACATTAGAAAGAATTAACTACATTTAGCTTTTTGCATTCGGAAGTGGAGTCCATACTCGACACATCTTACATTTCATTCCAGCGTCTCAAATGTCGAGTGTTGAGTCACGTTCCACATTGGATATTTTTGAGAGTTTATTGTAATTTTATGTTGTTAAATCTTTAAATATGACGACGCGTCGTAATAAAATCTAGTGTTTTCAGAAATGAAAGGCTTTTGTTTGATTATCGAGTTGTTAGAACGAAATGTTGAATTTATTGCGGAGTGCAAAGAGTTAATAATTTATTTCAAATTTTTTAATACAAGCTTAATATCATCGAGGAGTCAAATTTTAGTTTTTTAATTTTATTAATTCATATAAATTTGTATATAAATTATATATATAATTTTTTTATTAACTCTTGAATAGATATACTATATATTATCAGATTTAATTTTAAAGAATATTTTTCTATTCATTTTGTGGTGACTCTTATATTTATTCCTCATATTCACCGATATGACTTTTTACATTTGGATTGTATTTATAAAAATAAAAAATAAAAATAGTAAAATAATAATATATGTACATGTATAGCTATAAAGAATATACATATAAAGACGAAGCATTAGTTTGATTTTCGAGGGAATTTGTTATTGTTTCTTTTCTCTTATCGTATCTTAGCAACAAAGCTGATAAAAATTACAGACCTTTTAGAACGTATATAGCTTGAGGCTTCTAATAAGGCTTATTATAATATTCTACGTCAGGATTGTTTGTGCTTCAAGAGCGGTTCATTTCTCGTCCTGAGTATCAACGTTATTCTCATTAAAATTCTCTCTTTTCTTCGTTACCGTTATATTATTAATAAATATAATAAAATTTTTTCTTGTTATTCATTACCGTCTATAGTAATATTTTAATATATTTTACTTAAGGTGTAATTTATTCAATATTTAATTACATGAATGTCATATATATGTATGTTTAACAGGAATTTACACTAGTAGTATAGAAAATTAAATATTGAAAAAATTACACCTCATATAAGTGTATAAAATATAATAAAATATTATATAATGAAGAAATATATATTACTATATAATTAATAGATTCTGATATTATTCATAAGACGGTATTGTTATTACACTTTCTTGAGCATGATTTAGCGCGATAAGACCTGCCTTAAAGTTTGCTTTAACAGGATGTGATCCTATATTACTTTTGAAGCACGAACGTCCCTAAGGTAAAGCGTCACACCTTAGCTATTAGAGATGAAAACGGCAAGGGAAGGGCAATAAGCACAGGAAATTTAGTTCAGAAATGTCATCAATTCCAAGTATTAGCGTGATGATCTATTGATCCACACAATCTATTTACCTTTTATTTTTATGTCAATCCTTGTCTGCTTGAAAAATTACAGTATATTGGATGTCTCGAAGTATATACGTCGATGAAAAGCTTGGATTTTGAAACACGATCGTGCGTAGCTAAGTAAGTCGTAAAGCACTACTTTGAATTATATAACTTTTGTCGTAGATATTTTCGAGCATACAATAAACGACTTTTTATGTTATTTTAGGGAATGCATAAACAGAGTTTGCGAAGCTGCCGGATTAAAATCTGCTGACAAAAAGAGAAGGGTACTAGAAAATTATTATATTTACAGATAACTGTATTTATGCTTACGATTTTCATTAAATTTCTCTTGAACAGGTTGACAAGAAAGTGTTGAGAGCTATAGCAGATAAGCCTCGCATGGAGCATAGTGCTGTTAATGTTACTTTAACCATTAGCAGTTGCAGTTTATCCTTGACGAATGTTGAAACTAAACATATTATTGCGAAACATGATATGCCACGTATATCCTTTGCTTCAGGCGGCGATACGGTAAAGAGTATACACAATGCGTACTATCTTTCGTATATTCCATCTCACTATTTTTGTACATGCATGAAATATAGCTGTATAAAATTAACAATCACTATATTAGTTATATAGTTTTATAGTTATATTTTATATCTATTAGTTATATTTACAATGATTACACGTATTATATTGTTTTGCTTTTAAAATTAAAGCTACATTGTATTATGTAACAGGAAATACTGGATTTTGTTGCGTACGTTGCTAAGAATATGCAAGAGTGGCGCGCTTGTTACGTGCTTGAATGTACAGGTGGTTTAGCCCAGGATGTTATATCAACTATTGGACAAGCGTTCGAGCTCAGGTTTAAAGAGTTTCTTACAAAACCAAGTTCTTTGCAGTAAGTTGTAGAAATCGATTTATAGATTCTAGAGTTATAACGGTCTCTGTTATTTATAATTATGCGTATTTACTTGTTAGCCCCGTGTTAAACGGTGTCAGAGAGGTGGACAGGGATTATTACAATGATCTGCCAGGGAAAGTACCGCCAGATATTGGCCCACCACCAGTACCTCCATTGCCTAATACAGCATCTACACTGCCTAATCTGAAGCATCATCAAAATCATGCGCGCACTCATGCACAAAGTATTCCAGTTGATTCATTCTCATCTGCTGCAGACAGACATCAGCAGTTGGCAGGTTAATATCTTTTATAAAATACTTGTTTGAATAAAATAAAAGGTTTAATAATTCAAGTTTTATATACATTATAAATTTCTTTTTTTACATTTATTCCTATGTTTTATCATTTTTTTTCCACAGAAACTGGGAATCTAATTGATTTAAACTCGGATAGCACTCCATCAACGAATTTAAATATAATGTCTGAGCACAATTACGTGAACGACAGTGTCATAGCTGCAAGCAGAGACAATCATCGTGATCCAGCATCACTTTTTGACGTTTTTGATATGCGTAAGAGAATTACTGTTTTATTCTCACTCTTATTTGTTAGTAAAGATTCAACATTTTTTAATACTGTCAAATTATAAAAGTCTTTTAAAATAATATCGGCCTATTTTGATCGCTATAATTTATCATATAATTACGTTACAAAATCGCAAGTATATTTTTATATAAAAAAATTTTTTCTAATATCAAAAGTTTTTAACAATCTTGATTTTTACTCGTTTACTATACTTATGTCGAGCTTTATTTATAAATTACAGAGCCGTTCAGTTCTGCAATATCCGATATGAACAGACTAAGTCCCCAATCACAGAAACAGCAGTTAAACCAAGAAATTTGGTTTCACGGAAGTGTTAGCCGATCTGAAGCGGAATCCATGCTTACTAGAGTAAATATATTTTTATTATAGAGTATATAAAGAATATAAAGATCATAGAGTATAAAAATCTCTTATTGTTTGATATGAATTTATATTTGCTTTTTATTTCAAATTGTAAGGATGGCGATTTTTTGGTTCGAGAGTCACAAGGTTCCCCCGGCCAGTACGTTCTAACTGGAATGAATAATAATACCCCAAAACATTTGTTGCTAATTGATCCTGAAGGCGTCGTAAGTATAAAACGAAATTTATATAACAAAATTACTAACGCAAAAGTTAGCTTGCAATCGATAATTACTAAAATACTATTGTCGATTGTATATAAATCTACACTTAGATATTTTTCTAGACCTGAATTTCGATAAGCGATGGTCATACAAGGTAGTACAAATTTTAATTTACAGGTTCGGACAAAAGATCGTGTATTTGATAGCGTAAGTCATTTAGTGAATCATCACTGTGACAACGTATTGCCTATCATATCGGCTGACAGTGTTCTAGTACTGCGTTACTCCATACCCAGGCATACAAATTATTGATTTTGAACGTTGAACGATGACTAAAGGGCACAGACTTGGCAAAGATTTTCCGAATAGTTATTTTGCGTATCTTTGCACGTGAGAATCTTTGGCAAGTTTTGGCTTTTTGTGATATTTTTAAAATCAAGTCATTTCATACGAAAGATATATAACGGTTTGTACCTTTTTATTGTATATGAATGGATGATTTATGAATATTTTTCTCTGTGAATCTCCTTACGAAATGTGCCAACCTAGCCAAAGTAATATAATTTCTATAATTTATCAGAGTTAAGCACATTCCGATTTTTTAATATAAAATACATCATCTAATTTGTGACTTTGGATTTACGTAAGATTTACATGTGTAGAGAAATTTTATATATAACTATATTTTAGATATAGAATATGCTTTTTATATCGGATACATTGTTGCAACCCCATCTTTCATGCAAAAATAACTATAATAAATATAATTTCATGCAGTATGTTGTCATTTTATTTCACTAATTAATTAATCCTTAACGTTAAGAAGTCTGTAGGCTAAATTAACTTATTTTTCATTTTTTTTTCATGTATTTTTATTTTAGCATTTAACATTTATAATTTTCATTGTAGTATTTGTAGTTGATAATCGCTTTTGGTGTTATAAGACTTATAAAATGTTTAAATACTAAAAAATTGTTCATTAAACAATTTGCATTGTCTAATAAACCTATTGAGCTTTTTTGTTCTGTACTCTTCGGCTACATGTATTTGTGTATAATACTAATTAATATTTTTTAAATATGCCAAAACATATCAATTAATATTTTTTTCTAAGTACATATTTTTATAAATTTTATTTAAATATTTAATAAAACGTTTTTATTCTTGAAATTTTTTTATGGTAATAAATAATGAGACAAAAACAAAATGCGTTTCACAATTTATTTACAGTAGAAACTTCACAATAAATATTGTCAATATTGATTTTATTTACAATAACGATCAGCTTTCATCTTACTTCTCCTATCTAATAGAGTTTCGTGCAGATTTCCTTCTGTTTTTGCCTTCTCCAGCTCAGAACGATCGGACTTATTTATCCTCAACTTTTTATCTTGAAACTTTTGAAACTTTCGCCTGGGAAATGAAATATTGTTAATATCAGAAATATACTTTTAAACATTTGGTTTAAAGTAGGATAAAAGAGATAGCGGAAAAATTAACGCAAAACGTAAAAGTTCTAATATAAAATTTGAACAATCTTCAAATTAATAATTATATGATTATTGATAAAATTCCACATCATACTCACACATAATTTACTTCAACCTCCGTGAGTGAGCCTTGTTCCTCTTTCGGAATATCTCTACTAGGACTCTGAGAACGTTGTATTATACTTCTTATAACAACAAACTCTGACGATCCAGCTGTCCTACTCTGGCAAACTATATCATCGTCATTTGTAACCGACATGAAGCATCCAGTATTATTTAATATCGCAAGCTTGCCATTCTGAAAAACAATGCAATTTCACAATTAATATATATTATATTTAAAAAACAATGCAATGCAAAATTTTTCTATTTAACGATTAAAAATTTATTTAGCTGTGGAATTACTACGCCTATATTTTATTGGTATTACATAAATTAATAAATAATAAGATATTACGGATAATAAAAATCTACGATCTTCTATTTGATAGATTTTCCAATTTAG
Source organism: Temnothorax ravouxi (assembly GCA_030770255.1). NCBI lineage: Eukaryota > Metazoa > Arthropoda > Insecta > Hymenoptera > Formicidae > Temnothorax > Temnothorax ravouxi. The sequence continues at coordinate 93,788 of JASTWP010000066.1, forward strand.
TGTTTAAAAAAAAAATCAAAATTAAAAGAGACATACAAAATAATTTTTAACCAAACTATTAATTTCTATTTTAATATTCATGTAAAATAGGAAATTACTTGAAAAATTGGCTCCCACTGTTCGATAGAACCGACTGCGTCACTTCGTCCAATAACAACGCCATTTTTATCAACTCCAAGATATTTGCCGTATCCAGATTTCAAGGCAACCTTAGTCTCGCTTACGGGAAACGCTGTTAATATTTCTTCCGGCGATGGGCTCTCTCCTTCGGCGTGCGGTGCCCCAAGAGTAAACAATCCATTATCCAGTGCCTTCATGTAAGTTTGATTTCCAAATTCGACTGCTACTGTCCCGGTGACTTCAGCTACATTCTTAACCTTCCACCACCCTCCTGTAAAACAAAACGTCATCTGTATAAATTACAAACGTTTTACATAAAATTAAAAAAAAATTTGTAAGTGTAAATTTTAGATCTTTTGCATTTTAAATTTTGATAAGAGTACTCATTTGATCTTTTTTGTGTAAAAATATAGGATTGAAAGAGAGACAAGAATTGCTACTCTAACAATAAGATCAGTAATTAAGTGCTACAAATGATTTACAGATTAAGAAATCTGCGATACAAAATAAAGGGGAGTAAGCATGCGCTATAACAAATAGTAAGCAAAATATAAAATCTGATATATAATTGTGACGTAAATTGCTATGTACAGAAAGTAGGTGACTGTGTTTCGTAACTATGATTATAGATTTTCGAAATATGCCATCATTACAATAGATCTCCTTTGAATATGATATCTTTAGCATTTTGATTATTAAATTTGTGAAGAGAATAGGCAAAGTGACATAATAGACGAAGAAACTCTAATTAACTTAGTATTATTTGGTTGGTTTTGGACTTTGAAAGTAAAATACAAGTACACTTGTGCCATGTAATCCCGACACGGTGTTGAAGGCACCTTAATTTTCAAAAAAGATAAATCTTCAGCACTTGATCACTGTTTTTAAAGCACTGAGCGGCGATTTTTGTTTTTTAAATCCTTATTTTTACGCAAAAAAAAAATAAAATTGCATACTTTTATCAAAATTATAAAGTGAAGAATCTAAGCTCAACAACTTAACCAAAAAATTAATAAATACCATGAGTAAGGGTATCTTTATCCTCCACAGTGGTTTCCTGCTCTTTTTCTTGTCTCTTAGATTTTCGTTTCTTCGGTCTAGAAAGGAACGATGAATGAAATGAATATCGAAAAAAGAAATGCGATTAAAATAAATTCCAATGAGAGAATGGAGGTTATACCTTGATTTTTCGCCTTTCAATACTAATTTTCCCGTCCGCACTTTATCATACTCTGACATTTTAATGCTCCTCAAACTTTCACTGTAATATCGTACAAAGAAATAAATCCGACTTGTGAATCACAGGATCTACAGAAATATTTTCTTTTATCAGGTGCCGTCAACTGCCGAATACTTGTTGTTGTTTTGAAGACCACTTTTCCAGTTCTTCTTCTTCTTTGCAGAAATGGCGCAAGGCGCAAACCGCAAACCATGCGGTGTAAGTAGACAGGTGAAGCATACCCGACGCTGCGCGCACTCGTTCAGTTTCTGATAGCGTTTTTCATTGGTCGCGTTCAGCAGACCAAGCCGCTCATTGTCAGTAGCAGTCGAACGTGATTGGCTCTTACTTTTAGAACCAACTAATCAACGCAGAGCGTTGATAAGACGAACTCAACAGTTGTGTCTGCTGAACGCGCCAAAATTTTTACACTTTAAACTTTTAAACGAATATAATGTGACACGTGACACGCATTTTTTCGCGTATGCGCATTAGAAGCGAATAAGTGCCCGGTGGCCCGGTGCCGCGAACTTGCCGGGTTTGAAGAAGACTCGGATGATGCCGACAGCCGAACATGAAGTTCGCAAAAGAATGATTTTGCGTCTGAGGAATTTATTATTGTCATTTTCCTGAACGAAAATTGTTACAAGAGGGTGTTTTATTCAGTATTTATCTGTCTCTAAAAATTATTTAAAAATTAATGTGCCATAACTTATAATAAGTTAACAGAGAGCCTTTTTTGAACAATCTATTCAGATTCATATTAAAGTATAGTTGTTTATTTAATAGGTTTTTATTTTAGTTAATAATGATGTTAATCTTATTCATCTTTAATCTCTCCAATTTGGCGTAGTGTCACTGCGTTGCTAGTAAAAAGATATTAATATTTTTAATTATTCGATTTACATTGCAATTAGCCAATTTCTCAACAAATGACAAATAATATTAAATCTAAGTTTTTACTTCCAAAGAAATTTAATCTATTGAATATTCGGGATTCTAGGACCTATTTTCCTTTATATAATCCCGCTCAAAATGACTGGAAATAAAAATTCAATTTTTTTAACGTTACACCTATAATAGTGAATTTGATATTATTTCACTTAATTAAGTTAGTACTCTTGTGAAAATAGCATACTTATGAGATGTATGGCTCCGCGGCGAGAGCGGTCGATTTGTATTGGATAGGTTTGATCCTCATCCATGTATGTCTAGGTTTAGAAATTAATGATTGAATTGAAAATTGTAAGTAAAGTAGTCTGAAGTGAATTGTAATCTATTTCGGGAATACTTAAACTGATATTAATTTTTTACAATATTAAATAGCTCAATGATATGTTGTATTGTCACGATTAATTAAAAAATTATTAATCACAAAATTACTGTTTTACACTTTAATACTCTTTCTTGAAAATATCCATTCCTCATTCCTCACTTTAAATAAAATAAATTAGTAATTGCACGTACTCGCAGTTATCTTTAAGAAAAATATGAAATTTACAATGAAACGTATAACTATATTTTTTTTGGTAACGACATTTTTTATGTAGAATATTCCTCAAAATTAATTTCTATTTAAAATAAAGATGCAATTGTTATATTAATAAGACTTCATAGAAAGATAATACTTATTGAAACATTTCTGTGCTACTTTTTCTTATTTTTAATTTGTTCTTGAGAAGTGGCTACAATAACCGATTGCTTTGGATCATTTTCTGCCTTATATATAATAATTGCTTAAAACAGTGCATGGATTTAGTTGTAATTTTCAGATGAATTCTCTCTTAATCACTCGCATTTATTTTAACTTATTGGATGAACACAAACTAAAGCCTTGTGTCCACGAAGTTAGAAATTTCTCCGAGATGTCGAACGGAGAAAGAATTGATCAATCGCATTTGTCAATTGGCCAAATTGTTTAATGGATAAAGAATTTTACTTTATATACCCCAAGGGGCCTTAAAGGGCGTTTTGAAGGGACGTACCCAACCCTATCCAAATTGTTTAATGTGATTGGTCAATTCTTTTTCCGTCCGAGATCTCGGAGCGATTTCTAATATCGTGTACACAAGGCTTAAGACATGGTGAAGTAATTATAATCACAATTATATAGTTTGATAACTATAATTTTAAATAATAAATAATTATACGTAACGACTTTTTTCACGCAATAAATCATCTCATTCTAACGTGTATTACAAACATGAATCATATCTAAAAAAAAGTTATAACTTAATATATTTGTAATTGGTAAGCCAAGAGCTTTAAATAAAGTGTTATAAAAATTTCCGAGACTACTGTGTTTTAAATGTCTTATGTTCACAATTCAATATTTAAGACATTATCAATGATTATCATAAAATAAAAATTTATTATACACATAAAACGTACAAAAATTTCTTAATTTTAGATTAAATAACTTTTTAATTCTTAATGGCTATACACATTAATACGTTTATATCTAATAACTTCACTTGGCACTTGGAATATATTTACTGAAACAGGCAAAACTGCTTTTTGTCATAAAGATATTTTAAACAGAAAATTTTGTATTCTAACTGTCCTCTTATCGTTATATTATACATGTTAAAAAGCTGATTAATTGTAATTTTTGTTACTTGTATATCTCCAACATTAACGGTTAACAATTTGCGATATTAATATAACTCTATTACAAGAGAAAAAGAAATGTTATTTGTTTACGTCAAACTTTAAAATGTTGAATGGCTAGATGTGCAAATGGCAATCAAATACTTTGAACACTTTGCTAAAATTATAAATATTTTTTTATAAATTATCAGCGTAGTCACTAGTATATTAGTCTTTTCTTATGTTTGAGGAATTCAATGAGCAAACTCAAATCAAAGAGCACTGTCATCTAACGAATTATTTATACCGTTTCTATCGTCTTCAATTTGCTCCTGCAATAAAACATTAATGTGTAAATTCTCTTATTATTTATAATGTGTAAAGTAATAATGGTTTCAATACAATATTAATACAATATTGTAGGCAATATTACCTGTAGTACTTCAACAAGTGTTCTCATTTCATCCAACATTTCCTTGTAAACATGATTTTCCTCTTCCAATTTTTCAATCTGTCGTACCAGCTTTTCATTTTCTTCTAAGGCATCCACAAGTGCCGTTTGTCTTCTTTCAGCCAGAATTTGCCAATAGTTCTCACTAGGGTTGTCTAAATCAGATAAAATACTTTGATAAAAGTTTATCCTTTTGACAAAATCCAGATATATTAATATCAAATAAATATAAAAAAAATATGGAAAGCAAAGAGAAAAAAATGCTGTTTTTAGTATACCTGATGTTAAATCTTCTGCTTCAATTTGTATCTTTTCCCGTGTAGTCTGGACAGCTTTATTCTTCTTAGTTACTTTTGTGCATTTTGAAGTATCTTTTTCCCCTGTTTTTGTTACATCCCTAAGAAACACACCGTATTTACAATCTGTACTTCTAACCTTTTTCATAATGCGTTGTCATAATAAATGCTTGTTTGAAGATAACTTACTGTTTCGTTTTTGCCTCTTTCGATTTGCAAGATCTGAGATTCCTGTCAGCACCAACCAAGGTGTCTTTATCGGTGGCTGCTGGCTGCAGTGTGTGCAAAGGTTTCCTGTCCTTGATCTGTTGACAAGGAAAAAAAAAAGAATTACTTATCACCCCTCTATTTCATTCTTTCTCCTTTCGTATTCTGATTATGTAAACGGTCCTCTTTATTTGAAAAATAATATATATTTTATGTTTAAAATATGCTTGGTTCCTCTTTTCGTTTTGGCCAGTATATTCACTATTAACTTATATTCATTGACTTTAGATTCAGTTAACGCATCACCAAAATTTCAAGGCACATTTTAAGCTCTGTGTATGACAAAGATAAATATACTAACTTTGGAAGCGACCGTTTTGACCAGTTCCATCGTGCCGTTTTCGAAGGAAATTCGGAGATGTAAAATAACGTTCAACAGGACCGATCAAACCGTGGCAAACCCCGTAAACCAGGCAAACACGTTGTCTTAATTCATGCACAATTTTGTCTAAAAACGATCAACCGTTGATCACTGTTGACCTCGTCTCCACCAGTCCACCATGCGGCCTCCATATGTATTGATATGCGCGACCAGCTGTATGTATGTATGTATATACATACACACACGGCACGAAAATCGCGGACAAATCAAAATCCACTTCAATCCAATCCGGCGAAAAAACTCTTGCGCATGCGCAGCAACGAAAATCTTAAGGCGGACCCAGCGCCAACGTCAGCGTCGAGAGATGCTCGCAATTATCGTTATTTCGTCGCGCATTGCGAACAAACCCGTCGATGCCTTCCGCCTTCGGCGCGCAATCTGTCAATTTGAAAATCGTAGTGCGAAGTGCGAAGAGAAGGAGTACGTTTGACGGCAAAGGTTTGACGAGTCTCTCCCTGAAAAATGAGATAACTCACGAAAGCGGAGAAGAGTAATATTCAAGGAAAGCGCGTTTGAAGGAAATTGATCCAATAAATTGTAAAAGTTGAGAGATTCTTTGATTGAAAAAGAATTTAATCGTTGCATTCGACAAGTACATCCATATATGACTGAAGACTAGGATAATCGATCAATATTAAACCATAGATCAAGGTAATTTCCATCGTTGTTTTCTGTTATTTATCTGTTATCCGGATCAATAAAGCACAATAAGTTTGCCTCGATACATCCAGAACGTGCCTGGATGTATTGAGGATAACCCGATGACGTCTATGTGCTATCTGAGTATGATTTTCATTTTTATTCTTTCAACATGATCTTTCATTTTGCTATTTATGAATTTGCTCTTATTAATGAGACTTATTCTTCATCAGATGTTCTATCCAGTTGAACTGCTTTCCCGTCGACGAAGGGGCAAATTAGCTCCTTGTTGGCTCGCTGCAACGGTCAGCGAGAAATTATTTAAAAGACACTATAATGCTGGTGCTATAAAGAAGATAAACACTGTAGAAACTTGGTAAATTATTTTGTTTATGTACTTTTAATATTGAATATTTATAATGACATTTTTTTTTTTAATTTTGACACTTTTGTTTGCATTTTATATTACATCGCCAGTGAGCAAATTTTGGAAATAATGCAGTTGCGCAACAGATCAGAGAGATTTAGCTTATATCTGTCATCACAATTAATGTACGGCATAACAAAAATTCATCGTTTACACATTATATATTATCAGAGTAAGTTCAATTCTACATATATTTATTAATGATATCACCTATGCCAATTTATGTAATCTCATTACTTTTCAGAGGAAGTTTTTGAAATGCAACAAAAATTTGACTCTGCCGGTGGCAGCGGCGGCCGTGGCGGCGGTGGCAGAGGGTTGGAGAATAAAGAGGATGAGTATGACGCAGTTCAGGATCTTGAATTGCGTGCTATAGATGTGCCGCCTATTTCCACTCAAAACTTTCCTAACGCTCAATTAGAAGTAGACTTACACTTACTTCCCGACGAAGAGTTGGATGACAGACTACGGACAATTGTGAGTGAAGATCTCGTACGATTTACTGCAAGCTTATCAATAAATTTTATATTTTTAAACTGTTATTCTCAAATGTTAAACCCTGTAATATGATATATAACATCCTTGAGTTTCCGAACTTTTGATTTTTTGATTGTCAACCTTATTTTTAAATATTGAAAATTTTTTCATTCACAGATGAAAGATGCAGCATGTTGTGATTTTGGTGCTTTAAATGACGAGGAGTTGGACTTTATGCTTACACATGATTTCAATCTCTCACTGTAAGTTTCCGATTTTTATATATTTTTTTTGTAGCGTGATAACTTTTTAATTGTAATTCAACAAAAGTTCACAAAATGACAATGGTTTATGCAATTATTTGATTTTTTTCGTTTTTATATTATTAGCTCAAAATAAATTCATGACGTTTTTAACAAAGAATAATATATTTTACTATTAATGGTTTTAGTGACCGGATGGATGAGCTACAGATAGCAAAGGAAAGATCAGCATTCTCAAAGCAGACGGCTGATGGTATAACAATAGAAGGTAAGTGGATCAATATGGGGTATTTTAAATATAATACATAGACAATTATATTATGTTTAAATTAAATTAATTAATAAAATCATTTAATGAATAGAGATCCAAGAAAAACAGTTATCTCAGGAAACCCGTGGTCCAGTACTTGTGGATATATCGGAAAGAAAGAAATCCAAAGAGGGACTGTTATTAACTCCACAAAAACGGCAGCCACATGAAATGCAGGTGGAAACGCCTACGAAGAGAAGACGTGTAAGTTTGTCTATAACTGATAATGATTGTCGTTTGGATATAATGTGAATATTTTAACTCCATAAAGTAGAAGACAAATGAGAATACATAGGCCGATATTCATAGTTTTTCATAGGTCAAAGAATTGTACATAAAAAATCACTCAATTATTCGGACAAGCAAGATCTGACCAGTCCTGGCCGATTACGGCGTTTTTCCCTTTGTTTGATTCATAATTTGTTTTTATATTTGCAAAAGTCTTAAGTACAATTTTAAGGTGTTATAAATCAACCTGAGAACCGTATTAGCATCTTAAGACATTATTTTGACATTTTTTGATATAAGAATTGACTATGAATACGAGTCATAATGACCAAAAAGTTTTGAAAAAATTAAAATCTATTTTCCTCTTTTTTTCTTTAGAAAAATTATTTTGCGCTTTTTATTTATATTCAATTTATATTTTATTTTTACTTCTAATTCTTTCTATATATTACTTCTCAGTTATTCTCTGACACTGCATCGGCGACTGATGTACCCCCTGTAGAAGATGTGGCAGTACCTCCTGCACCTGTAGAAGATGTGGCAGTATCTCCTGCACCTGTAGAAGATGTGGCAGTACCGGCTGAATTGCCTAGAGAAGAAATGAGAATGTTAGTTCTTCCACAGCAAGAGGAAACTAACATGGAATTGGAATCATTAGATTCAAGCTACTTTGTGATCCGCAGGCATTCGAAAAAAAACAAATTTATTGATCAAAAGAAAGACTTAAGTGACAAACAGCTTCAGAAATGGCGTCAGAATGTAAACATTCATTGCAAGGTGAGTTCCTACATTATATAAGCTTACAAAGAAATTAAAAAAGCGATATTAATTTCAAACAAGTCTTAAAGGTTCTGACTAAATTTTTTTATTATCTTTAGAAATTGGATAAACCATTAACAAAAAATTTATCACTGACACCGGCGATAAATCTTTTCAACCAACCTTCGCACTCACCTAGCCGATGGAACCAAAGTTTACGCAGTCGCTTTGCTGCTCGCATCACTGGGCCGTTCAAGAGTGTAAATGAAGATGTTGCACTTGCTGAATTAATTACGCAATGTAGGTCTATATTTAGACATTTATTAAATATTCACATTGATGCATATATAACTGTGAATAAATTTATATTTTTAGTTCCTGAAAAAATGCGTGTAGAAGAGACAGTTAGCAGGTTAGATCTTCCTGCAGAAGTGAGTACATTCCAAAAGACGGAAATGGCAATTGCTGCCGAACCCGGAGATAGTGTTGCAAACGTCTTAACAGTGACAAATATAATTCACGAAACTATGGACGTATCAATGGTACCATTACCAAAAGAGGTACCGGAAGCGATTGTCTTAGAAGAAGGCACTAGGTAAGTCTATTTTATCATGAAGAACTTATGATATTTACATTCAAGAAGTTATTTAACTAAAACATTAATTATTAAGGATCAATATCATTAAATCATATTATTTCAGCATTGTTGAACAGAGGCCGGATCAGGAAAGAATAAATATAAGTAATGATGAATGCCTTGAAGATATAGACATTTTATTAGAAGGACAGCGACAGTCTCCGAAAACGGCGAAACACATTCCAGTACCATCTTCCAGGTATTTTGAATTTTTCTTTTATTGTTAAGTAAAGAGTTGGACATATAACAATATTCTAAGTGTATATTTGAGTTTCTATAAACGAATGTTGACAAAACATAAGATTCATTAATCGAAAGCTTGAGAAAAAAACAAAACTTTTATTGCTTTGTTGTAACCAAACAATTTTGCATAGTTCTTTCCTACGAAACTTAGCATGTTTTGTTATATCAAGTCTACCATTTATCAACGAATTATTTGATATATGATAAAAATATTGTTTTTACAGCAGTTCAAGCAGTCACTCGCAACCTGCACTGACAAGCCAAGAGATTTTGGTACTATTAGAAGTTGTCTGGCGTGACAAGGGGCTTGTCAAATTTAGTGAATTTATTTCACCGGACACGTACACGAGAGAGGATGCTGCTACTGCTTTTGAAATACTTCTTGGTAAGTGTTACTACATTCGCAAAAAAGGGTAAATTTTACCTTACTTTTTCTTATTTTATCAACCTAATATTATACGACTCGTTTTTCACCTGTGTGAAGTTAGCTTCCTAACATTTAAAAAATAATCATTTGCACATGTATGCACAATTCGAATTTTTGTTTGCACACTCTAATTCCAACGGTATTAACAAAAGAATTTGAATGAGAGCAATCTTACATTAGCTTAGCCCTTCACCTGCGAGAAAATTGGATTGAAATAGTCTTTAACTTTTGTTTGCACATTCACATACAATTCGATTCAATTGAAATGTATGTGAATATGCAAACGATGAGTCATCGAATGCTATAGAAAGTTGTTTTTTTTAATGTTAAGGGATTAACTTCACATAGGTTCGTTACCCGTTTTTCTAATGTACTTATTATTCTCGTTCACAGACTTACATGCACAAGAAAAACTCGTTTTGCAACAGGATGACTTGTCTGAACCTTTATGGATTGTACCAAACTATAATAAAGGTTCCCAATACCAGGTTAAGAATGCTCGTTTATAATTTATATTAATGCTAGAACTTCGCATTGAAAAACAATTCATGTTATTATATTATTATGTTATTTATGTTATGTCGGATTATCGTTTTTTCACCAATATTAACATTGAAATTAACGAAAAGTAAAATGGGATAAGTTAAGGGAAAACATAGAATAAATTAAACTAACGAGTTTTAATATTATTTATTATTATAAAAAAGGAATTTTATACCATTTTTTCAATAAGAGAATTATCTCGACATGAATGCAAGCTTATGATAATTATTGATTGTTTAGTTGGCGTGTATTTTGTTCAGAATGCCGCTGTATTGCCTTCATACCTCATCTCTTTTTGAATCCGTTCTCGATAGCATGATCTCGGCATTGGCCGCTGAGCGCATTATCTTTATTTGTTTCTGCCATGGTATTACGTTCTCATTTATGATCGCGAGAGCTCTACGTGATTCCACGATTCGTGGGATCCTCCATGAATGACGGTGAGAAACGATGATAAGACAAAATCGAATGGCTCGCGAATTATTGCGATGTAAGCGATTATTGAATTCTTGGAAATGAAACTTTGTATGAGCTCGATATCCGCGCCGTCCTTTTTTCCATGGTTTATACGAGGTTTGTCCATATAAGGCGATTTTTGGCGATTGTTTGGTATGGTTTGGTACATGTACCAAAGTTGCTATCCGCGGCTGCTATTGGTTCTGGTACAGTTTGGTACCCTTTGATTGCTTATACCAGAGTCACGCCAAAAATTGCCTATAAGTATATCTCGCGATCGCTCGGCTGACAAATAAATCACGAGCAATGCGCAATTATTTTTAACTTTGTCGCCATTATCGTATATGTTTTGTAGAAGATCATACGATATATGTTTTATATGATATATCATAAGTTTATACTTGCAAATATATGTATATTTGCATGTTATGTGTTCTTTTAGCCTACTTTGAGCGCTGTGAAAATTAAAATAATATAAAATAAATTACATTTCGCATTTAATTATATTTTGCAGCTTTATTTATTTATCTTGTAACTTTTATTTAACCTGGTTCCGTTCGCAGTAACAATTTAATTTAATAATCAGATACCAAAAGGAATTAACCGTTGAAGAGACATTGTGAAAATCGCATTGAAGGATTGCTTTATGAATCAGAGAGCATATAGAGTTTGAGTTGATATAAGAATGTAAAAAATATTGGCAATTTGAGAGATTAATGCCCGATTTCACCAAGAAAAAGTTTTTCCCGATGAAGGGGAAGATAGTGTTTAAAAAAAAAGTATCATATACAGCGTTCTGTGAGTTATATTTAATCTTCATTCAAAACAGAGAAAGAGATCCCGCCACTGTTTTGGCGGAACCAATCAGCCATTACACCGGTCGCGCTTTCCTTTGCCACCTTTGCTTCAGACATGACAGTTTGGTTTGGGGTTTGGGTTTGGGTTCAGGTTCAGGGTGAAGTGTTTTTGCACAACGCGCCGTGTGGTATTGTTTGTTTATTTACTCCGAATAACTGAATTAATTAATTAAAATAAACAAATCGCGTTTGAGATGGCGGAGGAAATGCTGAGGGAGTTGGAAGCCGCGGCGCAAGTCGTTCTGGTGAGTACCGTCCCGAATTCTCTTTCGCCACGCAAAATACTTAGATTGTCACGAAGATGCGCGAAACCCAAGCATGATCGGTACGGCGAAAACAATTCGGATACCGCTCGCGGATTCCTGTGAGACTTACCGCGCGTAGAGCCCAAAATTTATTTGCCAGGAAACATCGCGTCTTTTATCGAGCGAACTGTTTTGCATCCGTAAAGATCCCGTTTTGGGGTTAAGATCCGCGTCACGACCTATTTAAAGGTATTTCTTGAGATTCGGCGAAGTCCTGCGGATATTCGCGCGCGCGCGCACGCATGCATCTCGCGAAAAATTGTGATTTGAGGAATTCTTTAATGCGCGGGACAGGCGATTCCCACGAACGCACGTGCCGTACGGGGCGAAACAAAACAAAACTGTCTCGAGGGTATTGCAATACTCCGTGTGTTATGTAATTTCTTGTGTTTACTGCTTCAAGGAAGCGTGCTTCGTTCCACGATAGAGAAACTTGTCAACTGAAGCGACCGCAGTGATTCCCAGAAGGCAAAATGTTGGCAAGTTTGCCAGCAGATTTCGAGTGGAATATTGCTGCAGATTATCAACTGCGTTCTCACATTAAGTTCACGCTCTGTCATCGATATTGTCGGCAGAATGCCAGCAGAGCTTAACGTAGACATACCTTTTCTTCTTCAGATTGACACTCGATTCCCCAACCAGGCTCGCTGTAGCCACTGATAACCCTTTGTCGTATAGAATTTGAATACAAATGTTGGATGTTGTAACACTCATGAGTGGGTTTTACTCGGTGGTGGTATATTTTATTATACCTCAGCCTTACAAATCTATGTAATATACTTACAGAGCAAAACTTTTTTTACTGATACTGAAGTGTATTTTACACTCCATGCAAATAACCTAGGGTTAATAGTCAGTTTGATTTTTGCTTATTTAAGCATCCTTAGGTCTCCATTGACGAAAAATATCGCTGATTTTACATGAATACAGATATAGAAATATTAAACTTGAGATTTGCCAGATACAAAGAAAATATTCTGTTTATATATATGTTCTGAGTTGTTTCTACATGTTTGAAAACATAGAACGTTGATAAGTGATTTTGTATTCGCGTTGCTTTCAGGCGCCACCAAATTTGATCTCATCGGAGCAGCGTCAATCTGCGGAAGCTGTGTTCCTAAATTTCCGTAAAACGAAGTCACCGTATCAACTGTGTCAACAAATTTTAGAATTGAGCTCTGTGGACTACATATTGTTTGAAACGGCCGGTTTGATAAAGACAGCTCTGATACAAGAGTGGACCACTCTGGAAAAATCTGACGTCTCTTCATTAAGACAATATTTGTTGCACTATGTTATAAGCAAACCTACATTAGCGCCATATGTCAGGACGAGGATACTTCAAGTTTTTGCAATAATAGTTAAGAGAGGTAGCGTGGATGACTTTGGAATAGAGAGAAATCGAATATTGAGTGAAATAGAAAATTTAATTAAGAGTGGGAACTTATCAAATGTAAGTATACATTGATATAGGTATATTGATTTTTCGTATGAAATACTATTTCTTTATTTACAGCAAATTTTGGGATGCAATATTTTATCTGCGATATTGCAAGAATACGCAACGACTGCTAAATCATCCGATATCGGTCTGACATGGGAAGTACATTTTAAGGCGAAGAAGCATTTTGAGCTAAGCGATATGAAAAGAATTTTCAAGTTTTGTATCGAGGTATTCGGTGAATTGATCAAGAAGGATTTTGACGAATCGACATTGCCCCTCGTGAAGTCCTTGCTTTCCATGGTGGAAAGCATACTCGTTTGGCCATTTATCGAAGTAAATTATATCCTTTTTTATAATTGCATTTGGGATCAATGTATATTGATGCAAAAATATATATTAATTGAGAGATAAACTAAAGAAAGAAATTGGACATTGCAGCTTGTATTCAATTCATATTTCACATTTAGTATTAAATGTATCAATAATGATGTATTAACTTGAATACTACATGTGGGAAATGATTATGAAGATAGATATGGATATAAATATATAACAGAGATTCATATTTAGTATTCACATTTGGTATTAAGCAGGGCGTAATTGATATATTCCTTTGAATATTAAATGTGGATAATTATGGAGATAGATATGGGGATATACAGGATCTAACAGAGATAGATATTTATATAGAGCTATATCACAGTTGGTTATATATACCTTAACTCCAGTGCACTACCTAAAAAATTACTACTTAAGAGCATGTGTGAGGTTTATGAATCCGGGAATAATCCACCATTGAGGTTGAACGTACAGTGGCAAGACGTGATACTAGATGCAGCAGTATTAGATTTATTTTTTACACTGTATTGGAAAGTACGTAGCAATCCGCAGCTAGCACACCATGCTATGAACTGTCTGATACAACTAGCGAGCTTACATGGTAGAATCCTGGGTGTGGAAGAAGTAAAAGTGCAATACTTGACAAATTACATGCAGAGATTCTTGAAGCTTGTGTTAAGTATTGAGATTGGCGATCAAGAGGCGAATGGAATTACCAACATTATAAGAAAGATTAATTATTTCTTTCAAAGCTCATTGAAGAGTCTTCCTGAGGACTTGTATAAGCCATTTTTGGAACAATTGACAAGATTAACATGCTTATTTATAGAATGTGCTGCACAAGAAGAATCGGTAATTATTGCATCTATTTCAGTAAAATTTGCGTTTAAATTTCGGTTCAGAAGATCATTTTCAAATTTGATTCTACAATATTTAGCATAAAAGTGTCCGTCATTTATGAAATTACAACCCGTGAATATTAATGTGGATATTAGAACAAAAAAAACTTAATGTTTTGTCATCGTTACAGATACGCGCTGATGATTGCTTATATATGGAAGCTATGGAACATATGTTTGAAGTATGGTCATGTATGTTGTATTCAGCGTTCGAATTTCCATCAGACTTTTGTAAGCAGAGCTCTATTCAGATATTTAATACGTATCTTCGATGTCACTTATCATCTCCGGAAGGTGTGAGAAATGCCGGTGGGAAAAGTCTCAGCGAGGAAGTAGCAGATGTGGAGGACGATGACAAAGTTAAATTTAAGGAGCAATTACAAATAGTTGGTAAATATGTAGAAGTACAATCGATCCTATCAAAATGTATTTTGCGGATCGATAATAACAAACGTTTGTTATAAACTCTAGGAAACTTTGGTAGACAAGTACCAGATCATTCTTTACCTCTATTAGCGCAATTACTCGAAGATCGAATACATAAATTACGCGATAATCTGAACAATATGGTCGAACAAAATGAATCGTCGTCTCGACCTGCCTCTATGGACGAGTTATACGAGGATTTGCATTGGCTCATTTTAATAACGGGACACGTTCTTTGCATGGAATCGGAGGGTGAAACCGCATTAGTACCTTTGGAAATTACGCGATGCAGCATGAAACAGGTTTGTAAAAATTTACTGCAACTTTTATACATTTTCGTAAACTAACCATAAGTACTAAATCTATTTTTGTACGTATGCTTTTAGTCCCGAGAGGGGAATGTTGATGTAAACCGGACATTGGAGTTTTTAGTGTCTTCGCAAAATGTTCAGTCGGATATAAGCAGTCCCACGGACTCGATCGATCGAGTTATTCGATTGATCACAGGCGTTTTCCGCTTGTGCACCATTGAAAAGACTGCCATATCGATACACTTGGAGAATATACTTAGTCCCGAATTGAGCAGCACAATAATATGGTTTTTACACAGATGGTCGGAGATCTATCTTTTGCCAACCGAGACCTATTATTCCGAGTTGAGCACCACGCTTTTACATGCTTTTGGCGAGGATAGTCCTGGCGCATTATGGTCAATGAATTTTCTTCTGGACAAAATAATTTGCAACATCAACGCTTTTAAAAGCGAGCCGGCGCTAGTAGACGAAACTATAAAATTATTAATATCTCTTGTTAATTCGCGAACGAGGTAAATATAATTTATACGCAAATATTGTCTGCAGTCATATTAATAATTTGTTTAGGGACAACGGTATTTTTTTCGTGCAAATTAATGATTATCAAATTAAGTTTTGAATAGAACTTGACTAGAATGGAAAATCTTCCAGATAGAATCCACGGATTATGGATTTCGCTAAGATTTTTACTGGATGATATTTTATGAAAAAGATATGGGGCATTTGTTTTCTGGTAGGTGATTATATATATCCGCTTAAATTCTCAAATTTTAATACTCTCTTAAAATTTATTTATGATTAACTTAAAAAGAAAACTGATCATTTTATCTGTATAGATAAAATTCAACTTTATGAAAGCTTTTCAATATTTAATGTATGATCGCGTCGTGAATTGGAGTTTTACTTGTGGCGATGGAAAAGCACTTCCCTTTAATCAATGACATATTAGTATCGTGAAGTTTAGTACAAATTTTATGAATACTTTGTATTTTATGTATCGCGTATTTAAAAAGGAATTCGATGTGTTATATATCTGAGAATATATATACTTTCATATTAACCTGTTTGGACATCGAAGATTTTCTTTAATAGATTACTTATTCTGTGCCTTCCAGCTTTGAAAGGGGTTATCATAATCTACTATCTCGCTCTTCACTCACATCTAAATCTTTCTATGATTCTCTAATCTTTTGTCTTTATTTTCAAAATCATTTATTTTGCTTTCAACGTCCCACTCTATTTTGATTTGATAAACAATTCAGAAAAGTAAATATGCGTGCCCTAGACAAATTATCGTGTATTTTAATGAATATATTACGTTTACGATTGCTTTAACAAGGTAAATGTCCTTTGCGATTTTGTAATTCGCAACTCTTATTCCTTTGTGATTTAATTATATAAAGTACTATGCATAAAGTACTATGTATACTACATGCTACAGCTTGCATAAAAGAATATAAAAGCATTTGTTGCATATTACAAGATTTAACGCGTTAAAGTAATCGTGATAACATTTTCATTGAAATGATTTAAGATCTAAGTATATTAATTTTTCAGAGCTTCCTGCTTGTCGAAGTCTGAGCAGTTCACTTATATCATTGAGTTGGCTATGAAAGAGCAGTACGACTTCCCGCAGATTATCAAGAGAGGTTTAATGTGCGCGGTGGTTCATGCCGGTAGCGTGGTACAAAATACAGAACGATCCTATTGGTCACGAACGCTAGAATGCTTACAGAATAGATACACGCAATTAACTTCTAGTGAAAATTTCATGTCGTCTTACCATGAAGAACGATTTAAAGTTCAAATCATAGATATACTAGAATCCTGTATAGGTAATGCATTAAATATTTATTTAAACCTTTGTGATCAACGATGCGCGTGTATTTTGTTCGACTTAAAATAAAACTTCACGTGCATAATCGTCATTTTATTTAAATAGGTGTGGTACAAGGTGCTGAGAGTCCGATAGTAACGCCGGTGTATCAACATACTTTTCCTATATTAGCCGGACTTCCAAAAATATTATCCTTGTATCATAATTATCAAGATATAGTGCAGCTGATATTAGAGCTATTCAGTGAATATACAAAAATTTTATTTTTCTTATCGGAAGTAAGTATCATTATTATTTATATAGAGCTATCGCAGTTAATGCCTGGCATTTTGATGGTAATCTTAATTTCAACGTATTATTTTATTGAATTATTTTAGGTTGATTGTATACGTGTCTATCGAACTTGTGTGCAAGCGATGGAAACGTATGCTCGCTGCAATAGTCATCGGCTTACTGTAGACTCGACCGCGGAGGAGGACAGTTTTCAGGATATTCTGTTACTCATGCGATTATTAACTAATTTATTAATTAAAGACCTATTTAATTTAAACCACGAGGTAAGCCAGCCATTCAGCCAAGGTGCGTCTGCACAACCGGTCACCGAGCTTATTCCATCTACCGATGTTTTCTTGTACGGCTTAAATATAATCATGCCTATGATGACAATGGATTTGTTAAAATTTCCGTCGCTTTGTTTACAGTAAGTAATTATATTTTAGTAATACAACATAAATAGAAAAGAGATATTCACTTTCAATAATATATTAAAATAAATTATATTGAAATTAATTACAGTAAAATAAGTTATGTATATAATTTGAGAATTTTAAAAATTTTTGTTGATGTTAAATATATTTGAAGAAATTTTTGAATTAGTTCACATATTTATTAAAATATTTGAAATATTTCTATCATCACTATGTATGCATATATTTAAATATTTGCTATTTTACAGGTATTTCAAGATGATAGCATTTGTATGTGATCTATGTCCTGAGAAAGTTTGCGAGCTACCTGTTAAATTGCTGCAGCAGCTTTTAGCGTCAGTAGAATTAGGTTTATATTCATTTGGCAATGAAGTAGCTAGCCTTTGCTGTGATACAATCCAAGCCTTGACCAAGCACATTCACAAAGAAGTTACGCAAGGACGGCGGCGCAAAGATATAATGGCACCCTTTTTGAACGTAAGTTTTTACAAGCGATAGCTTATGAGCATATAAACGTACCTTTTAGGATACCGCAAATTTTGAAATATTGAATTTTTCCTTTCAGTTGCTGATAAGTCTCATTTTGTCACATCAAATGGATTCAGATCTGATCTCGAACGCCAGTACGCCTCTTTACCATCTCATATATTGCTATCAAGAACAATATCAGCAACTTGTACAGAATATTGTATCCAGTCAAACGGATCCACAAGTAGCACAAAGATTAGCGAATGCGTTCACCGAGCTAACGACGGATATAGACTTCAGTATGGACTTGAATAACCGTCCTCAGAGATTGAAGTTCAAAAGTAATTTCGATAAATTTGTCGTGAACGTACAAGGATTCTTAATGGTTAAGTAAAATAGAAATTAAAATGTAAATAAACAAAAATAAAAGATTTATTTAAACAATACACGCGTGGATTTAGATATCGTTAGATCTCGTTTAAATCTATTGTTATCGTTTAGATTTTGAGAAGTTTAATCGCATATTCATCATACGTTCAACTGTCCAATTAGTTTCACACTTAAACTTTTTTAATGCTTAACGCTTGGAATTTTTTAACGAATTTAGTTAACGTTGTAGAAAAATCGAATTACTTCAGTTCCTTGCTTTAATCATATGGTGTACGATAAGCGTTTTTAACATATGGATGTATTTTATTTTATTTATGGATGTTATTGTAAAAAGGGGACTTAAGCATATAAGCTTTTTATTGACCGATTTATTACACGTTACCACTTACAGTGAGCCTAGCGAAATATTCGAGTAACCATAATATAATATTTATAATAAATACTAGTTACAGCATCGATGCACGTTTCCGATAGCAAACGGTCAAACGAAAACGTTTCGTAACGGATGTCCAGTTACCTTACAAACAAACACACGAACTTATATACTTGGTACAGATCGTCGTTAGCCTCCCCGTGGATCGCCTCAATGATCCTCAATGTTTCACAAAGGAATGCTTTATTAAAGTAACATTAAATTTATTTATATATTTATATAATTTATATTTTGTATTATGTATATATGTGTATATACATATATATACATATATACATATATACATAATACAAAATATAAACATATATACATATATATATGTATATATGTATATAAATAAGCGAACGTGTGTACTTTCTCGCGCTTTCTCACATACTTTCTTCTTTCACGTATTTCCACTCGAATTCTTTCTCTCTCGTTTTCTTTTTCTCTCTTTTTCTGCCTTTCAACCTCTCATGCACACTCTCATTCTCGCCGTATCCGTTCTCTTCTCTTATATTTCCTCTACTATTAATAACAATGATTATTAATCTCTCCAACGACTTAAATGTGATGTTATAAATTTCTCTTGTAATATACGCGTTTTCTCCTTTTTCCCTATTTCTTTTCCTCCTTTCTTTTCACCCTATCTTCCCGACACCACTTTGCTCTTCGGCATAGTCGATAGAGAGCCTAAAGTTCAACTTATATATTTATGCATTTATTTCTCGATACGTCATACGGTGGTGTGTCGTTAATAAAATAAAACTATCAGATATACTACAACAGTCAGCCAAGCGAAAACGGATTGATCAGTGGCGGGGCGTTACACTCTGTGTGAAGCCGCGATCGAGAATCGTGTGGGCGATCGAAGAAAAAAAAGAGAAAAAATATAATCGGCCTCAGGATCTAGCGCGCGAAACGCCTTTGTGACTAGAATCAATCGTGTCCGGATTTACGATATCGCATTCCGTCAAATTCCGATATCGACATCTACGTCAGGACTTCCCTCTCCCCTGGGAGAATCTTGGTCAGAATCTTGTCCCTCGAGAGACGTCAAGGTACACGAAATCGATAGACCACTTCGATGGAAGGGCAACATTTAAGAAAAAACGTTTGCACTTGCAAAAAGAGTTCGAAAATAAGGTTCCTTGCCGAAAGGACTAGTAACTAAGGAGTACAATGATTTCAGTAACACTTGGGGACGATAAAAAGAGTATTACGTAGACATGCTCCTAAGTTACACTCGCGGAATGTGATTTGGAGAAGCGACAGAGCCCAATATATAATTACAAAATGTATATATACGTATATTACGTATACCTTCGATTGCACTTGGGCGTTTACAGCAGCTTGCCAGCAGATCTGCGACAGATTCGCACTCTGTTATATTTCTGCTAATATTCTGCCGACAAAATTGGTACTTTGCAAAAACTGCCCAGTAAACAAAATTTTAGCAGTATGCTAATGGTTTTCCAGTAGATTCGAGTGGGAAACTTTGGCAAATTGACATTAATTGTATCCGCGATAAGCTCGTGTTCCGCTAATAGAGTCTACCAATGTAATCTATAGAATCTGCTAACAGAATGATAGCAAATTGCCAGCAAAAACCGAGTAAGCTCTGCCATTTCATAACGAGTTAATTCGAACATATATATTTAAATATGACTATGAAATTGCATTCGGTTTCTGCAGTCAATCCGCTATTATGTCCGGCTATTATGTACACCAGTTTCTGTTATATTTCTGCTGGCATTCTGCCGAGAGAATTGGTAGTAAATACTTTTACTAAATTCGTTTTTCGATAAACTATCTGAGCAATGGGGAACGTACTAGACGGCATAGGATGGAGCTAAACAAATCGGGTTTTTGCTGTGCGTGAAATGTCTCAGTACTACATGTCGACTGATGTCGACCGTCATGAAATGCTATTATATACGTAATATATATCAAGAGAACGAGTCCTTTGACTACATCCCGCATTTGGACACCGCGCAATCGCGTGTATCGTGAGTTAATATCAAAGACGTTGAGATGTTCTTCATGTGAGGTGCACAGTAGACACGTGTATTTTATAATGCCGCACCTGTTACCCGAAATTTATTACACGTAAGAGAAGTTAGTAAAAGCCTCGGAACATTGCAATCGTCTACCATCTTGCGAGGAAGCTATCAATTTCAGATCGTTGAACTATAAACTGGAAAAACAGATCGTTCTGCTTCGAAAAAAGAATTGGATCGAACGAGAATTGAATTCTTTCTGTACCAACTCTAACTTCATATTCTGAAAAAATAAGTTTTGTCATATAATTCCAATTTTGTTCATTTGCTACAAGTGAATAAATTGTTCGTTAAGAACCCGGTGATCCCAAATTGAATATTTCCTCGTTAGACGAAGTCATCAGTTACGTTCGTCGACGCACATTCGTCGCGGGTACATACGTCCATCCCGCATTGCGCGGCGAACGTCTTCGAAGAGCGCTGCTTAAGCTCTAAGTAGACATGAAAACACGATGTGTCAGAGTGTGGCGTCTATATCCATAGATTAGCGTAATTTTATCTATTTCGCATACTGTGAGATACCGAGTGCGAAAACCCCAAAGTTTCGTCTCAGCTTCGTATCAATGTGGATCTCGGTCGATTACAAATAGAAAAATTTCTTACGTCGTCTGGACATGCCGCTTGCTTGCCGACTACATTGCGTGTTTATTCGTGTTTCGAAGAAGTTTTTATAAGTGTTTGCATTATTTTTCCGCTCTCTTGTCGGAATTATTTTTTCCATGTAATCTCGCAACAATGATAACAATTAACTTAAAATCCCGTTATGATTCGTAAAATTCGTGCACGACTTTTGTCTTGAAGAGTGAAGAAGAAAAATACAGTTATACATATCATAATGCTGCATTAGAATTGTAACAAAGTTTCGTACGAATTGTTATTATCTCGTTGCAAGATTTCTACATTATTTTTGGACAAAAATTCTTAGAAACAGAGAGTTACAAATGCTAAGTTATTGTGTACTCGATCTGTTCTTAAGGACTCTTGTTTTTTTGTGTCTCTTTGCTTTAAAACTCTTTAATCCATTTATATAGTAAAACAGTAGCTGCCAAGTACTAAAAAAATATGTAGGATTTGCAGATATCTTAAGACAGGATAAAATTACCCTATATCGAAGATAATAGCGATGCAGTGCGAAAAAACGTTTCGAACTACGTTAAAAGAAAGTATTCTGCGAGTCAGGAAGTAGCGATTCCTATCTCCCACTTTCGTTGCCTCTTAGATTTCACACCTTAAATGGTATTCGAATCTTTTTTGCATTCCGATGCAAAGTTAGCGTCGTTACTTTAGAGCAATATTATCCCATCTTACAGTATACATGCGCTGCAACCGAAATTACTTGAATATCTAATTAAGAAGGTAAAATCTTCATCGAGCGACTCGGTCGATCGATTGCGTGTACGGCAGCGTATAGGACCTTTCATACGGAAATCGGATAGTCAGTATAGGTATACGTGTCTAATCTGCTTGATTGAGTAAAAGAAAACGATTGGTAAACGAAAAATGGGAATGTAATCCTCATAGAAAATCGTCTCTATACTCTTTTAAACAATCGTCACGATACTAAAATGCTTAGACAGAGTACTATCTTAAACGAGTCTTAACGATTTGCTCGAATCATCTTACAAAATGTTAACGCTCTTTTTTTTCTCCGTTGTAATAATCTTTCTGTGTACTAAGCGATCGTTAAGCTTGCGTATGAAATTATTAATATTCTACTTGTCTCTCGTTTATTTCGTTTTCTCTTTCTTTCTCTCTTTTTTTTATTGTTCTCTTTCTCTCTCTCTCTTTCTCGCTTTCTCTTGCATACTTCCTCTTCTACAGATATATCTATAACATGTACTCCTTATCCCGATTTTCAGTGATCGTCTTAGGAATATGTTTATTAGGCATAAATGCATTTGTTATCTTCCTCATACGTCACGTAAAAAGTATCGCGTAATTACGACATACGTATCACGGAAATAAAAGTTCAATGAAAACATTCGCGCGCGTGCGACCTCGTGTCTCGTCGACGTGGGGAGCACTTCGAATGCGGATTCGAAATGTACGGAGAGACTCGAAAACGAACGCATTTTTTTTCCAGTACAGTGTAACCGAATGCATTTGTACGCGCATTTGTAACTTCTTCGAAAGACGAGCACTATCTTCCTTCCTTTCATTTTTTTCCCCGCTCTGATTGCCCTGTAACGTGCTAAGGGGACGCTGTGTAAAGTAAAACGTCGATATTATATGCCGCCGATCGTGGAGTAGTCTCAAGGGACAGCTTCGCCACTGTTTGGTCAATCAAAGACTAGCGGAAATCGAAAGTTACAGAAGTCTTGGGACTCTAAGGCCGAGTGTGACCAACACAGCATTTTTTCCGACGCCTTCGCTATTGCACTCGTTACCCCGGCCATAGTGTCGACCACTCACTTGGTCTGATTGCTCTGCTGCTCCAGCTGCGGTGTCATGCCAATCGGCGCGCCGTTACTTAGATTCAGGACAGCCGGACTTTTACGGGCGAGTTTTGACCTATGACATATCAAGCATTCTATTCATCGTTCCCATACATTGTGTATCTCAGATAATGCACAGTTATGTTATAGAATGTTAATTCATATATTAAAGTAAACGGGGTGAGATAAATTCATGATATTATACATGCCTAATTTGACCAGCTAGGAGAGGATTAATCGCATAGAGCCAGTCGTAGACCTCCTTATCGCCTAAAGTTTGCAGCAAGTATCCCCTGTGCTTGGTGACGACACTACATAGACAGATATTTCATTACATAACGTATAATTACGTATCCACTTCCTTATTCGCGAACAATTTACCTGAAGGTATTCGGCACTTTCACCATGGCCAGCTGATCTTCGGAGTATTCAACTTGAGCCGTAGCTAAATTAATTAATGCCCTTTCAACGGGATCTTTCTCCTCACGGAAAATGAGAACGTACGGTCGGCGGACAGCCTGAAGCGATAAAAAAGAAACGTGTAGTATTAAACGATATTTTTACATTAAAATCAATAATTGTGGAATAACCAATATTATCATAATACAACTTGAAAATAATAATCCAATTATATTTAAACGTAGCACTCTCTTCTTTTTTCAAGTGCAAACGTACCACCCAGCGTTTCTTCCAGCCGTTGGTCTTGTGCTCGAGAACGTTCAAGTAGCCCTTCCGCGCGATGACCGGACTAATACGTATTTCCTCCACCTCCGGCACGTATAGCACCAGGTTCTCCTTCGACGGCGAGGATGATCCGAGCGGCGGGGGCGCGACAGTGCAAGTCTGATTAGCCGACTCGCTCGCCAATATACTCTCCTGGAGCTCTTGCAGTCTAGCCCTCTCCGGTGAGCTCAACCTAAGGAGGCACGACTTAGACCTGCTCCATATTATTATACCAGCAGCCTGCAAGTAACACTCCAGCATAACCCCGACCACGAGCCAATCATGCTGGCGGTTGTCTCGGCAAGTCGAGACGACTCGAGTCTCGAATGCCACACGTTGAAACGAACGAATGCGGAAGCAGATGATTTCTCGGAAGCTGAATTGATTTGAGAAAGCGCGATAATCTGTGTCGAGCTGAGCTAAAAAAAATGCGTGAATCGACCGCCGCTTCACACGGCAACGAGTAAAAATGAGATCGAGAATACCGTTTTGATTTATCAAATCGCTTCAAAGCTCACTCGGTGTCTTCATCCACGTCTCATTTACTTAGCGTGTATCAGACTGTAGCAAAATTGTACACGTACGTACGTGTATCGAAAATATTCGGCGACGAATAAACCGAGCATTTTTGAACTGTTGGATATTGAAATTGTTCTTTTTTTTTAGAAAGGAATGTATAATAATACAACGAAGCGAAGCATGGACAACCGCTACTAGCAGGAGCACTCAGAGGCATGCAAGGAGGGTTACCTGCTCTAACAAATCGTTAGCTCTCGCATATACTGACTCTTGAGATGAGGACGATATGACCGAGGACATCATAGACGCGGATAGATCGGTTATGGTGTCTTCCCCGGGCGAAACATCGGTGAGCATAATCGGCTCCTTACTCGGGATTCTTCCCTGGATAAGTTTAATGTACTTGATCGCTAATTCGCGCTCCTTTTCAGTCATCTCCCAGGGTTCGTAAACGTCTTTACTCGTCGAACGTTTCAGCTTCACCGGGCTGGCGTGTGGCTCGTTCGTAACCTTCGCCACCATATTACACACATCCTGGTACCAGATTAGAATTGTTATACAATTCTATGTTACTATGAATTAATATACATATAATTCTGTGTCATATTTAATGATACAAGATACACAGGTACCTTTTCGCTCTTTGTAAAATCGTGCAGAGGTTTATTGCAGAACGGTACTTTGTCAATGCCGAGCTTCTCCCGTAACAACAATGTGTGCCGCACTCTCTCCACTTCCTCCAGCCTCGTCAACTTCTCGAGCTCCCATTGATGATCAAATATCAGACTGTCTCCGCGCGGTCTCCATCCGTGCAGATTTTCCTCACCCCTGACGTAAGTAGAGCTCGTGTCCAAAACGCGACGTTGACGTCTTTGAACTCCTGTAAATAAATAGGGAGGGAAAAGGAATGGGTATCGAGAAAGAGGAAAACGCCAAAAGTGTGAGTAAATGTAAAACAATTATTCTTTACGTAAAATAATAATTGAAGAAATGTTTTACTGAAAGATAGTGTAGTGGATAAATATTGTGCTTTTTTTATATTTAAGATAAATATTTTAGAGTCGGAATAACTAATAATTATCATACTATAATTTGAAAATAACCGAATTATATTTAACCATTACTCCTTCTTTCAAATTAAGAACGATACTGATTGTTTTAGTTTCAAGACTTGAAAAGTCGTTCAAAAGATATATCTGAAATATATATTTGAGACATATCTTTTATATGTAGATAAAAGATATAAGTATGTCGCGGAGCGAATAACAATAGTCTGAAAAGTGAGACTTTATTCTGTTTGAATGTGATATCAAGTGAAACGCGGGACTACGCTATGGTTAGACATAACAAACCTGGGCTACCTGCTTCCGAAGAACGACGCAGCACCAATTCGTAGACGCCGCTGAGTCGATTCGCTTCCTGGTTGCGATAGCTGCCGCTGAACAGGTGCTTAAGTGAGCGTGGCCCGACTCTTGCATCTCTACCGTAGATGATCATGCTCAGATCTTTCGTGATAATCGCAGGTCTTCCACAATTCTCCAGCTAAAAGACCGATACAAATGAGCGTAAGCTCCCTCCTGTGATGTTCCAGCAAACAATTCAAATATTTAATACGTACCTCGAGATACGCGGAGATGGTCATAAAGATTTGCTCTCCGTAAGACGTGACTCGATTGAGCAAAGCCGAGTTGTGCAGGGAGCTGTCCCAGGCCGCTTCGAATCTGAACATGGTTCGATCGTCGCCGGGAATCTCGAGATACTCGCCGGGGAACAGGCCCAGCGAAAGCACAGACGAATCGTTGTCCTCTTCCTCGGGTTCCGGGGTGTTTCGAATGCGGCCGACCACGAGCTCGCGCACGTCCTTCCATCTCAATTCGGAAGCCGGCTCGTGCACAATGGTGATTCGTATACGCCGTTGTATGCCCTGATGGAGCAAGAACAGTCCACGACACGGCAGATCGTCGCTGTGGTCCACCACCGACGGCACGTATTCGCCGTTCGGTGCCAACTCGCAGATCTCGAACCATACTAGCACGTCGTATTTGGCGTGTACATGCGACGTGCTAGGAGACGGCAGGACGCTTCCAAATTTCGACGAACGGACTGGCTGGCTGATCGGTATGGATGGCGGAAGCATCCTCTTCGGTGGCTGTCGTACGCTGCTATGTGAATACAAATGTGTTTATAAAATATTCTTGAGTAAAGTCCAACGGAACTAGCGTTTACGATTAACACTCACTATTCCAGTTTCGCGTCCTTGTGCAACGGATGTTGCTGATAATGACCGAACACTTCGAAGACGATGGGTTGAGTCTTCAGATATTCCAAGAAGGATTTGGTAACCGTCACTGTAATCTGTATCAATTGAGAGATATTATATTGATTAGCAGGATCTAACTTTTAACAAAACTTTTACGCGAGACTCTATAGAACAGAGAGTTTCTTTCAACTTACGTTCTGTACGTGATAAAATCCGGGTGGATTACCCTTGCCGGTGTTCTTTACCGGTTCCGTCGAGAAAGCTTCGTCATGTCGATGCAGGAAGCTGTGAAAATAATTACGTTGCAGATCACACGCCACGGTAAAACGAGTCGAAGCAGATAGACACGTTTGCACTTACTTGAACTGACAGAAAATGTCAGCGTACTCCGTGGAGATACCCATAGCTTGTAGGACCGTTACCCTGAAAGTGAATTCCGCACCGGGTTGCAAATGATCCGGCAGCTCTTCCTCCTTCATGTCGCTCGAGACCGAGCTGTCGCCCCTGCCGCTATCAGCATCTCCCAAGTCGTCCTCGTCCTTCATGTCCTTCTGATTGATCTCGTTGTGTCCTTCGACCACGCGCTCCTCGTGCAGCATGATCTGCCGATTCTTTTCCAAAGTCTGAGCCAGAAGCGAGCTGCGTTTGTTGTGTTTGTGCCCGCCGAACAAGTCATCCTCGAAGGAGATTCGCGCTGATTGTCTAACGCCACTTGAGTATTCACTGTTTTCCTCTTCTGGAAGAAGGGTTCGTTATGTACATCTTATATAATACGCGACAGACGCGAAATGTGGACACATGGCTACGGATTACGCACCAACTACGGCCTGTACGGCGACTCGCAAGTAACCCTTGACATCGCCCTTTTCGTTCACGATGGCTACCTTGTGGATTAGCGGCACCGGGTACATGAGGTTGCTCAGATACACGAAAGCTCTGAAAAATTTGACATATAAAGAACCAGATTAGGGTAATAATCGAAAGTGAAAGGAGAAGAGACCGAGGATAGGTCGTGGCGTTGCATGCATCCGAATTATGGTTGCTTACCTGCCGACCATGCGGAACCACGGAAATCGATCATAAAACGGATCACCTCCTGTGATGGATTCGATATTGAAATCCGGAGACGTAGGTGAGAGCTCGGCCTCGTTGTGATACATCTCGCGCATCAACTCCAGCCTTTGCCTGGAAAGCAGACGAGACTATCGTTTACTACTATTTTCGTGTGGCAAAAGGTAATGCGAATGCAATCATAAATCGTGTGTTAGATCGTTAAAATGTGTTTAATTCATCCAAAACTTCTTCAGTCAGATTTCTTCGGTATAACACGTTCAATTTCATTGGCCTTATCACACGTGTATTTAATCAGATTCTTTTATCATTATTACATCCCCAATTATATGTGTAATACTAGTAATACTCGCATGGTTGCGAGTTCAAGCGACTTTTTTCATTGAAAAATTTTGTTTTCACGATAAGGGCAAATGTTACTTATAATATTCATGTGAGCAAGCGGTATATAATATCTAATTAATAAAAAATATTAAAATAGTAATACATAATATAATATATTTGTTACAAGATATGGAATTTCGAGTCTTCCCTTTACGTGTTTAATATTTCTTTCTTTTTATCGCTTTCTTAATCGAACTGTATTGGTCAGAGCTGTACGTGCATGACAAAGTTGGAAAGCGAGATAGTGAGGACACGAGCTCAGTAGGAGATAATTAGAAGATGTGTCAGTGTTGAGACAGACGTGCATAGAATGCCGACGAGACGCTTTTCTTCACATTCAGACAGCATATAGAGATGTTTTCACAGCAGCAGAAGCAGTGCTGCGTAAACGATGGCGTAAACTTTTGGCGAGGGGAGCTCGTACTCATTCGATCCAGTTCGCGTTCTTTGCGTTACGAATCAAAAGAAACCATGCAGATTCACCGGTAAATTTTGCGAGCTCAAAGTGCAAAGCCTGGTTTCGCTTGTATCCGCGCCGGAGGGCACGGCATTGCCATTACCATTACCGAGGAAGCCTCTCAAGGCAGAAAGAGCAAAAAACGCACAAAACGGCACGGCGGTAAAAAACGACTTTTGCGACAGCGACAGGGAAATTCTTCGAGGCCGAGGGCGTTTAAAAGCGTATTACATGGCGATAAGAGGAGAGCCTCGCGCGTTCGAGCACCAACCTCGAAGGCAAAAGATTTGCGAGCGAGAACTTCGGATTAGAGTAGACTGTAAGGCATTGGAAAATATCCTCTTTGGCCTCCGGAGTGCTGGGGCTCGAGTCCTCGTTGTACACGTGTCGCATCAGCTCCAAGCGCTGTCTACAAGTCAATCATGTATTACTTCGCGTGAGTGAGGCCGTGCGATCCCTTCAGCCGATCTTCGCCCGAGTCTTAACTCTATCTTACATAAGCT
Organism: Temnothorax ravouxi; assembly: GCA_030770255.1. Lineage (NCBI taxonomy): Eukaryota > Metazoa > Arthropoda > Insecta > Hymenoptera > Formicidae > Temnothorax > Temnothorax ravouxi. The sequence goes on from JASTWP010000066.1 coordinate 123,331, forward strand.
GTGATTTTGCTCTCGCTCAATTAAAAAAAAAAATCCGTTAACTAAAAAATTCAACTCATACAATTTCAAGCATCTTGCAATGCGTAGCGCGCGCAGAATTTTTCATCTCACGATTCCGTGAATATTATTTTAAAAACTTGTTTAATCCACGTGTTACTTTCGGGCCGATAATCTTCAATTTTCATTGAGCACGCCAAAAATGCGTTCGTGCGACAGTAACAAAATAGAAAAGAAATTGTCGAACGTTGTATGAAAAAAGATCTTATTTCAGTTCGTAATGCGATGAAGAATTGAAGTATCATTGTAGAGCATGCTACAAGGTAGATGTATAAATTTAATGATTTGTAAAAAATGCGATTATAATTAGTTACAAAATTATTCCGCAGAGTATTGTCAATTTCCAAATTGACGATTCATTGTGATAAAATTATTTTTCAGAGACAGAGTATATTTCATCTGTACCAGCACGAATGCTCTAATTAAGCAAGCGTCATCAAAAAATACAAAATGGAGCAATGAAGCAAACCTTAGCTTGTCCAACGTCCAGTAATGCGTAGCACCATTTTTCGTATCTTGAACCTCAACGGCAACAATCGTGCGCGGAAACGGTCTTTCATCCTCCTCTTCTTCGTCCATAATGGGTAAAAGATCCGGAGGTAGAGGTGAATAAAGAGTGTCCGTGAGTAAGGTAAATTGAAATTGAACCTAGAAAAGAAAATCAATACGATAAAGCCCATTGTACAACGGGAATACTTTTTCCTTGGTATTTTTATTTAATATAATTAACAAATACCATTTTTCAACTCTATCTGTGCGATATTAATTCCATAAAGAACTATCATTACACTCGAAAAAGTACATACGCGGGTAAACATAATTCATGTCGCGTTATTCACATTAAAAAAGATTCATCGAGTTCATATTCAAAAGTATTACAGGAATATGGTGCATATGGAAAGAAACACCGTGCCAGAAACTTTTCGTTATATATCCGCGACTGTACCTTCTTTTTTAGTTCAACGGATATAGCATTAGCTTCTTTAAGGAATATCGCGTTGCCCCAAAGATCGTCCCGTAAACTCGTGAATTGATGATATTTCCACTTGCGAAAGGCCCAAGCGGCCAGTTGAAACTCTCTCTCCGTCCAGTTGCTCTCTGCGTCAAACAATGGGTTGACTGAAATGCAAGCCATTACCAGGCAAAACAGTCAGAGAAGCCAAGCGTTCGATGAAATAATACCGATTACTTCGTTAAGTGTATTTCAAATGTGCTATGTTCTATCGACAAGATAATTAGATCTTGGTATCATGCAGTAAACTCTCGATGGTGATGAAAGGTATTTGTAAATCTGAAGAGTTACGTGAAAGATAAGATGGGATGCTCAATCGATCGGACATAGCTTCACCAAATTATATTGGGATTCGGAAGCGACATGTTTTTCCACACTTACCGAAAATATCTTCCTCGATGTTGTTGAAATCCTCCGGCGTATAACTGCTATACATGGACATTGTCATACTTTGTTCCTCCACTTGCCTCTGCAGCGCGTCTATCCGTGCTTCGTAGCTCTATTCGCAGAAACGATCGATCATTATAATTAAACAACGAATAAAAAAGAGATGATGTGTGCATTCGTATTATACATACCTTTCGCTGCTCTTCAAACAGTTGATCAGCTTCTTCCTTCTCTTTACGGAATTGTTCCTCCAGTACGAGCAGTCTCTTCTCCATTTCAACCTTTAGATCGATACCCTGCTTTTCTAATAGCTCGACCTGCGCGAAATTCCAGTCCGCTAATGGTTCGTTATTGCCGGGAGTTTCCGCCGGGGATCCATTCGCTATCCGTTCGCGTACTGTATGATTAAACATAGAAATACGATATTTTATTCATATATTTCAGTAAATCTGCAATTTGTTGACAAATAAATAAGAATACTGCATACCTTGATCTGGGTGGTTAAATCGGAAAACATGGCTTTTTCCCAGAATGACACGGGAGCCGGTCGTTAGGATAAGTGGCTCGTTTACCTCGCGACCATTGACGTAAATCAAGGCTCCGTTTTTCGGTATAAGAGTTATAATTCCCTCGTGGTTCTCGAAAACGCAGTGCTCTCTAAGTATGTGCGGGCCACACAACTGGATATCTTGAGGCACGTGCGCCTCGGCGCTACCGATGCGCGTGAATCCGTCCTTGATGTAATAGATCAGACACTCCGACATGAGAGGATCCTCGTTTAGATTCACTAAATGCGGTGTCTTCTTAGGAGAGAAGACACCGACCGTGACGCCATCCTCTTTCACGGCGACCCCCATTTCAGCGAATACTGCTTCGCGTTGCAGACGGATCGATTCGGTTCGCTTCAATTTCTCCTCCCATGTTTCGTTCAATTCTAAAAACGGAAATGGAATAAAATAAATACGGTACGACGAGGACGTTTGTTAATTTCTATGCTGCGTAACCATAATTGATTATCAACGAGGCAAGAATAGCAAAAGCTACATCGGAATAATCCCAGTTCGCGGGATTACGTACCTGCGATTAATTTTTCGGACGCTTGCAATTGTTCAACCGCCTCTTCGGCAATAGTGGATGTGGTATGAGAAGAAATCCTCGAACGAGTCTCCTTGGTGTCCTCCTCGTTCCGCTTGTTCGTTCTGATAATTTCGTCCCCTGTAAAATGAAGCTTGTAAAGAATCGGGAAAACGCGTTTCTGATATTTAAAATGGCAAGCCTGCATGTCAGAGTCGGTATCGTGAGTCGTATAAACATTGAAAGCCATAATTAAAGCAGTGGCGTAGATGAAAAGAAGTATTCCAGAAGCTGTAGAGTTTGTATTGTTGCTACATATTCATTCTAAAAAACGTAGAAACGTAACTAGTAGACTGATACTTTTTTTAAACGAAACACCGGCACGAGCTGATGAGTACAAATATGGTCTAATCGCGTGTTAGATATCTATTATATGCACTTTCAATTATGAATTCGATTGACTTGGCATCCTCATTGTCATATTTCTCTTTTCCATAAACGCAACATTTTACTTTCGAGACACATTCTTGCTCTTACAAAAGAAAGCGTAATTAATCATTAATTTAGATTTACTTGAATCTTGAGAATTGTCAGAAGAGTTGCTAATTGCATCGAACGTGAGAGAAGAAGGGAGCGCAATCGATAGGCATTAACAGGACAAATACATACAGTAAATGATAAAACTCGCGAAGCAAACGTACAAAAATTAAGGAGATTGACATATACAATACTAACAAGTATTATGCGCTTAGCGATGAAATAAGAGCGCATAAACAAATAAAAACAAATGTCTACGAAAAGGGCACAAGAGATGCCTCTCTTGGCTGTAATTCTTTGCTTGCAATGCATTGTTTTTTTTTTACTTACTAGGTTCTTTCTTTTCGTATGTAACTTTGCCATCTGGCCCTACGTCGAGCGCAAGGAAAACAAAGAAAATACTATGTGAATGGATTGCCTGTCGCGAGCTGTGCAATTGCAATTAGTTTATAGCAGCCAAGAGTTCACGTTTATGACTTGTTTTGATTCCCTCTGAATAATCTCTATTATAATCTATACGATTATTATATTATTGTACTAATCGACAATTGGTATAATAGACAAAGTGAGTTACGATATTATGAGACGATAGCACTTGAATATTTGACAAGTTCCGTGAATTTAATTAAACAATTTTAATTTGAGGATTTAATCATTATTCAATCTAGGATTATATTCAGTCTGTCCTCGTCCGTATGTGCTTTCTATGACAAAAAGTCCTCTAAAATCCGATTTTATATAACGATTTCTAATAATTTTCTAAAAATTAACATCCTTAATTTACCTTCTTGTACGTCGATGCCCTCCTGCTTCAGAAGCTCCCGCAGTTTCTGTATCTCTTCCTTGAGTTCTCTGATAAGTCTGGCATTTGCGTCCTCATTGACCACGGCTTTGCAGACGATTTGTTTCGCTCTGTCCGCGTATCTGTGAATAAAATGTTAGTCTTTTAAATCTGAGCAATTAAACGTTAATTAATTAACTAATTAATTCGTTGAGAGTTAGTTCGAAAAATATATATCGAGTAATAAATCTTACCGTAAGGTTGAAAGCGTCTCATCGTAATTAATGTCGGCAGGACTAACTGCCGCGATCATAGCAGTTTTCGAGTTTCCGCCCAAGTTCTCTCGCAACAACCATGTTAAAACGGAGTCTCTGTACGGTATAAAATCGGCTTTCTTCTTCTTTTTCGTCGCCTATGGAGAAACAAAAATTTACAAAAAACGATTATATATTATACAGTTAAACTCATCTATAATCAAATAGATATCACGCGCAATAATTATATTGTAATTAATTATTATTTAAATTATAATATTAGTTTTGATAAACTTACCGCCTGATAATCCAAAGTAGCAAACAAGTAGAATAACAACGTGAATACTAGATAAATTCAGTACTTAATGTAGCTCGTAGATTTGAGCAAAATACGATACTTACAATTTCGGCCAGGGCACTGATAACTTTCCCGAGAGTCGTCAAACTCTTGTTAATGTTGGCTCCTTCTTTCAATCGTGTCCCTTTCGCACCCGTCGAATCAGCTCTCTCGGATCCGGCCAGATCGACCAGCGATATTTTACTAACTTTTTCCGTCATCAAACCAGTAGCACTATCCTGTTGCTGCTGCGTAAAGAATATCGTGAAAACTGCGTGCGATCTGCTAGATGTTTCGTTCATGTTGGTTGCTGCGACAGTCCTAGAATGTACAATAACGCGTATTGTACAGCATGCTATAAAAAAATATATTTTTTTTTGCAAATAGTCACTGCGCGTAAACTCGTAAACCAACCTGGCCTTGTTACCCTCGTCTATGAGATCGTGAATGTCTTCGTACGACAATACGGCTAGCTTGGAAAGATCTTCGACATAGGGTCCGTAGAGAGGGTGTTCCCTTACTCGAAGATTTCCTCTGTTTTTCGGATTTAACAGATCGCGTACCCTTTCGCAATATATTTCCATATAACTCACTTCTACCGAATACTTCAATCGCTCATTAGACGTATAGCTGATTTTGTTAAACAGATCCTTGCAAATCTGTGGTATTATTCCCTCTTGCCCTTCTTCCTGCTTGCCCATCATAGTGTAAGATTTACCGGCGCCAGTTTGGCCGTATGCAAATATGCAAACGTTATAGCCTGTGTTACGAAGTACAAAATAAAGAGTTATTATTCCACGTTTGGCAGTGAAATCAATACAAGTTAATCAAATTTTACTTTGAAAAGTAATGATACAATTTTCAAAAATTTATCTAAGAATTAAAGTTAGTGTCATTAATAACATGTGATTATTTATAATTATTTCTCACATAAAAAACTATTGTATTTTTCATATCATTATCATCTTTCCCTGAGTTTTTTCAAATTGTTTTTCAACGAATTGTTAGAGCAGACACTTATTATCCATCTGTTAATTAATATCTACCTTCGAAAGCATGTTCCAACATTTCTTCACCGATATCCTTGTAAACCATAAGCTGAGTTGAGTAGTTGTCATCATTTGGCTGCAATAATTTGGGAAATTATTTTTTAAATTCAGCAGCAACTAAACATAACGGTATTAATAATTCCTATATTGGAAAAAAATACACTTACATCCATAGAAAAGTAGGAATAGTCATAGTTGAAGCTCTTGACCGCTTCTTTGCTTCCTGGTGTAGCTTTAGGATTCACTATGGCTATAACAGCAAAAATAGGAGATCAAATGTGTGACAGATCAGTAATTATTTTACGAGTCGCTCGACTTTCAAAGCTGCGAGTTAGAAGTATAGTACTTACAAGTAGTACTCCCCGTCATTTCTATGATACATTGTGCCTGACGACTGATCTCGCGGTAGTTGAAGGGCCGTACCCTCACCGCCACCTTAACCGACGACATTTTTTCTATTTTTTTTCCTCTTCTTCCCTTTTTAACTTAACGTCGAATCAAGCCAGCTGGCGGTGCTGGCGATAATTTTCTCTCTCGTTCGTCTCTCTGCAACGAAATAACGTCTCGTTAATTACACCGCTATTGAATTGATTGAATTAATTCATGTTTAACGTCGCTTATTGCAAGTACTCGGTGAAGAAAAAAACTGCTAGGAAACCGCTCTATAGTCCTTACATCTAAGAATATATCTCAGTTATTAATATACTATTCCGATAACATTTTTCCACGGAGGTGAATAAGAAAAGAACAAAAACGTAGCGCGCATATTCGCGATATATTTTTCACGCGGAGTTAGTCGTTGACATAAACTACTGAAATCAGACATATCATTTTACAGATTTATTTAAGGATTATATAAGATTTACATGTGCTTTTATTAAATTAAAAATGCACAGTATATTTTTTCGTGCACGGAATATTTTTCACGCGGGGATCGTTAGTCGTTGACATGAATCACTGAAACCAGACAGGTCACTTTACAACAGACTTTTTAATGATTATATAAAATTCACATATGCTTTTATTAGATTTAAAATACGTATAGTATATTCGCGTAAGCAGAGTATTTTTCAAGTATCGTTAATCGTTGATATGAATTACAGAAACCAGATAGATCATTTGACACATCAGACTTATTCTTAGAGATCATATGTGCTTTTATTACATTTAAAATGTGTAGTATATTTTTTTCGTGCGCGGAATTATTTTCATGCGAGTTTCGTTAATCGTTGATGTGAACCACTGAAACAAGATAAATCATTTTCTATCCAACTCATTCATAGGGGTCATACAAGATTCAAATATGTTTTATTAAATTTTTAATAAGAATGTTTTGTTAAATTTTATTAAGTTAATGTATGTTTAAAATACACGGTGTATTTTCTCGTGCACAAACTATTTTTTGCGAAAGTGTCGTTAATCGTTGACATAAACTACTGAAACCAGACCAGTCACTTTGCATCAGACTTAATTCTTAAGAATCATGTGTAAGATTTACATGTGCTTTTATTAAATTTAAAAGTATATATTTTTTTCGTGCGCGGAATATTTTTCACGCGAGTATCGTTAATCGTTGATATAAATCACTGAAAACACATATTATTTTACATCAGACTAATTTTCAAGGATCATATCAGATTCAGTTTTTATTAAATTTAAATTTAAATTACGCTTCGTACGATCCAAATTTATGCAAATGTGCTGCTTAATGTCATTAGACACGACAGACTTCTATCAAGTGGAAATTGCTCGAGCAATTCCGTGCAATAATAATCGGCCGGTCGAATGTGATAACGACACTTACATATTTACAAGCGTCATCGAGGAATAGTGCGGGCCATTGATCCGTCTAGAAATACGTGGATTATCGGGTAAAGGAAGAATGATTAATTAGTACCGTGACCGATCTATATTTGTAGGAAACCGCGGGTAAGTCACATTCTTGCGAGAGATGAGATATTCATCTTGACTGATCGGCGAGCGTTTGGACGGAATAAACGAATTCGTCGACGAAAAAAAGGAAATCAGTGTTTCAGATATTCGATTATTCTCCCGATCGAATCCCACGATATCAAATTATGTCGGGAAAAATGTACTATTTAATTCGTATACACAAAGAATCGAACTTGTGCGCGGTCAGAAATTCACTTTTCGTTATTTATTTACGACGATTTAATTTTCTATAAATATTCACGAACCAATATTATTAATAAAAATGACGGATGTCGTATGTTACGAACGTAAATACTAACGTCATTATTACGCCGATGTGTAGAGTGTGAGGTAGGTAAAAGTAATACATTTATGCATTGCCACCGGAAAATTGTGCGCGTATATGCATAGATCGATAATTGGAATAAATACAATGTATTAATATGGTTACACACAATAGTGTTAGTATATTATAATAATATTGGAACAAATGATATTTAATATGTTACATACGAAAATGTTAGTATATTAATACGTGGCATAGCATACGAATACGTTAGCATTAACGTATACCACATATGTATTAATATTGTCGAAGTGCGAAAAGGAATTTGATGTACTTTAAATGTACTTAAAATTTGTTCATTTAATTTGTTCACTTCACATTTGTCCACTTTAAATATTTGTTCACCTTAAATTTGTTCATTTAAAATTACTTCATTTTTCGTGTATTATTTAAAGAGCATTATCTCTCTGTCTGTAAGTTGACGGATGATAATCAATTATCAATGCGCTCGCTGAAAGTTCGAAGGAATCAAACCTGAAGGCTTGGAAATGGATAATGTAAATGTACGCGTGTAAATGAGTCATCGGGAATCGTGACGTCTTACGTGAAAAAACGCATGAATGCGTAATAGAGTCCAGCCGACGTTAATGAGACGGGAGGAGCTTCTCAATATACAGTACTTGCGCGATTCAGGGAGGGACCACCTAATTAAATTTATTCCCGTTTGTGTCTTCAGAGAAGAGGGCATAGAGAAGGGAATTGTATTTGCTTCTCAATAAGTATTCATTATATTGTGCAGAAGGTCATGCGCTTTTAATCTCGACTTAATTTAAGATCCGTCGAGGAAGATTATTCATGAATAATGAATAATGAGATAACGAAAGAATTAGAAGGAAAAGAAGGAAAGAATAGAATAGTTACGAAACGAAAGAATTACGAAGGGTAACGAAATGACGGAAAAAGGTCCTCGAAACGGATATCTCGATTAGTCGTCGCTGTAACAGGAAACGAAATAATATATATCACGTAAAATATTTTAATAATTTGTTGAATATTGCAAAGCACATTCCTCTCATCAAATTAATCCGTAATTAACTTTACAAACGCGTTGATGGTCACTGCTGAACGGTGCTATCAAACTTTTTTTTAAAACGTTCGTAAATAAAAAATAAACATTTAATACAATTTTAAACGGCGTAAATAGCCGGACGACAACAGTGTAAAGTAAAAAGCGTGCTATTCGACAATAATATAATTTTTATTTTCATTAATCATTAATCATTTGTGTAATATTTTATCGTTACATGTTCACGAAAATTGTATTGTAGCAAATGTACAAAACTCGCGGGGCATACAACGTGTCAACACTGCGCGGACAAATTATTAAATTATTTTACGTGATATATATTATTTCTTTTCCTGTTAGCGATGACTAATATCGTAGGTCTTTTAATAAGGCACAGTCGATTTTTCATTTGTAATTCTTACGGGAATGAGGAAAAAAATTGCAACAGTCCGGTCTAGGCAAGTATAGAAATCAATCATTTTGAAGCCTTAAAGACGATACATGAATTTTTATAGATTTTTTGTAACACAGAAACGCTTTCAAAAACCCTTTGGACTTCAAAGTCGCAGCAGGGTATCCGGGTGAGTGTCCCAAAAAAACACGGTGTCCGCAGTGTTAAGAATACTGGGATAAGAATCGAAGGAGCTTATCGAACTCCAGCCTGGCAGCGTCTGATGCCATTTCTCGAGGGTGTTCGGTGTAAAACACGCGGAGGGCCGCCCAAAAGGCCACGACCTGCGAGAGCCTCGAGGGAGTCGAAGAGGACGATCAACGTCGTCGGGTTTCCGGAAAAGAAACGCTCTTCCCTTCCGCGACGATGGCCGTTCCCGTACTTAATCGACGTGCAAAACATTATCGCGGTAAGCGGCGTGATCGATACGACGGCGTATCCGAGTGTAGTTCGCCGGAGGAAGGTCCGGAAGAGGGGCGTAAGGCGGGGAACACGGCGGGCACGGTGTGTATATGTGGATTTTTACGATCGATCGTCTCTCCACGCTCGGAGAGGATGCGACGTCGCACGGACGTCAGGCCTTACCTCTTCTCAGACGGCTCGAACGGAAAGAAAGCGCTCGGGGAGGAGAGTCAAGCGGAGGTGCCAAAGGGAGAAACCGAGGATGTCTTGCGACGAGGAACTTCCTTTCCCTTTCGCGCGAAGGAGGAGAAATAACGCGCGAGCGAGCGGCGCGAGACGAGACCAGGGACTCTCCTCTGCAGAGAGATTCGCGACGACACTCGCGAAAACGATTCTTCACGTATACGACGGCGTTCTCCAGCACTCCAACGTCACTACGTCGGCCATCCGCTGAACGATCCGCGACCCGCGAGAACCACGTAGGCGGACATTATAGCGCGTGTACACTCGCGCGCACGCATACGAGTTACGAGCCACCCTGCACTACCCGCTGTCTGCCGTTCGCCGAGCGGACGTTCGGCTTCGCCACCCCCGTTGCAACACCACCCCCGAGTCGTGGCGAGTGCTGACGACGATACGCTCCGGGCGCCTGCGTGCTGCTTCGTCCGTCGTCCTCGTCCTCGTCATCGTCGTCGTCGTCGTCGTCGTCGTCGTCGTCGTCGTCGTCGTCGTCGTCGGGAACGCGAAGTCGCGCGCGTCCGGGGTAGGGATACTTAAGTTTAGTAGGGTACCGCTGCTTTTTTTCCTACCCCTTCAGTATCGAACCAACGCAGGTATCGATACTTCCTTCTAAGACAGGCGCCTTCCCTGCGACGATCGAGAGGCTTGAAATTTCTGTCGTAATTAATCAGTAGGAATAATTAATGCGCCTTCGCTTCGTTCCGAGCGATATTTTCCTTTTTAATATGTTGACTGTTGACATTTATCGCAATTGTAAAATAAATTATATAACACTGAATTGAAACGCTTTATATTATTTTCCGTATTTTAAGAATGAATTTACTTCTTTGCGCTATATGATTGTCTAATCTCAAGATTGTAAAATATTTAATTTCCGATGGACTTCTATATCCTCGACCTACTCGTGTCTTCTTCAATTAATTATTGTAAATTATTGTTATTCATAGACCTTCCATATATGTATTTTGGAAAAGATACGGTGAACGAAAAACAGCCCACGCGTGTCAATTACGTCGTCGTTCCTGTTTTATATCTTCATTGAATTTGCATAATAATATGAAAAGTTTTTACCCTCCATGGAGGCATAAAATGTTTTTTGTCGCCCGTGTTTAATACTCGCGAGTGAATAAAAATACTCTGTACCCTATTAAATTAAAGCATCCCCAGTTGCAACTCCATGTCTCGGGTTACCGTGCCACATTTTATCCGCCACCGGGGGAGGGGGTGGGCGCCGTGGCACGCGCGCGAGCGCCTCGTAGGCGGCTTCTGCAAGGGGTTGTAATGTTTGTTCTGCCACTGCGAGCTCATGATTTCCTCGCTGATAGGCTCGGGGTACACGAAACACAAGGGTCGCGTAGGCGGTTGCAAATATCTTCCACAAAGTGAATCGACCCGGCTATAAAGGCGAGAAACCGGAAAAAGCTATTTAAAGCGTGGTTGCATGGCGAAATTTGCCAATCTTATGTAGCGTTCGTTACTTTACTAGCTATAGGATTACCCATCCCCTTTTCCTGTACGGCAAACTGATACTTTCGTGTTACGCGTATGTGCCATGGAAGCAGAGGGGATGGCCTTAATGTCCCACAGGTGTACATTTATCTAGTTTACGCCAATGAATAACAGATATCTCAGGGAGATTATCGCGCTTCTCGTAAGCCACCTGTATGTACGTAATAATGAAGAGTCATTTAAACTCCCAGCCCATTTTATAGTTAGGACGACACGCTGCAATTTTGATAACGGGACTATACGCATTCGAGGCACTGACAACAAACAAGTTTAATGAATTTTGCGATACATTAGATTGCATCTACGCCATTATACTTTTACGCGAGCGTTACTTCTGGTAGTAACTTACGATAATTCCTTCGCGTAAACGGGATTTTTCTTCGCGTAAACGGGATTTTGTAGTAACTTACGATAATTTATTCCGCGTAAACGAGTGAATTAATTCTTTAATAGCAAGTACGGGAGGACCATGTATATCAGACTGTGTTTTGAAGTACAGATTCTATTTTGGATGCTGATAAATTAATGACAAATTTAAGCATATGTTTATTAATAAGTCTATTCGTTAAATCAGTCGGACATCATGCAAAATAAAGATAAAGGCGAAGATATACTTATTGTTTAACAACGATAATATATTTAGTCCACTCAAAATGCGTTACTTTCAACGAATCAAGCAAGTGCTATTCCGCGGGGTTTTGTTTTTATCAGTATTTTAAAATCGGAACGAGAGAAAGAGAGATGATATCGTTATTCGCGAGGCAAAGTCGATGTCGATAATGACACGTTTTTATTTGGTACAATTAATAAATGTTTAACACGTGTTGACGTTCACTAAAATTTTTACGTGACCCGGTTTGAATGACAGACGTCATGTTTTATAAGCTGAAAAGGGCAACGGGAAGATGAAATAAGTCTGATTTATAAACAACTCTGAAATAATTAAATAAATCTAATTATAAAAGAGCCATTTACGGGGCTGGCTTTATTAATCACTTTCAGATTGTACAAATGATACGAAAAGGAATTCTAATTAATTTCAACTGTGCCTTAATTTCCTTAATGAATATTGGTGAACCAATTTCGGCGGAAAATATAATTTATAAAGTTACGTCGCTATAATTTATAAGTTATGTCGCGCATCGAATATTCCACAAATATCGCGAGCTTTTTAATTTGTACAAATAATTTGTATAAATTGTTTCAAACAAATCCAGAAGCCCAAAGTACGCTAGAAAAATGTCAATAGGTAATAGTATTTCAGACTTTTTCGACATGTCCTTTATACTACGTTTACGCGAGCGTTACTTCTGTATAGTAACTTACGATAATTCCTTCGCGTAAACGGGATTTTCCTTTGCGTAAACGGGATTTTGTAGTAACTTACGATAATTTACTCCGCGTAAACGAGTGATATATCGTAAGTTACTACAGAAGTAACGCTCGCGTAAAAGTAGTATTATAGATATGTTTCTGTATCGTTATTGTCTGGTCGCATATGCCACAATGTGAGGCAATTTTCCATGCAGTCATACGGATATACTTACACCCGTCTGCGTACGAGAAACATCGGTTATTATCTTCTAGCTTTTACAACGGCCGTGCAACATTGTACACGCCTTTAAAAGATATTAAGCGTAGATACAAGAGCGTTCTAAATACGGGTCTTTGTGAAAAAGTCGGACAGTGATTGATTCGATTATCGCGGATACGCGGAGTCGTATAATAGTCCATCCTATCCACCCTACCACCTGAAGATTATATACTCATCAAGGTTTATCTCTCGTTAATCTCGACAATTAGAGATTGCAGGATCTCGGAGATTGGGTACCGAAAATTTCGGTGAGAATTGTTCTCGAACGATTATATCGTTCGAAACGTTTCGCACTCGGAAAATCACTTGGGAAGAGATCTTGAAACGGTGCACACGCAAATCGGATGTTACATCCGTGGGAAAATCTTTAAACGACCTTCGCATTGACTCGTTATTTGTTGGAGGTGAGAAGGGGGTGGAGAGAGGCGATCCTTACGGTCACCCTCATACTCCGGATGAACCTGCGTGGAGAAGTAATTCCTGTAATCATATATATATATATATATATATATATATATATATATATATATACGGGAGAAATATTCACGTCGGGCATATTTTATAATTACGGTCGCCCTAAGGGGATCAATTATACCGTTACCCCTAATTAGAGCTGTCTCAAGCTCCTCTTATATATCAGATTAAAGTTTCAGTTCGTTACTATCGTAATCCTTCATTTGCGACAGCGGTTCTCATGATACCCGATAGGAGAACCACGTTATCGTGGCCAGAACGAATTTCCGAAGATCGATCGTCCAGGAAAACTGGACGAACGTGACGTTGCATGTAAAGGATAGGAAGAGTTTATTCGGGAACACAAAAATTCCTGACCGAGAATAACGTTTCCTCCTAAATCGATCGTACATCATTATAGCGGTCGTGTTTCTCTGTCTTATTATTATTATTATTTATTCAGGAATTTCATATCTATTCGAAAGAAGCCCCTGCGGCGAAATTACGAAATTCGAGAATCATCGATCCACATTGTATGGAGAAACGAGATAGAGGACGAGAAAATAATGTGAAATTTTCGAATGCACGTCCGGCAATCTCGCCTCGAAGTTACATGAAGCTCGAAGGTATGCCGGGCCTTCGATGTCACTTCACCCGTGAATTTCAACCATGTCCTCGCGCGTAAGTCACCCCGCGGCATTCCCGCGGCAGATCTCATTTCGCGAAATGAAGGAATTCTTCGGAGGTCACCCTCCCGCCCCGCGTGTATGTGCGCGCACGCGTGCACGGAAGTTTATATGGCGTGTGGGTTCGCCGATGTGTGCGCAATCCGGCCATCAAAGCTGGGCGCTGAGTCGTGCTGGGAGACGCGCTGAAGCCCGTTAATTGACTGTCAGTTAGACAGTTCATCTCAGTGCGAGGGTTAACGCGAATTGTACGTCATCCCTGCGTTCTTTCAGGGCATTTCGGGCATGGGTTATTGCGTCTCCGCAACACTTGGGCTCTTTCTTTCTAAAACCTTTTAGGACCTTTTAGGCGGCGTAGCATCAGAGGGTGGTGGTTGAATTGGAATCAACGTGACGCGCGCGCGTGCGCGCGCTCGCACGTGTACCCTCACACGTATATATCAACTATACATATACGAACATTTATATATATATATATATATATATATATATATATATAGGGTACATGGTGCGCGCGCGCGCTGAGGAACGACGGCCACGATGGGGTGCGCGCGTCGATCGACAACACGGTGGTGGTCCAGGGCCGTGTCTGGCCGCTTTCTCGGTTTATGGACCAATCGCGTCGCGTCTAAGGGGAGAGGGAGAAAATCAATAGCTCGCGGGGGCAAACCGGGTGACGTCAGCCTGCAACCCGACGATCGACCGATGCGACGCAGGCGGCGCCGGCCAATTTTCACGGAGCAATCAATAAGTAAAGATACCCACAAACGAGAGACATCGCCGACGGTACCGCGCGCGCGTACACACAATAACGTGTGCCCCACACACACACACACACAGTCACGCACACACACGTTCAACAGGAAGGCCCCCCCCCGATGCCCACTTTCTTCGACGTCGACGTCGATTAAGCATACAAAAATCATCCCCTTTTCGCGCGCGGCGACGCCGACGCGCCGTCACCCCCCCCACCCCTCCTTCGGGATTACTTTAACATGTAACACGTCCGCGCGTGCGAGCAGGACGCGACGCCGACGCTCGGCGTCGTTGCGTCGCCTCAAGATGTTTCCATGCAAGAACGAAATTTCGGATTATATAGAAGATTCAGCGAGCCGAGTCAACGTCTCCTTGTTACCACGCTTGCCCCCCCCCCCCCGTAAAACGAGGGTATTGAATGAGGATGGATGGAGATATTATACGTATATGTACGCGAATGAGTCAGCTGCTTTCCCACTTCGTTCTTTCCACTACTAATTCCTTGAACTTTGGATTTTTCATCGAAAAGAATTTTTATTGGACATCGTGTCTGTTTCTTGGTCTCGGAATTCGTCGAAGATTCGCGAACGAAGAACAGAAATTTCGTTACCCGTCTCCACATCCGAAGATCTTTATTCGCGAGACCTAATTTTTTAATTGCATAACATTTATTTATGGAATAAAATAACGAGCTCTTCTTAGAGCGTGCGACTTTACAAAATAAGTTCTTATCGATTCGTTTCGACCCACCTAGCTAAAAGTATCAATCTATGTATGTACATACATACATACACGCGGGACCGTTTAATACCTTAAATACGTGATTTAGCCGCTTATCGAAGCATATGTTGAAAATGTATATTATACGCTTCGATACATGCGAAAATTCGTGTTATCCCTTCGTAGGCATTGACGCAATAGTGCGTCAAATTAATCGGTGCCCTGTGTGGCATTGACGCAATAGTGCGTCAATCTTTCTTTTCCTATAACTTGCTCCGATTTGACATCCAAGTCTTACACGGGGATTTTTGGGGTCGCTGATTACGAATCTGAATTCAAAATTTGCAAATTCAAAATGGCGGATCCAAAATGGCGGATGAAAATACAAAAAATTACTTGATTGGGATGAAATTTGCCATTTTGAATTTTCGAATTTTAAGTTCAGATTCGTAATCAGCGCCCTAAAAAACCCTAGGGTATAAATTTTCAAGATAAAAAACTTTCCTGCCATTTTTGGGCACTTTTTGTCGAATTCTCTCTGCCAACGAAGGGGTTAATAACTCCGCGTGTACATACACACGTGTATTTCTACGCACATCGATCTATATACATATGTAATAATGTAACGATTCCCGAAGAGAACAAATTTTTTAGCTGTTTAAAGCTAGTTAATCGAATAACCAATATTTTGTGGCAGAGGGTGTTCATAAATTGGAGCAATGAGAGTTTCAGCAAGCGTCGTTTTGTCTAATTCGAAGTGAGCTTGGCTTTCGATCATATAATTGGATGCTATTTACTTTTGCAACTTTTGTATTTTTAATAGCGCGTCAAATAAAAATCTTATGAAAAACTTTTTCCCGATATCTCGTTAAAAGTCGATTTAAAATGTACCACGAAAATGTGCCTTTACTATTTATTCGCTCATGTTTTTCAGACTTATGGTTCAAAGTTCGTTTAAATTTCTGTTCTATATTGATATTTTTATTAATTTAGAACTATTAACTATTTATTTTAGAAAATCATGAATTTAATAAATAATTCATGGTTGAAGAAACGTCAGTTTCGTATTACAGATATGAGATATTATACATAAAACATTTTACTCTCCTCCGTTTCCAAACGACAGAATAGTCGTTTCCATATTCGTTCTCCTTTCATTGATATACCTTCACAGTGTTTATCTTGAATTATTGATTAATTATATATTTCAGGATATATTTAACATCGACTTTTTCCCAATTTAGAAGGCTCAATTGAAACCGGCAATAAATAAATACTTTTAAAAAGTTTCTCGCGAGAATCGCGCTATTCGGAGAGCAAATCGGCGAACGTTCCCATCGCCGTTACGCGAGCTCAGAAATTATGTTATCGAAGTATCGATCAACAAATTAGCAGTCACGATATTCGAAACGTTGATCACTACTGACTACTGACCTACCCTACCCTAGTCCTCGCACTTCGTTTATGTCGGCGAAACGTTACCTACGGTCCGTCGTAACCTTCGAACCCTTTAATCCCCTTCGTGCACCGCCCACCCTTGTGTTCCACGAGTGAAATCGTTATACCCTATGCCATTTCACTTCAGTCAATCCGAGGGGTACTCTCTCTCTATGACGATCTGTGACGGGCGGGTCGAGGCACGACGAGAATGACGTGATAGATTGATCGCGAATTGATGTCAACGAGATTTTCAAACGAATTTGAAGTTCAGATTTTTTTTCCATTGAAAATTCAGATTTTCTATCTCGATATAGAGACGTCAAAGTGCCATTTAGTTTTTTAAATCGTTAGATTGAATTGGAAATAAACGCATTTTTCTAGTTTAAGGGAGAAACCACTGTGACGGCAAAGGAAAAAAAATGCTAATTTTCGTGAATTTTTTTCCGCGTAAAATAATAAATTTAATAAAATTGGTTTTTTATTTCTTTAAAGAACATATTATATTGAATATATCGTAAAAAAAAATCGTTAAAAGTATAAATATTTGCGCCATCAGCATGTTTTCCCCCTTAACGAAAAGGGCCTGAACGAAAAAGATAAGACATTGCATTATCTTTATACAATAACTAGAAAAGGACAATTTGCAAATAGAAATTACGAATCGTAATTCGAGTGTGCGCACATTCAACGCTCGGCTGTTCGATATTTTCCAATGTCTAGTCTGATGGAAAAACAATTAAAATGTAATCAAATCTCTGTGACTAATCGATTACCCCTCGAAATTTCGCAATTATTCTATTCATTAAATCAGAAAGTCTGATTCAGAACCCATTGAGAATTTAATGAAAAATATGCGCTAAAAGAGCGCATACGGTTGTTGTGCCCTCGAATTTTTATTCCAAGATTATCTCCTACGTGTAGATATGAGAGATAAGAAAAAACCTCGGAAAAACTTAATATTACTAACCTGCAAACAATAAATTGCATGTTTTTAATGCGTATAATTACATATAACGTTAAATGTATTTTTTTTTAGAATTTCCATCTAGCATAAAAAGATTTTATCCATCGAGATAAATGACAAAAACGTCAATAATTTTATAAAAAGCGGTCAGTCAGATATATGACGGACGTGGAAAGGGAATAAAACTGATGAGAAATCCTATACAATATGACATTAACCAGGACTTCGTTTTTTCAATTTCTCGTAAATGTCAAACTATTTCTTTCATTTTTTCTTCTCACATTATCCGATAAAAATAATATAAAGGCCCTTTCTCGGCCCTTTAATTCTCTTCCTTTTCCATTCATTCCATCTTGATTGTCGACCACGCCACGTCGACACGCGAAATATCTCAGATATGCGAATAATTAAAAAATAAAGCACAAGAAGCGTAAATATAAATATCCGTCCCGAGTATATAACTGCGTCAATATAGATTTATCATCAGATTTATCGCCGAGTCATATATTTAAATATCTCTCTCGTTGAGATATATATCTGCTATCTCAAGCTATTTCAACCCTTACGTTTCAAACCCTGATGCAACGCGAGTGGCTCGGAAACACTCGAGAAAGTGCACGAGAACCCGCATGCAGGCTGATCGACCACCTTCCGACCAGCTTTTAGTCGCAAAGTCGCAAGTGACGGCTTTACTGGCAAGGAGAATATTGCTTTCCTGATCAACCAAGTGCAAACTTAATGCGAGAGGCCCGAGATAATCGGTACAAATACGAAATAGATACCGCGATTTCGGGCGACGATTTCGATCGCGCGGTAGCTCGGCTTGACGTTTCGCGAAAATTCCCCTCCAGTTTCACGCGCCTCCGACCTACCGAGAATTTTAATTCGTACGATTTAATTTGTTCGATCGGAGACGACGGAGACCTCGATGATCGAGCAAGACGAGCCGCGCGACACACATTTCATTTTCAAATTAAGAAACAAAAATCTTTCGTACCGTCTCGAAATTCACGCGGATTCGTCTCCGACGGCCGACGTTTGCCCCCCGGAACAACGGACAAAGACGAACTTGAGAGAAACATTCGAGACGCTTTTGTGCACTCCTATCGATAACGACGTCGGGGTCGGCCGTTTAAATAAATGATCGTCCGTCGCGGCCGCACGATGTTGCAGTTATTAATGCAGTTACGAGGCCGTTCGCGCGGCGCTCGTAAAGACGCGCGCGATCGCCCACTCACGCACGCACGCACGCACGCACGCACGCATGCACGCACGCTCGTTTTCGCGCGCGCGACGAGAGAGAGAGAGAGAGAGAGAGAGAGAAAGACAGACAGAGAGAGAGACAGAGAGGGGGGGGAGAGGGAGGCGAGAAGTTGGCGCGAGTGGTAGACGCGAACGAGACAAAAGAAAAAGAAAAAAAAAAGAGAAGAGAGCTCCGGTGTCGAGGCGACTCACCAGATACGAAGAAGGCAGTGACGTGAAAACAGCTGAGGTCCTACGGCCATACTGGCTCTGAGGCTCCGAGCGAGCACCGACGACGACGACGATTACGTTCCGCGGAAGCGGCGAGAGCGCCGAGCGTGAGCACGCTGTGTGCACTGTGCCGTGCGTCGCGACGCCACTCGGTTTGCCCGACTTATCTGGCGCGGCGGCGGCGGTCCGACGCCCGCGATCGATTATCGTAGTCTCGCACGCGCTCGAAGCTCCGGCCCGTGAACGCCTGCCCTCTCGCCTCACACGGCCCCACGTCGCTCTTCGCGTCGTCCGCGACGAACGTTGCTGCGAACGGGTTCCGCGACCCGCGTGCTCGTTCGCGTGCGCCTAAGCTTCAACTCGCGACGACCGCGAAGGACCTGCGCGTTCTCGCCTCATCTGCTCGAGAGTCCCGAGCCCGCTCGCTCTTCGTGACGAGAGGATAAAGATCACGATCTCGCTCTCGCGCGCACACCACGCGCAGATAACGCGTTTTTGCTCGCTCCGTTTCGCTTCCTGGAAAGCCATCAGATGAATCATAGCCTGGCGATTCCCCAAACATAACCTTGTTTTTCACCGCGGTCAGGTGATTTATCGGAACTCGTCAAGTGTCACTCCTATAGACGGCCCGTTTGCAAGTGTCTCTCCCACGATCCGTTCGATCTTCGAAACACATTGCTGCCTTTGTGGGAATTGTTGTAATTAAAGAATTTATTATACTCTATTGATTAAAGGAATTTTTTATTTCTTGATTTACGTAATGTAAACAATGAAATGCCTTTTGATTCATATGCAAAAGAATAATTTGCTCCAATAATAAAATCTGTCTATCTTACGTCTTACTTTTATTCTGTCCATTTTATCAATGTTATATAAATACTATATTTTTAATTTCATGTAAGTGGCATAGTTGCAGTCTTGCTGACACCTTATCTTTTGAATCTCTGTCTTTCACGCGCATTATATTTATTTATCTTGTTATTAATCAATCTTGTGTATATGCAATAAATCATTGAATACCAACATATTTTTTCATAGCTTAATCTAATAATTAATTATTTCGTATGTCTTCGGGTCTAATCCATTTGGAAAGGAAAAATGTTTAATATCTTCCATTTAATTTCCACATGTATACTTTTCGCTCAGTTTCCTGTCAAATAAAAGTAAATTTAGATAAATTCTTGCAATTCTTACACATGTTAAACTCTTATCAATGACGCTCATAGATTCTGATTTTAGTGTTACAGTTTAAAAGAAGCATAAAGTTAATAATATTATTTTTAAAATGTATATGTTTTAAAGGGAATCATGTGCGAGTGGAAAGAAATGATTACGCATTTATTGATTCTTCTTCAGTGCGCTAATCAAGTCCTTCTGACGTTGGCGATTATTCCGGACAGACTTCTGTTCTATGACTTGTCCACCAAAAGGCTGCCTGAAACTAGAGGCTCATTTGTTTTAGGTTTCTTTGTATAGTGATCGAAAAGTAATAATGGTTTTCTATTGCCTTCTCTGGTAAGGAATATATAGACGTCAAACCCACCAAATCGTACAAATCGATAGTTTTGGAGCTGCATGTCTCTTTTATTTATCACTATTAATTGTAAGATAAAAACAGACTTTCGTTTTATGTTAAGGATAAGGTTCTAAATAAGTGTACCTTTACATTCTTGTACTTTTTACATTTTACTCGTCACTCGATTGTAGTCACTTCGGATACAGCGTAGAAAAAGAAAAGCATATGAAATCACAGGCGAATTAAGTGCGTCAAAAGTTCCCGATGATATCTATTGGTCCTAGTAAAAGCGTCACTCTAAGCGACATTTCAATATCTGAAAAACAGACTTAACCCCCTTAACAACTAGTGGCGCTTTTGAAGCGTGCGTTTATATCCTTCCAGTTAATGATGTCGAAGATTGCTTGCACGTAAACGGGTCGCACGTTCTTATATTGCAAGTAATAGGCGTGTTCCCACACGTCGATGCCGAAGAGAGGAATGAGACCGGTCGTGGCTTGCAGGGGATCTTGATTCGCACAGGTCGCTAGCCTCAGCGACTTGGCCTTCTGATCGTAACCGAGCCAACCCCAGCCGGAGCCCTGAATCGCCACGGTCATCTCGGACAAGCGTTTCTTCATTTCCTCTAAACTGCCGAAGTCTTTGCTGATTTGCTGCGCAAGGGCAGCTAAGAAAAAAAAAACGTAATATATCATCCATCTGCGCAAATTATACAATTATAATATATGAACTAGGTACAATTATTATCTTATGATTGACATTACGCGAATTGAAAAGTATTTTTATATCTAATTGTTTTTCACATATGTGCATAGATTTTTTACCACAGAAAGATCTACATTTATTAAAAATTATTTACATTTATTGATGATCTGTTTCTCTTCTCTCAATCTCAAGAAATATAAAATTCTTTAATTTCTATGTCTTTCCTATTTGCCAAGTGCTTTTTTTTTTTAAATTTTAACTTTGTACCTTATATAAGTTTGAAAATTTTGAAATTCAGGTTAATTGGACCACGTGTGGTAGACATTGATGGTGATTATATATACATACATTATGAAGCTTGTGAGATACAATTAATGAGAATAAGATCAAGTAACATTGTCGTTAAACACTGACTGAGTCTTAATAAAATCCCAATCTTCATCGTGCACTTTTATGCAAACTTTGTAAACATAAAGTTTTATAAGAATCATTTTTTAATTGCTTTAAATTCACTTGAATATTCAGATATTTCTTTTATGAACTGGAGAGTCTAATCAATTATGTGAGAGAGAGAGAGAGAGAGAGAGAGTTTAATCCACTTGTTTCTCGACATTACCATCCGGATTGCTACCATTGGGCGAGAGGTTGCACCAGAAGATTGAATGATTAAGATGACCACCGCCGTTGAACTTGATAGCTGGGCCCAGGGCGATTTGTGTATTGACGTCGCCTTTTGCGACTGCCTCCCGCATTTTTTCCTCGGCTACGTTCAAATTGTTAACGTAGGTAGCATGATGCTTGGAATGATGAAGCTCCATGATCTCGCTGGATATAATGGGTTCCAGAGCCTTGTAGTCGTACGGCAGATCCGGGAGTGAATGCTTCGACCTCGCGAAGACATCCTTGCTGCATCAGTCACCGAAAAGAAAACATTTGTGGATTAAATTATCGTGTGTATTATAAAGTAAAAAAACTAATAAGTAAACTAATATAATTAATATATAGATAAAATATAATACATATGAGTAAAACAAAAACATTTGTTCCGTGTTGTTTCCAATTTGAAAAGTTCTGTTTTCTGTTTAAAAGCTAATGTGTATAATTTTTCTCCGATTTCCTTTATTTATATAGACATTAAAAGTGATATAATTTTAATTAAACCGTAATATAATATTTATAATTATAATTAAGCGGTATAATTTTTATTACCGCTATATGTATAAGTTTACAGAAAACGATTTTTATTTCTAAAATCTAAATAATCGATTATGAAGAATAATATAACATAAAGGCAGCAAAAATAAAAACAATCTAAATGTAAAAGTGTGCGAGATAACTCTACCGCGGTTGGAAGTATGTACATACTCTTTACAAGAAAAAAAAACAGTAAAATAATTTGCAAATTTTGGAAAAATAAAACTGTTTCTATAATAAAAAAAAAATCCCGAGGCAAAAGTTCTAAAATAAAAAAAACAAAAATAGCTCATTTTTCTTTTGACAATTCGCGGATCAGCTGTTGCGCCAGTTCTGCGTTGGTATACGAAAAGCACAACAAAAGTACTGACACATGATTTTTACACGATGATTTTACATAAATTCTTAACGTCGGCTCATCAAACGATTCCGAGCAAGAGCACGGTATAATTGTAGCTTATAGATATATCCCGAAAATATCATTACGAAGATGTCGAATGATCGCGCGTGCCAGTAGGTTAGAAATTACATAATGCGAAAACAGCAGAGCGGATTCGCTGAGGCGGCTATCGTTTTACGCTTACATCGTGCTGGAGATCAAAGCGCGCCTTGCTGCGAGCATGATCGGGGCGAGGGGTGAACCGTCTGTCCTTCGGCTTCGGGTAGCTGCGATTCTACCTTTCCCAAGGATTTGTCCAAGTTTTCTACTTGCGGTTGCCCGTGGTTCCGTGCTTACGGTTCTACACACATACACAATCTGCACAGTTCTACACCGCCACCACCGTTGCGAAACGCCAGCGATATATAACACGCGAGCCTGCTCAAATTGTTCCACCGAGGACGCCGAGTTCGCTGCGATACTGACGTGACGTCGCGAGTGGAAATTTGCGTATATAGGATTATAGATGGTTTCTGCGCCGAAGTGCCGTTCCCCATCCAGTGAAGTTTGCCCATCGGTGTGTTCCAATTCCACATCGATCGATCGAGTATCGCTGGCGGCAATATCTCCTCGTTTTCAAATTGAACTTTTAAATATTACTATATTAAATTTGATATTGAAATTGTTAAATTTTCTTCTCTATTTCTTCGATGCAGCGCTTCTTTCCCACGCAATCATATAATATATCGAATGCCAAGTATGGAATGGAAGGAAATTAACATCTTCAGTCTGAATAAGGAATCTTTTAATGATCATGTCTTGCAGTTGAAGATTCACAATTCATGTTAGCATACTTCAGCGGTGAGTGTGTAAATTAGCGAACGTTCTAACATCGCGTAAGCGAAAAGGCGGACGTGTAAAAATTTCATTGGACTCTCATCGAAATACAAGTTGTTTTCGCAATTATCGCCCTTAAATTATTTAAAGAAAAGAAGACACCATATATGCTTCGATTGCAAAATGTGCGTAAGAAAAGGCTTTACTTTACGTCGCTCGTAATTCAAAAGTTATTGTAGCATCGATATCTAGACAAGAATAATAATGGCACGGTACGGAAAATTTGGGGATGGAACGTATGCGTATATATATCTCGTAACATTCTTTTCGATGTAACTTTCGATATCCACTATTTTTTTCCTCACAACGTAGACCGCGAACGAAATTGAAAGCGCAAATCTTTCCGAGGGACGCGATACGAAACAAATCTGCATATATAGATAATATAAAATATATCAAACGCTCTATACAAGTTTAGTTTAGTTTAGAGAAAATTAAAAATGTAAGTTTAATGTATCAGTCTGTGAGATCAATCCATTTGCATCGCTAAGACTAACGTTGTGTATTTTATGTCATTTGCTTTATGTATGGTTTCCAATTGTTCAATAAAAGTAAAACGCACATTGTACATACAGTGGGATCGATACATGTCTCACATTGCACAGGAATACATATATGTACACATCGGACCGTTACGTACAGAATCATGCGAAAATCTCACACTGCATTTCTTTTTCTTTTTCTGAAAGCATTATAATTTATTTATCTAATATTGATCAGGCGTTTTTTTTTTTTTTTTTTAAATTAATTCTTGACAATATCTTTCGAATCGTCCGTTCCTTTTGCTGATTAACTAAAGCCTTTGCTGGTTTTTTATATAGAGTTTTAATACAATAATTTTACAAAATACAAACAAAATTCGATTGTTCTGGTTTTCCTTACAGCGCGTTTGGCTGTAATAAATTATATTAAACCTATTCAGATTTCTCGTCTGATATATCTTTGCAATGTAATACGCAACTTGGTCATTTGCAAGTAACTCGACGTAAACGTGAACTTTATATATCAATCTAATGGTATAAGAGTATTTACAGGCTTATTATTTTTTTTTTTTTAGACCAATGCGAATATTCATCCTTTGCAGTTTATCACGAATACAGGTACTGAAATTACGTTTCTTTATGGCTAATTATTTATTTATTCGACCAATTCATCTTGTAAATAGCTGGCGTTGCTTTAGATGAAAAATTTTATACACAATAGTAACGGGGATGTCAAATCAAATATATCGCGAATTTCAATCACGTGTGGTTATTAGTAGTGTCGTCCAAAGTCAACCTAAAATAATCGTTCATTCCGGATCACTCTGTAGAGTCTCGCCATTGGTTAAAACTAACGCGTCGTCATCGGCCTCGTTATAATCGAGAGAAAGAATACTCTCCCTCCGTTTCTTCTTGTGCGTCCTTTCATCATCACTACTGGCTGCACTTTTCTCCCTCTTTGTCCTGTCCCTACCCCGCGTTGTACGCGTTATCACCTCCTCCCCGTTCGATTTACCACTATTCCTACTGTGATTTTTACTCCTTAACAATCGCTTGGTCCGATTCTCCTCCTGTTCCTCCTCCCTATCACTAAGTTCCTCGTTTTCAACCTTAATAATTAACGCCGCGGAGTCGCTAGAACTCTCGTCATTATGATCGGCTTGATTAAGTTTTCTCTCTGCACGTTCTGTTCTTTCGACACTGGTAAGCTCACTCTGGGGCGACGTTAACGGTGGAGTCCTTACACCTTTGCACATATCACTGTCCTCCATCGGTTTTGGAACTTTCGTATCTGGTACAGCGGTTTCTTCCGGTTCCTCTTTCTTAATCGGTGGCGTATGGGGCGACAAACCGTTGGATAAATTATTGTCGTTTGTATTCGCCTTTAATGCCGAATTCTCCTGTTGCAGTAGCGTGACCGACTCTCGAGCCTTGCGTAGTTCTTGTTGTAAAAAGTAAATGGTGCTCTGCATACCCTCCACGTCTTCATCTAAATCTTGCAGAAACTCGTCTAATTCTGCAAAAGACAAATCAAAAGAAAATGTATGAGTTATATTTGAAATGTTTCGATCGTAGATTTCAATTATAATAATTATAACAATTGTAAATCAGTGAATATCTAATAAGATACCTGATTGTGACTTTTTTACTTCTTCACTGAAACTCTTTTGCAGAGCAAGCTCGCCTTCCAATTTAGCAATACGTCCACTGGCAATCATACGACCAAGTTCTTCATTTTCCTGATATAACAATCTACATTTTGCCATTAACCTTTTCCCCGTATTACTGTAAATAAAATATTTAATTAGTGACAATTTGTGTCGTGCAGTTTCTTATTTAACGTATAAAGCTTTTATCACCTATCCGGGGTAAACTTCCACGCGCTTAGTTCATTCTGTGTATCCTCCAATTTGCCCTTGGTCGTTATTAACTCTTGCCTTAATTTCTGTATCAATATATTAACAGCCGGATCTAATAGAGCGGACCTTAATGCAGCTGCGGACGGAGCTTGGGTGGCTTTCATTTCAGTTATTTGATTCTAATAATGAAAAAAATAAGCCTTTTTTTTATAGAGTCGTATAGAAATAAATCTTACGAGATAAATTGTACTAGAATTTCGATGTATCTGAGAATAGTTACATACAATATACTCTTGCAATTCCTGTTCTTTAGAGGCAAGCCTCCTTACTAAGATCTTCTCCCTGTGAGATGCTTCTATATATTGTTGTCTGTATTTGTTTTCGGATTCTCTCAATGCAGTTAGTTCACCTATAAAGGAATAGTCTATAAATTTTTCTACTTCTAGAACTTCAACATTCAATGGCATCTGTGTTTCTTAAAATTGCAATAGTAGTTACATATACATATATTTGTGATGTATGTATATATTTATATCTTACAAGAAAAATATTTCTTGTAAAATAGCAAAGTTATTCGCCATATGTTAAAATAATTACAGGCAAAATTATGGAAAATGTATTTCATGGGAGATGTAATACATACACACATACGCGCGCGCGCATATCAGTTTTTGAACTATTTTAAGCCTGCAAGTTAGTTTTGTTTCTTCAATATCTAACAAGCAATTGAATTATATTTTCTTTTTTCAAAATTTAAAAGAGGTTTTATATAAATTTTATCTTTTGATATTTGAACATATATATTAAAAATGCAAATATAAAAGTCCAGTATGTGATTTCTGATTTAAGCGAGTAATATTTATATATGCAAGGATTTAGAATTATTTTTATGAAGTGTATTAAAAGATTAGAAAAGAATAACATAATTTCTGTATATCATATTTCTCTGCTGCATATATATTGATTTCAACAAATAATATAAAAGTTTGTTCCGTTGCATTTTTAGTTTTTCAAAGCTAATTAATGAATAAAACTTATTATTTGGAAGAAATGTTAGTTAGCTTATACTTCATTCTACTGTAAAATTTTTATAACAATATATTCAAGAATTTTCTTTCTATAATTATAAATAATTTTTTCTATTTTCTCTTTTCTAATTTATTTTATAAATAAATTAAGAATAAAAATTTAAGAATTGTATTAAATATTTGAAACCTCAGACTGTAATTGTATAAAATATTCTGTATAATTTGTATATATAATATATCAACAGAGTTTTTGATGGAACCAAGTATACTGGTGAAAAATTACTATTTATAATTTTAACCTAAGTGCGCATAAATAAACAATATACTTTTTGTAAGTACGTGACTATGACTGCCTGACAACTGACATTGTTAATTGGCGCATACTTTGATTTTTGGTGTCGTTGCGACGTGCCATTTGTGAGACTCTCTGTACTTCGACCAAGACCAAGAGTGGACGTTATTTTTCTTCCGCAAGAATCAAGCGTGTACTTGTTGCAGGCACAGATGTTGTAACGAGACGCTGGCCGGGTTAACCCACAGGTATGTACTTTTGAAATTCATATCTGATACCAGGATATTATGGTGCAGGTATAAATGCATGCACAAGTTGCATTCGTAGTAAGAATACGTAGTAGGATAATTGGTCTAGGAATACAGTTAATTAAAAATTGCATTATCTCTCTAAATGGAAGAAAAGTTCAAGGACAAGATAATATATGTAAGGATACGTAGATCAGACGGGAAGGGAGAGACAGATAATGGGATTGGGTCATGTAGCGTTCCAATTGGTAACGACGAATGTGGTTGCGTACTTCACCGAGATTAAAATTTCACGCACCCCAGGTGCAGTAATTTGTAGGCCAAACGGTGACACGGATCCACTCTTATTATTCTTCTGAGCCATAAATTCAGCGCCATCATATGAAACGCTGCTTTTTCATCTCATCCTCCGTTAACTAGAAACTCGGTATTTCGAATTTATCACGCACGGCACACACTCTCCTGCATTTGGCAGTATAATTATTTACACCGCAGAGATATACGCGATACACTTGCACAGGGCACTTGTGAAAAAATGACATTCTGAGCAAGGCTGTGCCTTCCACAACATCGATGCATGGCAGAGAACACATTTTTGGCAGACAAGAAATTTTTGCTTCTTGACACACATAAGCACTTGTTATCTCAGCCATTTTCACTGTTACTCGCTAACCGTGCTTTTTATGGCTGATAATGTAATTGCTCACAAGAGAATTTGGACTAAACATTCCTTTTTTGTACGTCATCATATATGTGGCTGTCACTCCACCCGTGCTCACAAATACCTTGAGAATTATCGCTTTATGTTACGATACATATGAATCTTTAAGTTACCCGCACTATACACATCACAAATGTAGTTTTGGAAATTAATATATTAATATAATCACTATGTCGTATATATGAAGCGCAACATTGTATCTCAATTCCATATTTAATCTCTCTAGTACTTTTTTGTGCAGATACATTAAGCTAATCTGATCGCACGTGTACTAAGCTCTCTCATAGAGCGATAAAAAAGTAGTTTCCTACATTTATACCAGGAGTACTTATTTACTAAAACTCTCTCTCTCTCTCTCTCTCTCTCTCGCTACCTTAAATCTAATAGCCAACTGAATAATAGTATCCTGAACACTGATCTAAGGAACCCTATGCTTAGCGTCTCTACAAGAGTCTTGTCTCTTATAAAAGACCGTTGTGTTCTGGCATTCGTTAATTCGATTAAGATATGTGGTGAGTGAGGTGGTCTCACTCGTGTGATCTCAGTACCTTCCTGAGCTGCCGCCTGGGCTTCTAGACACTCCACATACAAGTCCTGTTCGTGCCATTTGGCCGCTAGCTCGTCCTTTGTCAAGCTGTCCAATTGTTGCTGAGTTAGCTTCACGCGCCTTGGTTGCCTAGGCGAGTGCGGGCTACTCGGTTTCCCACCGTTGCTGCTGCCCTGAGGACTCCTTGGCGAGGACGGTCCTGCCGACTTGACCTCGCTGCACTCATCTGCCATTTCCGCCGCTAATTCGCAGTTGGACGTTAAAACGTAGAGGAGGCCTTTACGCGAAATCTTCTATTCATCAATGTTATTACGATGCCGATGAATCGCGCCGCTGACCGAATACTACTGACGCAATCGGTATTAGAAGGCAGCCATCTGAAACCGAAACACATAGCGCAAATAACATCAAACTTGACATACAAATTACGGGAGCATGAGCTGTCTCTTGAAATTGCAATAAAGCAACGCAAATAACTTCCACATTAGGCAAATCAATTTGTTCTATCTCGTTAGGATATTCGTAGGAATTCCGTAATGCAGGTGTGTCGCATTGTAAGATCGTCAAATTGGAAATTTAAACGATCCTCGGTTACATCCAATTAACCTATTAGGTAAGTCGGTTAAGAGCTTATCTGCTACGAGATTTTAGACCGTCCACTCGTCGTCGCATATCCGTATACAGTTAAAAGCAAACTTTAGAACTAGAGTACAAATGTATCCACTTTTTTCCAGTGTGTGAGAAATATACTGAACCTTATTGGAAAATATCAGACTCGAATTGACGGAATATATCCGTGGATATTCCGTCAAGTGATAAACGTCAAGGATAGCGCGGCGTCTAACAAAGCCGACAAAGCGAGATCACGCGAAATCCCGAGAACGGAAAAACGGTAAAGGAGAGGCGTCGCCGGAATATCCGGAATTCGCCGTTGCGGCAGTCAGGGAAGCGGAATGCATTTATCTCCGGTCGAAAAAGACAGTCGTGACGCCATTACGTCGGACATGTCCGCCACGAAGGAGCAGCTCGCGTTACATCCAAGCGTTTCGTTCCCCTTTTATTCTTCTTTCACTCGTCCCCCCCCTTTCAGTCTCTTTTCCACCTTCCCGGGGAAACGATCGCGATCGCGCGGATCTCGAATCGGGCTCGCGGGACCGGGACCGGGCAAAACTCGACGTCAAAATCACCGCCGATCGATTGTCACGCGGTTTCTCGGACACCATCGGAGTATCGGAGTCATCGGACACTGCCGCGCGCGCTAACACACTTTATCCTTTTTTTCTCCTCTCCTATCTCCCCTCTCTTCTCTATATCGCTAAAAGTTCGCCCGACTCTACCTACCGTCCGTTAGAACGGTGGACATTCCATCGTGACGGCTGGGCTGGGTATCAGGAGAGAGACGGGACGGGTGACATCGTGCGTCCGTGGAAAAAAAAAAGCGCCAAATGGGTCCTCTCTGTCACTCCGTCGTCCGCGTGCGGCCAACTTTACTCCGCGATCGATCAATCCGAACGGAGCGGACGGAGCCGAGTGCTGCGCGAGCGGCCAGGGGAAGACGCGCGTAACTTCACGGCTGAACGCCTAGCCGTTCTCGACGCGGTACGCGTGTAATTTTGACACCATACGCGGAAACTTGGGGGGGGGGAACGCCAGACAAACGCTCGCCGCGGGTCAGAAACGCTGAACGACTAATCATGAATGACAATCACCCCCGCGCGGACCGCGAGAGGGGGGAACCGGAATGGCTGAACGGGAGTGTGCCAGCGCATGCTCCAATCACGATCGACCTATGACGAATGCCTCGAACAGGGTTGCCAGATCAATTAGAGAAGATTTGCTCCTTAACGAATATTTTATATATAAAACCCTTAAACAAATTCTTTAAATTTCTCCCTAAGTTTAAAGTTCAATCGTTGCATGATATATTATTCTATTTCTGGAAATTAGGCGTCTTAAAAGTGTCGTCGTAACATTTAAAAGTAACGTTTAAAAGTAACTTTTTTTTTGTTAAATTTTTTAATTATATAAATTATCGCAATTATGGGTCTGTTCTCTACTAACTAGTTCAGATTTTATTTTTTTTACTCCACACATTGAAAGGAAAAAGATAAACTCTGAACTAGTGCAACCAGTTCAGCAAAAGAAAATAGCAGATCTATCAATTTCGTCGATTTTGTCAATCATATGCTGATTGACGTTTTAAAAAAGAATATTGTTATAATTTTATTTGCAAAACTTTTTGGAAATCTCATGAAAATTGGACTTAATTGTTTCAGCGGAATCATGTCCCTGTACACTAACGCCCTCATGGTAAATACCAATTTGACTTCGTCTTTGAGAAAGCATGTATACGTATTGTTAGATCAGCCAAGATCATTACAAAAGTTAATGATTAATACGTGATTACAATAAAAATCACAATGAAGCCACCAGGTATGAGCAGTAAAATCATTTTTGTTGTTCGATTTTTGTTTTTCTTTCTCACTGACATGATCAATGATATCTATATATGTTCATAGATTATATTATGGTTAGGTTAACTCACGTGTACAGAAAAAATATAAATGCAATAAACTAAAAATGCAATTTAAAATTAGAAAGAGATAATTATTTCTGTTTTAAATAACTTCTAAGTCTGAAAAATGTAATATAAAATCTTGCATTACAAAATTATTCAATTACTCAAAATTATGTTTATGTTGTTTCTAGTGGGCAAAAGAGAGAGATACCACGAAAAGACACCAGTTGGTAAGAAAAAAAACAGGCACTCTAGAAAGGTGCCAATTAATAAAACAGTACTAGCGAAATATTCTAAAGGTCCGGGACTTGAGTTAAGACGAAAGACAAGTGCGATAAAAAATAAAGTTCTGAGAGAGAAATTAAAACAGAAAGAGCGAGCTATAGAAGAACAGGTGGAAACTTCTGCTCGGACGGAGTTACTATTGACGGAAGAGCATGGCTATATGGAAGCAGAACCTGGAGAAGTCACTACTGAGTATCGACAGAAGCAAATAATGGAGAATGTGGATATAACAAGTGCGGCTAAACGTTTCAAACTGGATCTGCAGTTTGGTCCGTACTGCTTTAGATATACCAGAAATGGTAGACACCTGCTCTTAGGTGGGAAACAAGGTCATGTGGCAGCTTTTGACTGGGTAACGAAGAAGCTGGCCTGTGAAATAAATGTGATGGAGTCTGTGCATGATGTTACGTGGCTGCATCTGGAGACCATGTTTGCGGTAGCGCAGAAGGATTGGGTTTATGTATACGACAATCAGGGAATAGAGTTACATTGCCTGAAAAGAATGAACGGTGTGACGAGATTGGAATTTTTGCCATATCACTTTTTGCTTGCCAGCGGATCAAAGGATGGTCACATGGCTTGGTTGGATATATCTATAGGCAAGCAGGTTGCTCGTTATAACTCCAATTTGGGTAGAATATCTGTAAGTTTTGTTAAAGATTACGATTGATTTTCGATTGTTGTATCTCAGATGCTTACCGACAACCATTTAATTCATTATTATAGGTGATGACCCAGAATCCAAGTAACGCAGTGTTATGTGTGGGCGACTCGAAAGGAGTAGTATCTATGTGGTCTCCAAACTCTCATAAACCATTGGCGAAAATGCTTTGCCATCACCAATCAATTATGACGTGTACCGTTCATCCATATGGGACTTACATGGCAACCAGTTCTATAGATAAATCTGTGAAGATATGGGATATCAGGCAATTAACAGGGCCGGTGAGCCACTTGCACCTTCGTTCACCCGCTCATCGTATGTCTTACAGTCAGCGTGGTTTGCTTGCACTTGGAATGGGCAATGTAGTTGAAGTTTATAGGTAATTTGCTGATCAAATAAATGTAATACAATATTGGAGGAATTTTTATTCATACGTATTTATTTTTATATCAGGGAAACTTCTGGCGATTTCAAGCCATATTTACGACATAGAACTGCTCGCAATGTGAACTGCGTGAGATTTTGCCCATATGAAGACATCTTGGGAATTTCTACGGCGAATGAATTTTCGTCGCTGTTGGTGCCAGGAAGCGCGGAAGCGAACTATGACGCGCACGAGAGTAATCCATTCCAAACCAAGAGTCAGAGACGAGAAACGGAAGTGAAAGCACTTTTGGAAAAAATACAACCGGAATTAATTACCCTTGACTCGACCGAGATACTCGAAGTTGATGTACCTACATATAAAGAGAAAGTAGAGGCGAAGAAAAAGCTTTTGGTAAGTAAGATATAAAAATATCTTTAATTATTCAGATTAATTATTTTTTAATTATATCATTATGATATTCAACATTTTAACAATGCTCTTTTCAGTATATTAAACCAAAATCGATAAACTTTGAACCTCGACGAACAAAAGCTAAGGGGAAAGGTGGAACCGCGAAAATAATAAAAACTAAAAAAATACTAAAAGATCAAAATCGTCGGGTAAGCATTTTATATTAATTTTAAATTAGTTTGTTTTCGATACTTATAAATTGGACATTAAATGATATAAATTGTTATTTTTAGGAAATGATTGAAGCGCTTCGTGAAGAACAGAAGGCAACAGCATCGAAAAAGATTGAAAATCAGAATAAAGATTATGGTGTATTAAATAGATTTGTTTCGAAAAAATAATAGAATAATTATTATAAAACTGATTTAATTTAATGAGTGTAGATGTATGAAATTATAGCATACATATATACTTAGGAAATCGTTTACATACTTTGATTTATTCAATAATACGTAGAGATTATTCATCTTGTTACAATTTATAAATAAATTATTATCATTGCTCATGAAATACCTGCAGCAATAATTTAGCGCCAATGCCCTTTTATATGCCTTCCCATTCCGTTTTTCATCAGCAGTGGATTTATTTGATTGCGTTTTTTACGCAGGCCCGCGATGTCGCTGTCCTAATTGAAGGAGAATGGACGCGTGATTTGGAACTATTTGGCCTCATCTCCTGAACTAAATAAAAGACATGAAATATATACACATATACATATATTTGATACACTTTGAGTAGTATACCACCTAGATATAGGTGAGACGCATAAATTTTCGCAGATGCTCATTTATGGATGACGGTTTTATTTACTAATAGCTACGTTTTCGTTAGGTATATATACATATTGAATGAAAGCAATAAAATTTCATTTTGTGGTGCACTGAATATATACTTAAAAAATATCGAGGAAGAAAAGGATCGGTTTACATTAAAAAGTTAGATTCAAACTTCACTATTATGTTTCGTCTGCTGCATCTCTTTTTCACCTTCGTCATCATCTTTTTTCTCTTTCGATTTTTCGTGTTACATACTATGTACGAGCGACAAAACTAACTGGCATATATAAAATTTAATCACTTATAATTATAGTTATGCTTATAATTCTAGTTACTGTGCTCATATAGAGCTATTTTTAAAACGCATTTTGGTTGTTTTGCTTAAAGTTCCAAATAAGCATAAATTTCAATGAAATTTGCACAATTTTTTTATATGAATTCAAATTGAGAAATATTGCTACTGCAGCTACTCACGATATTAATAGAGTTTTTAGAGAAAACACACTGTTAATAAAAAAAAAACAGTATAGCGTTGGTTTAAAAAATTCCATTGTGAAGATTATTTATTTTTGTAGAGTGAGTTGCATGGTAAAGCTGTAATAATTGATAATAGTATTTTAAGAGCCTTAGTAGGAAAAGATCCTAGTCAAATGACAAGAGAATTCGTTAGAAGAATGAACATAAAACATAAATAAAAATACAACATTTTAAATCAATCGTTATGGACCAATATAATTCTTAACAACAATGTTCGGGGATGCATATTACATTTCGAATAACAATAAAGTTAAATAAATTGAATTATGAAAAAAATTCTACCACACCCTTCTTATTCATTGGATGTATCGCCTACAGATTGTCATATTTTCAAACATTTTTAACTTTATTTTTTAAAAACACAAAATTTTTTAAAATAAAAATAATATTGAGAGAGAGAGAGTGAGAGAGAGAGAGACAGATGTAAAATAATTCATAGAATTAAATAGTTTAAAGTTAAAAATTAAAATAAATAGTTCTTAGTAAATATTCATTGTAAAATAATTGATAGAAATGTATTGATGCCAATAAAGTTTATTTTGATTAAATAAGCTTTATTTTTTTAAGTATAATGTTTTAATTATTCATTAAAATATCCAAAAGTTTATATGCACCAACTTAATTTTGCAACTTGTTTTTGTGCAAAATTTCTGAAAGTATAAATCTTTGTATATTTTTTTGAAGAATCTTAAGATTATACGTTCAATATCAATAGATCAATTTCAATCTCGTACTATCGAAATATAATTGAATAATATATTTTATGTATACAATATATATTACATGTAATAGAAGAGAAATTTCATAAGTTAGAATATATTATCTGTAACAATATAATTTTTTTCTTAACAACTTCATTTTCATCCTCACGTAATATTCATCAATAACAAAAACTGATCGATCACAGGCGCGTGCAATAAAATATAAGTCTCTACAAAAATGAATGTATACACAGATACATCGTAAAAAGTCCGAGAAGGATGTTTAATTGTTGGTTGCAGCCTGCATTAATATATTCGTTGACCCAGTCTTTGTAGTGGAACACCCTAGTGAACACATCCGGAAAGCCCGCGGCGCATGGTCCTTGCTTACCAAAGGACGCAATGCCAACTAGTTCGCCATTGTAAATAAGCGCACCACCGGAATCACCCTGCGGAGATAGCGTATTTAATATTTGTACCAATGTTTGTCAGAATTTTCCATCTACATATCGATTTTCTAGATATTGCGTGACGTAAATAATTGCTACTTTAAAGTTGTTTGAAGCAATTAGATGCTTTCTATTAGAAGTAGTTCTGATTTGCTTTAACAGAGATTACCTGAATGATAGAAATGCTATTTCTTATTAATCTGGTATCAAGGTAGATAAAGCAAGAACAATTACTTTTTTTAAATTTCTTTTTTATATTTTCTACCGAGATAAGGGTTATCGTGAGATAAACGTGTGCACGATTTAATTTACGATTATATACTTACACTGCATATTCCTTTACCCCACGCTAGAAGAGTGCATACTTGACGTTCGCTGATATTGTCATACGTATGGGCGCACGTCTCTTGAGAAAATCCCGTCACTATGATTTGTTGCAGATGTTCTGGAGTAGGGCCGTTCGGCTGAAACAAAAGTGTATTTTACAATGAGAATTCATTTTAACCAAGTACAATTGGCAGATAATCATCGTGACGATTCAACCATTGGTTTTGGTACAATTAAGTGTACTTAATTTAATGCCTGAAGCTTAGTTTTAAAATAGAAATGATAAAGCAGCTTTAAATAATACTTGTCAAAACTTGTTCTCGTATAATTTTGGATGATTTTGAATGAGACAGATGTATTTCTTATACTTACCGAAGTATTTCCCCAACCAGTAACTATTAAACCTCCAACTCCATCGAAATTCTTGTCGGAAGATACTAAATCTATCGGTTTGGTGTTGTTATCAAATTTGATGTCGTTCTTTAGCTCAATTAAATCAATATCGTTAATGGCTAGCGTTTTGTTATAATTAGGGTGCATTATTAGCTCCTTCGCTGTATATGGAGTTTGAGAATAAAGAAGATTGCTTCCAACGTCAACGATAACATTAAGTGGATCGAGACTGTAACAATCAATAAAGAATCCGATTGCTTCGCTCGTATTTAATTTAAAAGCTGTAAAGGATTAATTCTGTAAAGGATTAATTTTTTTATTTTGATATTTATTTAACAATATATATGTTTGAACGTTTAAGAGAAGAGGTAATCTTAATTACATATATAAACAGTATAAGTGATATCTAGATGATATCGAGAATCGTTTGTTTTTCCAAATTTTTCATTTTTTTATAATTCCGTCTCATTATATTTATTTGCATTTAAACGGTATATAATAATAGCTTTCTTTTTTTTTTACAAAATTGCAAATGTACAACATGCAATAATTATTCGGATAAGAATTAAACAGGTAAATGTTTTGGACCGAAATAAAATAGGACATACATACCCAACCAATTCCAAACAGTGCGCCGCGGTAATAATATATCTTTTGCTAACGATGGCCCCACCGCAGAGATGTGTTCTAGTGTAAAAATCCTTCAATGATACTTGATAAGGATACAGGCCGTCCGGAGAATCGGAGCCGCCGACGATTTGCAGGCGTGGCAAACCTACAAATTAAAAATATTTTTATTTTCTCGCACTATAGCATTGGTGCTAAAAATATCAATAGTAAATTAGCTATATATATGTATGTTATAAACTCTTATTTTTTTATATATTAAATTTCTTCTTTATTTTAATTGTTACATCTCACCTATAATAATACAGATTACATTTTAGAATACGAAATGAGTTATAAGCGAGTATATATTTTAATATAATACATTTAATATAATATTTTATCTCAAAATCTTTAAAATAATTAAATTATAATACGGGTTAAGCTCACCGCGTCGTTTTGAAAATATGCGGCAAATGCTGAACAGATACGGCTATATGTGATGTTTTAAAATATACGAAAAGCACTAAACAGATAATTTGTAAAATAATTATTGCGATATTTTCGCTTATACAAAACTGAGACGAAATGCAACTCACTCGGATGATGACAGATAAGTGCGCGACGGAAGTTCCGTAACAACTAATCCGATCCAGCAATATCGTTGTAATACACGTTTGAATTATTCGTAAAGTGTTACAGGTCAATTTACATCTCCTCATTAATATGATTTTCACAAATATACTTACCATGGGCACCGTAATATATTAGACACGCGAATATGAGACTAGTAATAGAAAACATAGTGATACAACTGATACAGTTGATAGACTAGTAAAGAGAGATAGAGCGATACTGAGGCGCATGAAACGCGTTATCTTCAATTTATATATAACCGTCGGTGAAAATTATCAATTTTCCGCGTATCCATTCGTGCGTTATCTTCGCGTGTAATCATAAAAAAATTATCCTTCTGAAAATAAATAAAGGAAGTAACTATGCTACCTATAAAGGAAGTACAAAATTGTTTTAATATATCCAGTCGAAAGTATGAAATAATTGTGCACTGCAATATAAATGGTTTTAATTTTCGTAAAAAAATACATATTTATATTTATAGATAACAAATAAGTGTTGTTTAGCATTTCTTAAGTTTAAGTGTTAAAAATGTTTTTCAAAAAAAATTTTGAAATCGGAAAATTGCGCCAAATAGAAAGAAGAAATACATGTTAAACATTTAAAAAAATTAAACTAAAACTTCCACTCTTAAAGAGGGCATGTAAGAGATTGAATCGTTGTTGTTTGTTTCTCCACGCGCGATACTTTTCCGCTGATTAGTTCTTTCGGTCTCGCTTAGCTCAATTTACTGCACGATTAAACTGTCAGCGCAAAAATTATGTTTTGATACTTAACTCATGTGATTTTATTCAAGTTATCTTAATGCGTGATATGTCAAAATAAATGTAAAGATTAAATTAAATTTGATACATGTTATTAAATATATATATCTAATAGTCGAGAATAAATGGCACGTGCTTTGTAGTGTCTACATATAGTTAACGTTAAATTCTATCAGATATAAGCAGGGAGTACTCCCTGGATATAAGTTTGTAACGTACCGTAGAGTGTATTAGTTATCAGAAAAAAATTTCGTATTAGCGATATAATTCCATATTAAAGCGCCACGATCGAATTGACAACAACGTTCTTTCTTTTTCTTATTAATAAATTTGCAAGATAAGAGAACGAAATGCAAAGCAATAGGCTCGTTTATGGGAAATTTTGTATGCAAAACGAATAATATTTTGGGAACAAGCAACAGAGAACGTTTTCTAATTTTTAACTATCTTGGCGGCGACGTTTCAACGTCTTTTATGGTATGTGCGATCATCGCGCTGCGAGAACAATCGCGAAGAATTAATTTTAAAAGATGATACAATTTAACGTTAATTTTCTGTAAAGTAGAGGTTATGAGAAATAAAGCAACACACACGCGCAAATAAATTTGAAACATTTACGACGAATTACGTGAACAAGCGAATTACGTGCCTGTTCTTTAAAGAAAAACGGAATTGCATTCGTGGACGCACATTTGAGCTTGTTAATTCGCACTCTCTCGACGTTCATACACATTTTGAGAAGCAAGCTTGCTCCCTCGTTGGCGATCACGACGAAGTGAGAATACCAAACGCGAGATCGTTCTTTTCAATCACTCAATTAATTACTAATTCCCACGTTTAACGAGAGGTTTAAGCTATTCACGTTTTCACGATTACGCAGCGTCTTCCCACGCGATTCACTCATTCGGAGTAGAAATCGGAACGAAGGCAGGAGACGCGCGCGCGAATTTCGAGGTTATCATTTCACTGCGACACGCCGGACAACGGTTCTATTAAGATTCGGATGTATCGCGCTTCGAAACAATTATTTCACATGTAAAATTTACTCACCGATCACGGGAGCACTGTAAAGAGACTCGCCAAAACACAGCCGGGAGGTTGACACGAACGGGGCGTCGAGCACGGCCTTCGGCGTTCATTTCGCCGAGCGACGGCATTCCACATCCCACTCGTTGCACTCGACACAAAAAGGAACGGAATATTCGGCGTACGTTCACTTCGCAACACTCTGTAACCGGATTTCTTTTCGTTTCGTTCACGAGTACAGAATTACGCGGGCGGCGACAACGTCTCGCACCGACATTGAACTATTGAACATTGAACGAGTCACGTGTTAGCTGTTACTTGCGCGCGCCGCTGCCTGCCGCTGCCGTCAGTGCCACCGCGCAGTCCAATTTGGGTGAGTCGAACGCGATTGGCTCGCGAGTCGAGCTTCCAGATCCGGCCAATCACGTTCGGCCGCTCCGAGCCGCCGCGCCGGCGCGGCGGCGCGACGCAGCGGCATACCAGAGACGCCATACTAGGCACTAGGCGCAAGGCGCAACCCGCGCGACCGTTGAACTTGGAAACGGCGTACGGCGTATGTACATACATACGTCGTCGTCGGTCGCCGCGCGGCCGATTTTTGCCGGTGCAGAGCGGCCTTGCCACTTTTTCCGTAAACGCTCCAGAGCGCCGTTACCTGCGGAACTCGGAAGTCACTTGGCTATCATTCTCCCGATGGATTTTGTACAGGTGGGAAGTGCTCGTATGTATGTACATACTCCGCGCGCCCATCGCTGTATATATTTCGTGATGATTCGGAACGCGTGATCGTTTCTACGATTGGCACTCCTGCTTCTGGTTCCGCGGGCCGCGGGAATAATCGGCTACACGAGTGCGGGCCGTACATGCTCAATTTGCAAGGGTTTTAAGCGTTTGTGTCGCGGAATGAATGTGTCGTGCACGAATCGGAGCAGGGCTCGCTCAAGGTGGAGACGTCGCGTCGTGGCGGAGACAT
This sequence comes from Temnothorax ravouxi, assembly GCA_030770255.1. Lineage (NCBI taxonomy): Eukaryota > Metazoa > Arthropoda > Insecta > Hymenoptera > Formicidae > Temnothorax > Temnothorax ravouxi. The sequence continues at coordinate 164,152 of JASTWP010000066.1, forward strand.
CGAGGCGTAATTGTGAGTGTGATTTACAGTTTCGTTGTGATATTCGCGGACGATAATCGCGGCGGCGGAGGCGGCGGCGGCGGCGGCGGCGCTCGTTCTGCCACATGCCTGGTGCTTGGGCTCGAAGCGTTCATTTATCTCGTGTCGTGCTTTGAATGCCGTGCGTGCAGAATTGGTCGCGTGTAATTTATTTGCGACTCCGATTCTCTCCGAAGGGAAAAAGAGGGCTGATATTGTCGCGAGTGAAATCGAGCGATTCGAGTAACGGAACGCCGATGCCGTGATACACATTGCTCGTTCGTGAGTGCTTGATTAATCTCGTATATTTGGCGTCGCGTAAGTTAACGGCCGGCCGTCACGATTCTTCGTCGTGCGAAGGACTAATAAGTAATGTTTTACCTTCGCGAGATTCGCGAATTCGATACGACGCGACGCACTGCGCGCGCGATTTTTTAATTTCAATAGCGTATCTTTGATCAATCAACTGCGTGTCTTTTACTGACCGTCTGCTTGACTCGCGTAGTATATATCGCGCCAAGTTGCCGATATCTTAGAACATTTCATCGCCATTTATAAAAAGGTAACGCGGTGATGAACGCGGAATGAATCGGTACGATATATTACACAGTAATATAAAGTACTTCTTTCCCATGGGTACCTACGACCTTGGAGAGGTGGAAAGGCCCAGTATCAAGTACAAGGATTTTACCTAAGCAAAACTCTTGTCCTGCTTGGATAAAAATCCAAAGACGGGGAAGCTGACGTACCCTCGCGTCCGCCGATTTAATTGAATAAACGAACCGCAGCCGGTTCGTCGCGTTTGCTTCGGGAGTGCCGCTTAAGGTAGCTGTCTCGTCAGGGCATGTATTAGATAAAGTGTTCGATTTCGGATTTTATATCAAATTATATGATCAGCTTTGCAGTCGATTTTTTCTGTGGCTCCTTACCGACTATTTACTCTAGAAAATCGATCTCGAAAATCACAAATTTTGCATTACTTCATATACAGACGGCCAGAAAAAGGAGACTTTATCACGGTTTCAATCACATATTTTCGCATTTTTCGATTAGATGAAGTGAGAAAAAACATTGCTTTTTGTACATTAGATTTCGAAGAATCCGATGCAACCATAAAATATATACTTTACCGGAGATTTCGCTGCTAATTTTTTAGTTTATTTTAGTGAAAATGCGGTAATCGAGCAGACATTTTTTGGTCGAGGTGAGGTTGGGAAGACTTGGAAACGCCGCTGGCTAATTACTGTAGTTGCAGGTTATGGGGCTCGTCTTTCTTAGCCGAATTGGATAGTGATTGACACCCCTGTCATGCATTTAGAAACCCTTTCTCAGTAATTGTCAAAATTCAATCGACAAGGAGATGTAACCTCACTTGTAACTTTTCTCGACGACTCGCATGATCAGCTGATTAAAACGGAGTCAAATGAGAAAAATCACAGATTTTGGAAAAAGTAACATACTTTGTCACGTATGAAATTTTACATCATAATTCATAGAATTATTTTTCCCTTAGCAAAAATTGCCTGAAATATATTTCTGAACGTGAAAACCTACAAACAGTCACATGACTAGCACTTAGCGAGACAGCTACCTTAAGTAATGTATAATCGGACTAAAGGACTTTTTCAAAGTCTATTTGAAGAATATTATACGGCGTATTTGACGGAATAATCTTCTTACGGGCTTTTTAAACGGGAGTGCCGTACAGTATTGCGCGAAAGACTTTTACCGATAATTAGTCCGCGCGCGATTGTAGCTCATTATCCGCGAGTGTTTCTCGCGAGTGTCCTGTGCGGTGAGAGGAGGAGAATAAGGAGCTGAGGAGGCCTGACGTCCTGAGAGGAGGAGGTCTGAGAGAGACATCGGGCCCCGGCGGAGCAACCTTGGGGTGAGTATCATCTCTCATCTGCATAAAATTAATAATTATTTTTTATTTATTCAAATTGCTTTATCTCGATAAATTATTTTTGTAAAGATCTTTTTGGATAAATAGACAATTGTATTTTGAAATATTTCATTGAGGGCCGGTTGTTTCAACCTGTTGGTAAGCTAACTAATAGTTAAATCATATGTCTATCTTTGTCTAATGTAAAGGATAAACAAAGACATATATATATGATTTAACTATTAGTTAGTTTACCAACAGGTTGGAACAATTGGGCCTGAAAGACGAATTAGAGGCGCGTAACAATTATCTTTTGAAATGCTGATCATTTTGAGCGCTTCTTTAATTTGAATCTTATGTTTGTGTGTTACAGTATCACCGTAGCTGGCTGATTAACTCCGCTTGTTGCGCATCGGGTCGGTGAGTCGAAAATTTTTTTATTGAGGTAACGAATCTACGATTAATCAAATATAGAGTAAATGTGTGTATTTCGATACATATCGAATTATGACAATTATATATTAGTATAAAAATACTAAATCTCGTAGATTTGTTGCCTTAAAATGGATGGGCTAAAACTAATTGCGGAAAATATTTAATCTTGGTGTTACTTGTATATTGTTATATTTATGCGATTGTGCTTGAGGAAATACTCGCACACTTCGCACGCACGGAGTTCGCAAAGCTCAATTTTAATCGAATTATGTTGACTTGACGTGACGTAACTATCGCGTTTTATATAAATAATTTTTTATTAAAATTTTAAATTTTAAATAAATATATGACAAAATATCTTGTCGAAATATATTAGAATTTTATTTCGTAAATTTGAATTAGTATAAGATAGGCAATAAATTAAATTTTCGAAATTTTATTACGTAGATTAATTCCACTTATAATTAGAACAATAAATATTTGAGAAACACAACAGCAATATAAATAGTAAAATAATATTGTGACAATTAAAGTAATAATTTCTGAAATATACAATTTTTATTTAGAATTCTTTAAAGAATTATTTTTATGACATTATTTTCCTTAAACAAAAGAGATAAGAATAAATAAGATATTGTATTAGATGTTGTAAAAAAAATATCTGTAGGGAACAGTTATGAATTAAAGAATTAGTTAGAATGTATGTTATTTTTATCCATTTATTCCTTTTTTATATTTATCCAAGATTAAATATTATATAAATCGATGCAAGAAAGCAATATATTTAGAATTTGAGTATGCATCAAAACAAGCGTGCAGTATGCATAAATACACATGAATAAAAAGGGTAAGAAATATTTTGATTTTATTATTTAATTTATTTTATAGAAAACGTGATGATTGTTATTAATTAATATCTAATTACTAAAATGTATTTTAACGAAGCATCGATTTAACCAAAATTTTTTGTAGTCTATCCACCTATTTTTGACTAAGAAATTGGATTTATGCTGATCAAGTAATATATGACGTGAGATTGTAAATAATCTGTCCAGAAAAGTTCTGAAATTTTTTAGTAACTTTTTAAATTATTTTAGAGTCGATTGTATAGTATAATTATGGATTCAATTTTGGAGTAATATATATGAATACATTATATAAAATAATTTTAGTAGAAAATTAAAAGTGAGATATATCTATTTATATCGATATGTAAAAGTTTATAAAGATTTGCATATATTATTCAATTATATATCAATGCGATTATTGATTAATTATAATATCCAATTATAATACAATTGTGCTAAAATTTTCCTTTTTTTCGGATCTCACGTCATTTATTTTGTATCTTACTTGATAAATTTTCAAGAGAGATGCGTTCCGCATGAACAGGCATCTTCGCATTTTCGTGGTCGGTTTTTCCAGCCAGTTTTTACATCGAGAAATTTTTCTTTTTTTACTACATCTGTTTATTTGCCCCAAAGTAGGGCTGTTTTCTTTATATTTTCTTGCATGTACGAGACTGGAAAAATATCAATAAAATCCCAATCGAGCGCGTAATAAAACCTCCAATTTTACATTTCCACAGTGTCACTTTAAGGTATTTCGCTGGATTAACCAGCAAATCAGGTTCCTTTTATAATTTGTGTCGTGACCTTAATTGAAGATTTGTATTACATTTATATTAGATTGTAACACGGGTAGGTAGAAAAATAGATAGGTAAGATTAAAGATCGGAATATGCCATGGATACGGATAAGTAGGGATTCGGGGGTAGGCACACACACAGGGATAAGGGGATATAATTCGATAGTTGAAAAAATTGTAGACTAAATAATAGTAATAACTTTTATATAATAATAATAAAAAAAATAATATATAATTATTAGGTTGGCCAATAAGTCCGTGCGGTTTTTTTTACTTATAAATGTTACTTATAAATAACTGCACGGACTTATTGGCCAACCTAATATATTAATTATTATAATATTTTTAATAATATAGCAACTCAAAAAGTATATTAAATAATACTAATACTTTTATATTAAATAATATTTATTTAATATCTTCAATGAGAAAGTGTGCCGAATTACATGTTGAAATGAATGGAAGGCACATTGATAGATCACCTGCTGTAGAAAGTTTTTTATAACTCGGAAATAAATGGTTTTTGATAAAGAATAGCTAAAAAAATGTTTAATTTTATATATATAGTTACTATAAAATAAAATACAATAATTCAGCATTTTAATAAAAAACAAGAAAATATTTACTGAAATATATTTAACTTAATTAAAGAATAGATGCATACTAAAATAACAAAATGTAACAAGATATCGAAATTAAAACTGTTTGAAATAAATTAATTTCAAACATTTACGATTTAGTTTTACAGGACGAGATAATTTTTAATTTGCTTCTAATTTCTTTTTACACATAAAAATAAAGTTTTGTAGAAACTATCTATTGACTATATGTTTCAGAATTGCATGGCACTATATTTTAGGGAAATATTTTCTAGGTCAAAGTGAACAAAAAAGCCTCACAGCCTTTCCAATTTTTAATGAACAAAAAGTTTTTATAAACATATGTCCCTAATTTATTTATTAATTAGTAAGATATTAAAGTATGATAAAGTAAAGATTATGTTTAACAGTAAAAGTGTTTAACATTTAAAGTATGTTTTCGAAGTAGCCGCCGTTTTGTTAAATGCAGCATTCTGCACGATGTAGGTATCCATGTTTCTCTGGTATATATCTTATGGCATTAGGATTATTTCTAATAATTGCTGCAACTTCCATTATGCGATTTCTTAATTTTTCTTGCGTGCAGACCAATAGGTCTACATTAAACTGAAGACTTTATTCAATCCTATAGAAAATAGGAATAATCAGGCATTGTGCTGAATGCTGCATTCAACAAAACGGCGACCACTTCGAAAACATACTTTAAATGTTTTAAATACAATCTTACTCTTTAATATCTTACTAATAAATAAGTTTGAAACATATGTTTATATAAACTTTTTGGTTCATTTTGATCTAAAAAATATTTCCCTAAAATATAGTGCCGTGCAATTCTGAAATACTCTGTATATTAAACATATCTACCTATTTGTTTGCTTGTTTTTTCTGAAATTATCTTAATCGTTATTTTCAGAGATTTAATTTCCGAAGGTAAATCAATTCGCTTCAAGAAGTGAGTTAAAGCTGAGTAACTTTATATCAACTAATGAATAATTCAGTCGGCTTTGATAAGTTAATAAACTACCACCTGTCGAGAGTTAAAAAAAATATTTTATATATATATATATATATATATATATAGTTTTATTGCGTTTTGTTTGATACTAATGCAATTGGCTTGAAATGTATAAAATAGATATGCTGTCTATTAGGTTGGTGCATGTGAAATGTCGGATTTCGCTAATTGAAAGTATTGGTATGTTTCAGTCATATTATTAGTTTTATAGAAAAATCTATCTATATATATATATATAAAATAGAATGTCTGTATGTATGTTCTTTATACACTCTTAAACTATTCGACCAAATTTTTACCAGAAGTATATATAAAATAGGGGTAGAATTTTCCTGAGGAGTATTATAGAGTGTATAGTTTTTCGTTACCGATCTTTTTTGGTACCGGTATCCGAAATTTTTCGAATTTTTCGGAAAATAATTGACCGAATCTTAAAGAATTATATATGAAACAGGGGTAGAATTTTCCGGGGAATGCCTTTACATTAATTTACCGATTTATCGATTTAGTTAAAACCGGTTTAAAAATTTTATTAATTTTTTCGACGATGGGTTTAAATGTCACGATGTGTATTATTTTTCGATAATAATTTATTTTTTTTTAAACCGGTTTAAAAATTTAACTAATTTTTTGAGGATATAAAAGATTCTTTGCAAATAAATATAAAGGATTCTTTGCAATTGCCTGATAAGCCATTGCCTAATATAAAGGCATTTTTTTTATTAAGGATATTGTAACGACTCCCGGGCGAAGCCTGGGTAACCATGCAGCTAGTATTATATTTAATCGCTTATAATTATATTATAGTTACGCTTATTATACCTGTGTTCATAAAGCTTTTTTTATACACACGTTTTGATTTTATTGTTTAAAGTTCAAAATATAACGATGAATTTTAATGAAATATGTGTAGTTTCTTATATGAATTGGGAAATAATGCTACTGTAGCTACTCGCAATATTAACAGAGCTTTTAAAGACAACAATGTTAATAAAGAACAGTATAGTGTTAATTTTAGAAATTTTAACGTGGAAATTTTTTTCTGCAAAATAAGTCGCATGATAAAGTTTTAATATTTAATTGATAGTGGTATTCCAAGAGCCTTAGTTTCTACTACTTAAATTTTCTTCTAAGTAAAATTTTTTTTATTGAAAGAGAGAGAGAGAGCTAGTAAGATAATTAATTGATTTTAGAGATAGGTACATTTTTTTATAGAAATAGTATATATTTATTGCAAAATTATTAGAGTAAATATACGTATTGATGACAATGAAGCTTATTTTGATTAAATAAAGCTTTATTTGTTTTAAAGTATAATGTTTTAATTATTCATTAAAATATCCAACATTTTGTACGCATTAACTTGATATTCCGCAATGTTAACTTTATGCACAATTTCTGGAAGTATTCTGGAAATATTTTTTGTATGCTTTTCAAAGAATCTTAGGAAAAATTATACGTTTAATAAATTAAATTTTAATCTCGTACATATCGAAATATACTTGGATAATGTATTTTATACATAGATACATATATTACATGTAATAGAAGAGAAATTTTATAACTTATAAAACATTATCCGTAAACGATACAATTTTTTCTTAAGATCTTCATTCATTTACATCCTTATGCAATATTCATCAATAATTAAAATTAACCGATTACAGCAGGCGCGCGCAATAAAATATACGTATCTACAAAAATGAATGTATGCACAGATACGTTGTAAAAAGTCCGAGAAGGATGTTTAATTGTTGGTTGCAGCCTGCACTAATATATTTATTGACCCAGTCTTTGTAGTAGTACACCTTAGTGAACACATCCGGATCGCCCTCGGCGCATGGAACACCAAAAGACACGATGCCAACTAGTTTGTCTTCGTAAGTGAGCGCACCACCGGAATCACCCTGCGGAGATAGCGTATTTAATGTAGTAAAATATTCGCCAGAATTTTTCATCGAAATATTGATTCTTTATATAGATATCAGCGCGTGACGTTAATAATCGTCACTTTAAAGTTGTTTTTGTAAAGCAATTAACCGCTTTTTTACCAGAACTAATAGTTCTAACAAATTATCTGAAAATGTCATTCGTCATTCCTTATCAATCTGATATCAACATAGATAAAGCAACGACGATTACTTTTTTTTTTACTAAACTTTTTTATAATTTTTAGCGGGATAAAGGTTGTTATAAGATAAACGCGTGCACGATTTATTTTATCATTATATACTTACATTACAAACTCCTTTACCATTCGATTCAAGGGTGCATATATGACCATCGGTGATATTGATATTGTGTGGGTAACGTGCGTATATCGCAGCGCATCTCTTTTGAGAATCTCCTGTTACTGTGACATGTTGCAGGCTTACTGGAGTCGGGCCGCCCGCCTGAAAATAAAGTGTTTTAAACTAATGCCCTTGACACCTTAGGTTTGATATAGAAATGATAAAAAATATAATATATCGTCCTTGAAAGTTCTCGAGAGCTGTAAAATGATATTTGTCAAAACTCGCCCTTGTATAAATTTTGGATAGATAATTTTAATAGATAATTTTAAATGAGATATTAGATATATTTCTTATATTTACCCAGAGTCTTCCCCAACCAGATACTTGCAATCTAACACCTTCAAAATTCTTGTTGTCAGATATTAGAGCTGTCGATGTGATGGTTTTATTAAATGTGATGTCTTTCGATAGTTTAATTAAACCAATGTCATTAAGGTATTGCGCCTTGTTGTAATTATCGTGTATTATTAGAGCATCTGCGGTATATATAATTTGAGACTGAAGATGATTGCTTCCAACGCCGATTTGAATGTCGGATGGATATCGCCGACTGTAACAATCAGTAAAGTTTATGATTACTTCGCTTTGATTTAACTTATAGGAGTCTAAAAGATGATTTTTTTGTTTCAATATTTATTTAACGCTATTATACTTGTCTGAGTGGAGAGGTAATCTTGATTATATAAATAATATAAATCATACATCTCTAGATATAAAAAATCGTTGCATGTTTTTCCAAATTTCTCATATTTTTATAATTTTGTTCCATATTAAACTTGCATTTAGACGGTATATAATTATAGCTTTCTTCTTTTACAAAAGTACAAAATTACAAATGTACAAAATGCAACAATAAATAAGAATTAGACAGTTAAATGTTTTGGACTGAAAAGAAAAGAGGATATGCATACCCTTCCAAGCAGTGCGCCGCGGTAATAATATATCTCTTGCTAACGATGGCCCCACCGCAAAAATGCCTTCCATTGGTTGCATCCTTCAATGATACTTGATAAGGATACATACCATCTGGAGCATTGGTGCCTCCGACGATTTGCGTGTCTGCCAGACACCCTACCGATTGAAAATATTTTTATTTTCCTGCATAATACGATTCTAAAAGTATCAATGCTAAATTAGCTATACAAATATAAAACTCTTGTCTATTATTATTATATATAATATAACTTTTGTCTTTTTATATATATATTAATTTTCTTTCTTTACTTTAATAGTTATTTTTTGCATAATAATATAGATTACGTTTAAAAATACACGCGCGCGCGAAATGTTACGAGCAAATATATATAAATTTCAATATAATATATATAATTTAACAATTTTTAAAGTTATGGGCTTAGATCGCCACGTCGTTTTTAAAATATGCGATAAAAATATACTGAATATAGATATGCTACGTTAACGTAATTACGTAATTATTATTTCTAAACGTAATTACGTTTAGAAATATACGATAAGCACTAAATAGATAATTTGTTAAATAACTATTGCGATATTTAGGTTTATTACAAAACTGAGACGAAATGCAACTCATTCGGACGATTAAATAAGCGCGTGACGGAAATTACGTAACAATCCGATCGAGCAATGTCGTGTTGTAATACACGTTCGAATTATTCGTGACGCATCGAAGCTCGTAATGCACTCAATTTACATTTCCTTATTAATAAGATTTTCAGAATATACTTACCATGGGTGCTGTAATATATTACAGAGCACGCGATTGTGAGACCGGTAATAGAAAACATAGTGACGGTTACTGAGGCCATAAAGCGTGTTATCTTTGATTTATATAACCGTTGATCAAAATTAATCAATTTTCCACGTATCGATCCACGTTATCTTTTTGCGCAGGTAAGAGGGAGGCGTTCGCAGAATGGTATCGTCGGGGATGATAATATTTTTTCGCTTAAACTCTCTTGAGTCAGCACTATTTGTGTTACGATTACATATTTATTTCTGAAATAGCAGGAGAAGTTACATATTTTATATTTTGTGCGTAATATATATATAAATATATATGAATATATTAAGAGTTTGCTCATTATTCTTAATAAGACAAAGTATTTATTCCAGATATATTAACAAAATATTTTTGCATTACAATGTGGTTTTGAATTAAAATTACCAATAATCAACTGATCTGTTTTTGACTTATAAATTTACATGATTTTGAACATTTTTAAAATACAAGTGCATAAATATTCTATTGCTAATGCGTATAATATGTTTTGTTACTAACCTATTGTATATAAAGATTAAATTATTTATTACTAATAAGGCATTTTTGAATTTTAATATATTGTTGAGAGTGGGCATATTCAAATAATATTACAAGACAGCATTATAAGAATAACATAGTTTTTCATTAAAAATAAATTAATTCTAAATAAATGAAGATGTTATTTCGCATCACGCGTTTCTGAAATACTTGTCTAAACGCACAATTATTAATTTACATTTATATAAAATCTGTCTACAAATAAAACTCTTAAATAATTAATTTTTATTGTCTTATACAATCCGTCAAATAGAACATATTTGTCGTTGATTCTTGTTGATATGTTCTAAAATAATGTTCTAATATATAATAAGAATATGAGAGAGAGAGAGAGAGAGAGATTATATATATATATATATATATAATTATATTCAACAAGATCTGTTGTCATATATAATTATATTCAACCAAATTCTGTTCATATAATAAGATTAAGTTGAATATGATTACAATATAAGATTATATCGCGCCAAATTTTGGATCTGATTATATATTATATATAGGCTGTGCGATCCACTTGACGCTATAAATGCTTTGAGCGTTCTTCTTCTCCTTCTTTCTTCATTGAAACAAAGGAGAAGAGGAATGTTTCGAAGCATTTGTAGCGTCAAGTGGACCGCAGCAATAATCATATAAAATTACATGTAATTATTTAGATTTTTTCATATCTAATAATGTATTTTTATATCTGACGATATTATATCCATTTTTTTATCAGTAGTCCGTAATTGTCAGAAATTTTAAGGTGATATTAAATTGGCATATACTTCTAACGCGGTGTTATTGCTGAATTAAATTCCTGTATGATAGTTAATCAAGTCTCTGTAGTAAAACACTCTGGTGTATACATATATCTGGGAAGCCGCTCTATACCACATGAAAACATACCAAAGGATGCGATACCAATCAAGATGCCATCGGCAACGAGTGTGCCACTGGAATCACTTTGTTAAAATAGTATATGCAATTTAATACACGTAATTGATACATTATTATTCCTCAAAATTTCTTGTTGTTATACACCGTATATTTAAAAATAACTATGTTTTTAAATGTTTTTGTAACAGTTATCTAATTGCGTTTTCCGAGAGTCTGTATGCTTGATTGAAAATTCCTATATATTGATGACATTAAAATTGCTTTCATAAAAGAAAACGATATTATAATATTACTTATAAAGAAAATAGAATATAACTATGAAAAAAAATAATTATGTAAATTTTTTTTCAAAATGATTAGTTATTAGAATGACAAAAGCTTTTCACTTTTTTATATAAACTCGAAGATTTAACAGCCATTATTTTTTAAATAAAATTTTCTTTGTAACGTTATAATGGTACAATTGTTATTGCATATATTATTTTAATTTATATTTACATATATTTTATTATACTTACGTTGCATATTCATTCACCCTGTACCGTAAGGGTATACATATTTGAGTTTTTCATCACATTTATCAAATAATCGTCACACACAAGTAATAATATTAAATAATCATTAAATAGTTACTGCGATATTAATATATTTATAAAAGCTAAAAAATATATTTTTAAAGCTGAAAAGAAGAAAAAAATTGAAAATAAATTTGATATGTACAGAGAGGTACAACTTTTACAATCAACTCGAAACACATGTTGTGCTCGAAAGGATATATAACATGCGATCGAATTTATAATAAGCATTAGTATTGTATTCTTACGCGATGCGCTACTATCGCAAGGTGTTTCACTATATTGTAACTATGATTCATTACACATATATATTCTGTCTATCTTTATAAGAGATAAGCCTTTCCCTAACGCTCTCGTCTATTAGATTATACATATATGTATAATCCATGAACATTATATATGGTCTATGATAAATAATTGCGTTTAACAAAGCTCCATTTTAATTAAAATAATACTTATTTATTATTTGACGTTTTATTATTAATATTTTTGTGCTTATAAACAAAACTCTTGTCTGGATAAAATTATAAATAATGTCGTTAATCTTGTTTTTCTATTATCATGTAAAGCTCCATACAGAGCGTCCCAGTTTAACTTTTGCACCGTAATATTTTGGGAACCGATAATTTAATTAAAAAATGTTTTGGACTAATTATCGGTTCCCGAGATATTACGGTGCGAAAGTAAATATGAGACATTCTCTGTATATTCAAATTGCATTAGCATTTTAGCAAGTTCAGTTGGACGCACAAGCACTCATCACTACACATTAAAGCCGTCGTTCACAAATCAATATAAAGAATTTAATATAAACAGGTTAAATCACGAAATCCTCATTATTCTTTATTGTATTATTTGGTAAAATGTATTGGGCATTTTATCAGTCAAAATATTTGCATTTTAGTTTAATATTAGAGATTAAATCAGTGGACAACGACTTTAATGTGCACTGAGTTGGCACTGGTGCGTTCAACTGAATTCGCTATTAGTCTTGCATAAACTTGTGTAATGCTCAAAAGAACACTTTCTCTAGTTTCATCATATTTATCAATTTTGCGAAGGTCAGATGTAAATCTGATTTTTTTCTGACTGTGATCCGATTATGATCACTGCTACTGTTTAACGATATCCTTATCATTCAAAATATTTTGGCAATTAATAAATTTTTTTTCCCTAAAATACTGATGATTTGCCATTCAATATGGTTTATACGATTTATAAATCTGTACGATCTGATGATTTATAAATTGTACATTTCCAAAATACAACAATTAAATATTTAATTAATATAAATAATAAATATATAAAAAATCGTTAATCTTTTAAAGATATCAATATTATAAGATACCAAAATATATGACTTTTTCGTTTTCCAGGTATTTTTAGCGTTTCGTAAAAAAGTATACAGTATGTTAGACGAATATACAGTAAAATATGACTAAATATAAAAGATACCTCATACTAATTACACTTTTATATAACACATTATTAGAAATAAACAAAAGGATGGCATGTGTTTTTAATAAAGAGAACCAACAATAAAACTTTTTAAAACATGTCTTATTAATACACATGTGTAACTGAATTTTATGATACATTATTAATATAGTGGTTAACATACGGTAGCAAAGATGTTGCAGTTAAAATCAAAATTGTACTAAAATAAGTAAATATAATTTTATATCTGCTTTTTGTACCATATTAAAAATTAATTGAAATTAGATACATAAAATCTAATCGTCAATGTTAAATATATTTATACAGCCTTATTACAATCTTAGTTTAATTAATTTTTTGTTAGAAGTGATTGAGGTCTATACAAATTGGCAAAGATATTATTTTATATATCAAGAAGTTTCTGAGATACTCTAATTTAATCCGACTCGCATACAGTCTGCTTACAAATAAAATTTTAACCAATTCTTTATATAATAATACAATTTGTTAAATAAAAGTTGTTAGTCGTTGATATTTGCTGTTACATTTTAAAACAATAAATACACAGTAAAAAAATTTGTGTTAAATATAATATAAATCACATGTCTCAAACGGTCCACTCAAATTTTTGTGTTAATTTTACATAATGTGAATATGTCGAATTATGACACAAATATTAGATATATCCATAATTTAACACAAAATAAAGAAAAATTTGATGATATGTGAACGAAAATTTTATGTACAACAGATATCTGTATAATGTTAAATATAAATGAAAAGGATATTTTTTAAACAAAACTACATTATTTTTATATTAACCTTACGATTAAATATCAAATGTGTTATTTTAACATTTGATTTACTTAAATATGAATTTAACACAAAAAAATCAGTAAACATAATCAAAATTAATTAAATTAACACATAAGTATGTTACATTATTAACACAAAAAGTTTAACAAGATCTATTTTTAACAAAATTACACAATTTTTTACTGTGCAGTAATCGTCAGAAATTTCAGAAAGACATTCGATAGGTGTATAGTTCTAATACAGTATCAGATCCCTGTGTAGTACTTAATCCACGATCGATAGGAAAATACTCTGGTGGATACGTCAGGGGCACCTGCGCCACATGGGCCATAACTGTACGACATCAGACCAACTAATTCGTTGTTAGCAACGAGTGGACCACCCTCGTCACCCTATCGAATAAATCCATTTAATATTAAATAAAAACATATTAAAGCTCTCTTTAATAAAATCAAATAAACATTAACAAATTTAGCAATAACAGACAGACGTGGTAATTAGTGCGCTATATAATTTATTATAATTTAGACTTATTAAATAAGATTAGCGTACGTTTCGTGTTGTTCCATTTAATATTGTTTGATACTTGCTAGGATTTTCTATTCACGCATAATTTGTCTGAACTAAAAAATTCTATAAGTTATATAGCAAATTCTTGTTGACAAAAGCGCGTGATATTAAAACTTTCTGCTTTAGTAAGAAGCAGAAAGTTGTAATAGTACGTTTATCAAAAGTGTCACTGTGTAATATTAATATAAAACGACAAAAATTTCTATTATCACTCTCCTAAATCACAGCGATAAAGCGAGACTTATTGTTAGTTAATCAAGTAAATAGGAAATGTGCCAATATACGGTCGAGTTGGATTTTTTGTGTTTAATAATATTATTCACGTGAATTTATGTACATTTTTCTCGCTTGACAAAATTATTGGTCTGAAAACGCAATCTTAAGCTGAAGATAGAAGAAATGTAATCATATAATTAAATTGATAATCAATTTAATAATATCGATATTAATCTTTAGATTTAGAATATAGGATATATAGGATATGCAGGATATGAATATATAGGATATACGAAATATATAGGATATGTTGCGAAAAATATTCCAATATTACTCCAGCCAGAGTTGAAATCTAATTCCTATTATCCAGGACGGAAGTCTTTATCAAGTATGTGGTGACATTTATCGCAATAATCTATAAATGTTAAAGAGAACGTATTTAAGGCAAACGTGTAAAATCACATTATTGTTATATAATTGTTTTAAGACATAATAGTAACGGTGCGTAGTTTGCTATAAGCGAGAAAAATGTACATAAATTTACGTAAATTACAAAAGATCCAGCTCGATAGTATATTGGCACATTTTCTATTTTCTTGATTGTTTATCGTAATTGGTCATGGCTGACTTAATATTATTAATAAAGCGATATACATATAGTGATTGTGTTATCCTTTTGATGAACTTGTCTTTTTTTTTATTATGTTATAATAACGGACTAGATATCACGCGCCGTTTATTTTATTTTATGGTTATACTTACGTAACACGCTCCTTGATTTTCCATTGTGAAGGTACATAGGTGGGTCTCCTTGACGTGTTCATACCTGCTACATAACTCGTGGGAATATCCCCTCAATATAATCTCTTGCAAGCGATTAGGGATTGGACCGTTCAACTAAAAAAATTGTTAATTTATTTAATGATTTATCTTATAAAATTTATGTCCGATTATTGTCATAATTTTTACAGAGCATTATTTTTGTATTTTATGTAGACTTCTTTAATCATTTTATTAGTATGTATAATCTGATCTCTATTGTTAATCGTAGAGACAATGTATGAAAAAAGCCTGATATATTTACCCAGAGTCGTCCCCAGCCAGTAGCTAAGACGGGATAACCATCGAAATTGCGATCTACAGTTGGCAAGGCAATCGGCTGAACTTTATCGTTAAACGTGATGGTGTTCAATGTTTGGATCAAACCAATGTCATTAATACGTAGCAATTTGTTGTAACCAGCGTGTACTATCAAATTTATCGCTTGATATATGACCACATCATCAAGGTAATTGCTTCCAACGGCGACATAAACTTTATAAGGCTCCTTGAGGAATCTAACGGTTCATACAAATAATATAATTTATTTGTAATTTGGTATAAAGTTCAATCTATGCGATATAAATGCTTAAGAATATAAGAACAATAATATTAATACAAACTGAATAAACCGCGCACATCTGAAAATGCCAAAAATTATCGCTACTCAAATATTTCTTAAAGTATTAAATTGTGTGTGTACGAAATTACATGGATTGGCAACACTCTACGCTATGAGACAATTTCATCATTTGGATACATTTATTTGAATAATGAAAACTTGTTATTTATAAGTTTCTTGAATTAAAGTGAACGTCTTTTGGTCACTAGTCTTTAATTTTACGCAAAATTTTCTCATGGTTCTTTTTCTGATGACTTGAAAAGTATCGATCCCCTCTCTTCGGCTGTCATTGCTTGCACCACTTTAGATAACTGTCATACTGATAAGACTGAAACGTACGATCAGAGCGCGCAATCTGTCATAAACACGTTAAACGTTGAAGATTTGTGACATTACTTGTTGATCTTGCCGTATTCATTGAGCAATGTTCTTGATCCATGTAATTCCATCAAAATTTTTATTTTGTAAGCAGCGATTATACATATATTCAATAAAGACATTCAATTAAAACACTTGGACAGAACAAGAATGTACGTACCCAACAATACATTGGGCACAGGTGATAATGTAATGTTCACTAATGATGGCTCCACCACAAAAATGGGATCCACCATGTGGTGGATAATTCCTTAATGACACCTGATAAGGATACGCGCCATCCAGAGCATCATTGCCGCCGGTGATTTGCGGACCTGGCAAACCTATCGATCAGAAGAATTTTTATTTTGCTAAAGGTTTCTCGCTAAAGATTTCAGTTCAAAATTAGCTATGAACCGTTTATTTTCGTTCTACTTCGAAAAAGTAGTGATGAACATCAAACGAGATTCGAACAGCAAATGTTTCTAGAAAATTTTTTAGCATTTCGGACTTAATTGCCATTACTTAAAAGATGAGTGTTAAACTTATCAAATAATCATCAAGATATCGACGCTTGCGCAAAATGATAAGTTAGAAAAAAGAATTTAAAAACTAAGATTTGTATAAAATTTTTTTTGAGATTTACATGTTATTTGGAGCGTGTCACGCGCGCAATAAAAAGATTAATAAGCATAATATTGTTATGGTAAATATACCACTTACCGTAGGCAGTGAGCGCCAGACACGCGATTATGAGACCAGCGACAGTATTCATAGTGATAAGCACTGTGGTACATTGGACACGTTATCTTTAATTTATATCCTATACTGCAGATTGAAATCACTGTTTGGTATTCAGGTTTATCTAAGCGTACCGATAGGAAGTTATAAGAACAAACTAGTATACGCCATGAAGTACTTATATTGATATCTATAAACGGACTGTATTAGTGACAAACACTTTGTTAAACAGACATTTAATCATATAATTTTTATTAAATTTTGTAATAATATATAGCAATAATTGAACTATTCATAAAGACACTTATGAATTTTTTTTATACATCTTCCTATAAGAGAAAATTATAATATATTCAATTGAATGGTATAGATATCGTGCTAGATTTCGCTCTTGTAGTAAAAAGATTTGTATTACTTTTGAAAAAGAGAATCGGCAACGCTGCGTTTTTTTAAAGATCTTTCTTCATAAATTTCTCATATCATACCTTATACATAATTTTTTTTGTAGAAATGCATATTTTAATTTTCGATTTTTATGATAAATTAGCGTTAACTATACATGATGTTGAGTATAGCAATGAATATATTTGATTTGACTCGATTTGATAATAAGAACGTTACGATCAAAGTTGATATATTGTATTGAAATAAGAGCAAAAATATTTTGTTGCGTATCCACTAAAAACTAAATTATATAAGAAAAACAACTTCTTGATTTTTAAAATAACACTCTAATAAACACATGTGTACATTCTTAATATTAAAAAACTGTAATTTATTGAGGCTTTGATGCAATTCATTGCTTAAAATAATCAATTTTAAAATTAATGAAAATACTATCTTATCTCTTGAGATAGCCTTTTTAGATTATTATGTATACATTTTTAGCTGCTGAGCTATATAAAAATTCGCAATTATTAACTTATATATATATCTATATATATTATAAGTATATGCAAATTTTGTGTGTATGTATATACAATATATGTATAAAAGATTTGTCTCTAATACTTATAAAAAATTGTTGAATAACTGTCGCTTGCAAAACTACAACTAATTAAAATAATGATAATTAATTTCTTGAGCGTGAATGAAACGGTTGTTTTATCAGTCTTTTTTGAAAAGATATTTGCAATTCATGATTATCACTTGTTTGTAAAATAACATCACTTTATCTATCAATATAAAAAGTTTAGATTAGTTATCTCCAATTGCAATTTATGATAATGTTAATAAGAAAATTTTTTTAAATAAAAAAATAATTGCAATACATTTCGCAGTATAATTCTAATATTTGTTAAAATATCCAGTAAAGTCGTACGTAATTTATAATATATTAAATTATGTTATATTAAATTAATAATATATATAAAATAAATTATAATCAATATCGCGATTTGGTCCTGAGAGTATAACAACGCGGTTATTAATGCGTAAAAATATACCAGAAACTCTGATTTATTTTTAATTTTTGAATTACAAAACGTTCCGTACATTTTGGCACCGCATTGAGCAATCCTCATTGTCGGTAGTATACCAATGAAATTAATAATTGCTCACGTTCTCCTTCTTACAAAGTATATAATTATTTTATTTTATTATTCAGTATTAATGTACTCAGCGAGCCAATCCGTGAACGAAGATGTCCGTGTATACACGTCCGGGTATCCGACTGCGCATGGTCGAACAAACGAGGCAAGGCCGATTTGAATACCATTAGCAACGAGCGGACTACCGGAATCACCCTAAGAAAGACATTTATTAGAAATGACGCTGCAGCGTTTGATGCCAGAATAGAATAATTTCTAATCTATGCTTTTAGAATATAGAATTCATAATAAAAGACACACATGTACACACAGAATTTGCATAAGATAGGTACAATATAAACTCTTTTGGAAAGGTATATGGAACAAAGTAGATTAATTAAATTTTTATTGGCTCATTAAATTTGACAAGCCTGCACAATTAGTCATTTTTAATGACACAGCACGTGTCTATCAAATTAAAATTAATTCGTTAATTACAATCATAATTAAATTATAATATCAAATTATAATTATGTTATATATACTAATAATTTATTATAATACTATATATATATTTTAATAGTTAAGATTATTTATTCATACTCACATGGCATGCTCCTTGGCCATATTGTGAAAATGCGCAGATATGACTGTCCCTTCACATTCAAGAATGCAACTTTGCACTTTAATTGCGAGTAAACTTGCAGGTTGAGTTTTTGAAGTTTATCAGGTATTTTGCCTAAGTACTGTAAAAATAATCGAAGAACTATAAGTCGCGCGTGAAGAAAAATGGAGAGATATATTTCAATATATATATATATGTATATATATATCACATTTAGTGACATAATGATTCGACTGAAAGCAACATTTCACGTAATAGTCATATATTATTCTACAAATGCGAAGGAAGAAGTTTAGATTATTTATTAAGATAATGCGCTTCTTTAACACGCCATTTCTTTTACCTCGAGTCTTCCCCATCCTGTCAGAAAGCAAGGATCGCCAACTAGGACCGAATTCGTTTTTGCAACCGAGATTGGTTGTACTAATTTATTATATTCTATGTCCGTTTTAAGGCGGAGCAAGCCAATATCATTGCGGATTAAAAGCAGATTAAAGTCAGGATGGATAATAGCTGCTTCAGGCTTGTAAACATCACCGGATTCACTCAATAGGTTTGTGCCAGCGTGAACTGTTACGTCTTTGAGATCATCGGGATCGGTAAATCTATGTTACGCAAAAGATCTAAATTACAAGATTTATACATTATACAAATTAATATTGTGCAGTTACTGCTTGAATTAAATTCGATAAATTAAAGAAAATTAATAGAAAATAAGGAAAGTAAATGTATACAATATTTGGGGCGTGACAGATTTAAGTATTTATGTGTCTAAAAGTTTTTCAAAGAAAATTGTCAATTGAAAAGTTTAAAGATCCAAATAATTAAACATCGGCGGAGTCAAGTATTGAGAGTTCGGGTATTGATTTTAAAACATTATTTTACATTTTACATAAATAATGATACGTACCGCGTAAGACAGTGAGCCGCTGTAAGAATGTAACGTTTAGCGATAATAGAACCACCACAGAAAAAACTGTTTTTCAGTCTCAGAGACACCATGTAAGGATGCGCTCCGACTAAAGCATCAGTCCCACCGACAATGTGAGGATCCAAGGCTGAAAATATTTTTAACCGCATTGTTAATTTAATGCACAATTTTTGCGACAAACTTTTACTTAAATATTTTTCTTGAGATTATATGCTATCTATATACCATACATCTATTCTCAAAAATTTGCAAGTACAAACAAAATCTAAGATAATATTATTTATTTTTTTTAACGAGATTAAGTAAAAAGTGCGAAGTCTTAGGAAAACATACACTTCGAAAAAGAATTAAATTATTTCTTATCTCAATATAATTTTAAATTTTTAATAAAATAATAAGATAAGAATATAAATTATTGTTATTGATTACTTTTATATTATTGTTGATTTTTCTATTTGTGTGACAGAATTGTAGAAAATTATAAAAATGCAATAAATTTAGAGACAGATAGAAAATTAAATATTATTTGCTGCATTTTATTTCCTATTACTTAATTGTATAAATTTTTACAAATGTGTAAAATATGTTTATACAATTTTTACAAATATTATTTTAATTTTAATGAAGCCATACAAATTAATAAACGGCGATACGAGTCAGGCGCGGTACGCGGTGCGCAAGTAAAGAAATTAATAGTTACAGAAGTAACGAATTACAATATATACATATAATATACAATATATTCCAACTTAATAAATTGCACGCCGATTATTTATCGGATTTGAAACACAGCTATTGTTGAAACATTATTACTCTTCCTTCTTCGGAATTAAATCGACCCGATTTAATTATTTAAAGAACTGTAAAGATTTTATTGAGAAATACCTATATTACCTCAGCCAGGATTCGAACCTGGAACTTCCCTCATTCCGACAAATAATCGGCGCGCAGTTTATTAAGTTGGAATATATACGTATATATTATATACATTGTAATTCGTTACTTTTGATGTACCTAACTATTAATTTCTTTACTTGCGCACCACGTACCGCGCCTGACTCGTATCGCCGTTTATTAATTTGTTGACATTTTCACGAGCCTAATGACATATTTGAAAGTAATATATATATATATATATATATATATATATTGAATTGAACCATACATATGTATATGTATTGTATTTACGTTTAAGAAATCTTTGTGATCGTGGATTATTTTAATGCATTAAAATAGTAGAATTAATAGTAGAAGATATAGATTAGATATAGGCGATAACATATATATATATATATATGTAGGTCCGGAAGTATGTTCCGGGACTTTTATTTTTTACATCGATATATTCCGGGACATTTGGCAGTTTCCAGGACTGTCCTGGAAAAAATTTATGTCTTACGGCAATTTTCGGGACAGTTTTTTAAATCTGATTACATTATATGCGTTATATTCCAGGACTGTATTATACATTTCAAAAAACGTGAACAGTCCCGGAACATACCTCTGGACCTACATATAGGTATATATAAACCTCAATATAAATGCACCGAAATAACATTTTATTCATATAGAGTTATGGAAATATTTACATTAATTACGTCATGATTTGCATCACTATAAATGACATCAAGGATTATTTTTTCGTGTTCTTATTCCGAATACACCAAAAATAAACTGGCATTATCGCTGATTAATGTATTACGCGTAAAAATGTGTTACTTCGTATTTTTTGTCACTTACCATGACTAACCGCTGCTAAACAAGCGATCAAGAAACCAAAGAATGCTTGCATTGTGAGAGATTAGATACTACTGAAGGGAAAAAGCTGCTTTATATATATATATATATATATGTATATAAATATAATATATATCAGTATATATATTGTATATATATATATGTGTGTATGTATGCAAAGTACATGCATGTGATACGTAAAAAAGTCAGATTTCAAAGAGTAGATAATTTCGATTAGATAACAATTTTGAGAGCGCATAAATATCACTTTAATCAGAGATATAGTTTAGAATCTTATTTGTATACTGTATAATATAACTGACGGCGTAAAATTCTTCTGTAAATACTTAACTTTATGCATTATGTCAACTTTTCAGTTTACTAAAAGATTTATATAATCATTTATTTCTATTCTCTTCTCTCTTTATTTTATTTTCTTTTTATTTCGGAGATACTCATTTTAATGTATGTAATACATTCTCTATATTTAAATATTTCTTTTTTCTATTTTTTTTCTTAATTTTTGAAGACAGATTAAGGAAAAAAATAGAAAAAAAAAGATTTTATCGGAAACGCAATCATGATTTAGAAGAGGACGAGGGATGCGGACGAGATGAGGGAAAAATGCTGAAAAGCATTTTTTACAGAAGAAGACTTTAAGCGTGAAAAAGTCAAAGATGATGACTTTTACAAAGGAAAGAAAAAGAGAGAAAAGAAGTATAATAGCTTTGTAATGAGGAACGGAGATAGAAGCAAATAGAAAATATAGATAACTATATGCGCTCTCATTCTGACAGAAGGAATGATGCGAAAAGATAAGATATCTCTCTGAGAAAGTTAGTTTGTAGAACCAATTAATAATTTTCTATAATTTCATCAATAATTTTTTAATTAATGCCAAGAAAATATTAGAGACTATTCTGTAGTTTTTAAACACAGATTAAACGGACATGAACTTTTTTAATTAGGATAATGTTAAAATACTAAATATAGAGAATTTATTACATAAATTAAAATGAGTATCTCCGAAATGTTTTACATTAAAAGACAAAGGAATGGCACCAACCTTCAAAAGGACACATTAGAGAGATTTTTGTAATGATTATTCTCCTATTATCGAGAGACTTCCGTATGTATGTACAACTGCCATCTGTTTTATTTATTGACTTGTTTTTATTTATTGACTAGTTTTATTTTTTTTACATACGATAATTTCTCAATAATTTGCTGTTTTATCTTTATATCCTTTTTTTATTATAGGTAAAATTACTTCTTTTTTCTAACTTCTCAAAAAACATTTCCCCTGTCTTACTCTCTGAATGATTTCTAATAAATTAAATTTTAGGTGCCTTGTACAGTTAAATGCGCGTCACAGTAGTAGCCTGACTGACCGACTGCTGGTCGTTAATGATTAATACGGACGCGCTTCATTGAAATAATAAAATGTACAAAGAGAAGCATAAGAATTAACTAGATCTTTCTTTTTATTTTATCTTGCACTTTTTTTACTATTTAGATTAATTACACAGGCCTACAAAGTTTATTATTCCTTGCTAATAAGGAATCAATGTAAGGAGGAATCAATGCAATACACATATATAAATCGAACATTTATCCATTTTTATTACTTTATTGACGGTTAGTGATTTATTATACATTTTTTCTTTATAAATTGCTGATTTTCCATTTAAAAAATTCGAAATAATTTTAAGATCTGACGTGATGGAGCAATTTGGAATGCGGTATTGTTTTTTGTGATTGAGGATATATACGAAACCACCCACTCTGAGTGAAGTTACTTGACAAACATTTTTTTTGTTGGCCTGTGTATAATTAATATAACTAACAAGAAAGTGCAAAATGAAATTAAAAGAGAAATCTAGTTAACTCTTATGCTTTTCTTAATACATTTTCATATTTCGATGAACCGCGCCCGTGTGTTAATCATTATCGATCCAGCGATCGGTAAGTCCAGGCTACTGTGACCCAACAAATTAATGTACATACCTTACTATACATTGCAACTATTTCTTATTTTTTATTTTTTATTTTGTTTTCTCCTTTTGTCTTTTTCTTTTTTAACCTTCTTATTTGGCTTTCCATCTCCGCTGATATAATATATTTTTCCGTCGATTGTATTATTCTTTTAGAATCTTTTTATCCATTCTTATATGCTTTTCTGAGTATTTTTCTTAATTCTCTTTTTTCTGTCTAGGCATTTTTCTATTCCACCATTTCTTTTTCTCCCATTCTTCTTTTCTTTATAATTATTTCATTCTTATGAATTGCCCTTGTCGCTTCCTTTTATTCAATCCAAGGCGGTTTTGTTACTAACAAACGCTACTCTGAAAGCTGCATCCTCATGATACAGAAATAGAATAATTATTTCTTATTATTGGTTCAAAGGAATATAATTTTAAAATAAAAATTTTTATATTTTACTAAACTGTAAAATTTGATAAGTAATAGATAAAGATGAAGATGCTTTTATTGTATAAAATAATTATTGTTTGGTGTTTACCGAGGTTTTTCTCCATCCGGATATAAGGTGCAGGCAGAACCAGTTGGAACACCGTCGCTAGTGGTATGGGGGGGGGGTGGAGGCGTATGTATTATACATATTTAGTGACTTCGATAAAAATTGATAGAATAAGTAAGCCGATGCCAATGTTTAATTGAAAGAAATCGAAACTACGATGAAAGATGGCTAGTTTTACTCTGTAAACGGTGTCAGTCTCAAATTTGCATCAGCGTCAATAGTTACTTCTCAGAGCGCCAGGTTTCCTTTCGCAGCTGTTAAAGAGACCATATAAGTATTGATCGATTACTTTACACTTTTCAGATAGTTTTAACCCTGGCTCGCCACACTCCGGTTCAGTGTAGACCGCTGAACGTTTTTCGGTTTTTTAATTTTTTAGTTTTCTTATAATAAGTTCAGTTTAAATTCAAATCATTTTTTTGACCTGATATTATCATAAACATCTTATTCAGAGTCTTTCCAATTTCTACAGTACAAAGCTTAAAATGATTAATTAGAATGAAAATGACAGTGCGATGAAGTCGAGCAATCTCATTTTCCGGAGTGTGGCGAATTAAGGACTCGAAACTAAGTGCTAGCTAGAGTTAAACATCTTTCTTTCGGTATGATAAAAAGAATTTTATTTTATTTATATGCGAGTATATAAATAACATAAAACAAGATCAAAATACGTACTTTATTATACATTGATGAGCGGCAGTAAGAATAGTATACTGGTTGATGGTGAATCCGCTGTAGAAGTGACTTCCAGATTTCTTCGGAGATTTTTAATATTATTGGAACTTGATGATCAGGGCATCTTTTCTACTAATAATATGAGTGTCTGGGTAGGATATAAGAAAATACAAAAGAAAAAGGACAGAAACTGCAAATCAGATTTTTGACAAGAATTTTAGTTTCTTAGCCTTTAATGACATAAATTACAACATTATAAGTTTATCGTAAGATAACAAACAAGAATATTAGCTTTTATATACATTAGAAGAAAAATCAAACTAATTGATTTATTATTTTGTTACTTGCATTGGTAATTTATTTAACTGATGGAAAAAGTAACAGAAAATACTTATAACAGGAAGTAATAAAAATTCGTAAATTCGTAATTTATTGCCTATCCCCGCAGGGTTCGCAATCTACCACCAATATTACCCTTCTCCTCTCACTTTAACCCTTTGGACCAACGGCTTAACGTCTCTTTCCGAAAGACGGAGCCCAGTTTTCTCCGCACAAGAGCCTATCTTGCACGGAGGGACGCGGTTTTTTCGGAAAAAAACTTTTCCATGATTCATGGCTCTAGTGGACTCGAACCTGGTTCCTCAGATTACGAGTCTGGCGCTCTACCACTAGACCACACCGCCGCCCTATAACAGGAAGTAATATAATTTTGCAGAAATAATTTGCTCAAAATACATATATTAGTAATTAAATTATAAATTATGTAAAACAAAGTGGTATGTTAATAAATTAAATAAAATTTTTTAATTCCTTAAATTTGCATTGATCCATGTTATGAAACTTGATATTCTTGTGTGAACGTCTGGATATCCCATTGCGCAGGAAAAGTAAGAGACAATTCCAATTTGAACTCCATTGGCTACTAAAGGGCTACCAGTATCACTCTGAAATAAAGATGCGATTATTAATAACAAAATGTTAATATTATAAATAACAATAAAATAAATTGTTTACTATTGCAAATTGTTGCTATAATAATTTTAGTATTAAGCTATAATTAAATTCGGCATATTATTAGATGCTATTAATGTAATTTTTTAAATATTCTTTTGGTGTAGTAAAACATAAATATATTGATATGTCTCAATTCGTTTTATAATATTAATAATTGATAGTTTACGTCGCACGCTCCTTCTCCTTCACTTGTCAAAGTACAAAGTTGAGTATTTTTTACAGCTCGTAGTCTTCGGCACTTTTCCTGGGGATAAACTCTCAACTCAATTTCTTGCAAGTTATTCGAAATCTCTCTATCATTCTAAAAAGGATAAATACGTATTTGCATGGACATTCGAAAGAAATGACGAACAATAAATAATTATTACATATTTTCTTACTTGTTACTTTCAATTTGTTATATTATATATAAAAAGAAAATAATGAATTTTTCTAAAAGAGTGCCTTATTATTAGACATCGAACTAAAAAATTCCGATATCATGAGTTCGATATTACCTTTTTTCCCCATCCGGATAACGTGCACGACTTGCCCTCGAGATTCTCATCGTTTGTCATAAGATTTATCGGTTGCACTAGCGTGCTGTATTTCAGAGGAGTTTTAGGATGAACTAAGGCGATGTCATTACCGGTTGAATGATTAACGTGGATGCTAACACTGGCTACGTCATAAGCAGCTCCTGGTATGTTTAAAAAGTTTGTGCCAACATGGACCTTTAGATTATTTACCCGATATTCCAACCTAACAATAAAAGAAAGAACATATAAGTACGTATATACTTAGTCTTATATATTATGCATATTTGATATATTAAAAGATTAGTTTTAGAGTTATATTTCACTAATGAGATATTGACATAGGTTCAGAATGCTTGAATGTAACATACTCTGCGACACAACTTGCTGCGGTTAATATGTTACGATCATTGAAGATAGATCCACTGCATTTATGCACGCCGTAATATCTCAATGAAACTTGATACGGAAATTTACCGATGGGAGCATCCTTTCCACCGATGATATAAGGTGATGGATCTCCTTATTGACAAAAATAAATTAATCATGTTAATATACGCCGAATTAATATTTGTTACATTACTACATACACTTTTAACAATAACAATAAAACATTGTGTCAATTTTACGGCTAAGTGAGCCGTAATATGCTCAGGAAAGTTACATATTTATTTAGAATAAAAATCTTTTATTGAACAAAAATTTTACCGTTCACGCCATATTAATTTTTAACGTTAAAGTTACACATTATTTAGAGAATACAGAGATACGTAGTATTTTTGTATATCCGTTTACATCATTAATTAATTGAAGACTGAAGTTATTGATATTTGAAATTTAAGATGTAAGAAGTACTATTTTTTTATATAATTAATTATTTTTAGAAGTATTATATATGTATGTTTACATATATGTATATTACGTATACGTACAGAAATGTTTACACAAACTATAAATGCTATGAAACGGATATTTATGCTATTAATTTTGCTTATGTTGGAAAGTAATTATTTTATACTATCTATATGTATTATTAGAAAGACACGTAGTTGTATCTCTCTATATATATCTATCTCTACATATATCTGTTCATTCAGAGAAATGGACAATTTGTTCAAAAATTAACAAATGAATAATCCGATATTTTAAATCGGAATTATGAAAAGCCGATCAAGATTAGAATAATGTCCAATCCGGCTATATCCGGCTATATCCGGCTATCATTGATAATAATTGATCGGCTTTTTAATTATTCCGATTGAAAGTGTCGGATTGTCCGGTTGTTAATTTTCGAACGATCATTCAAACCTGGATTTTTCTTTCAATGTTCTTTTATTATGGTAGAATATTTATTTGAATAATTTATGAATTCGTACCTTGAATGGCGTATGTCAGAGCGATAAATACGAGACAAGCTAACGCACGCATCTTTGCAGATTTAATGTCTGGGACTGTAGCGAATAGATGTGATACGCAATAATTTATATATATTTCTGAAGTAGTTAAAATAAAAATCTTTATCATGTGTTTGCGACACTTTTCTGAATTTTTCTCAACGCGATATCGTGCTACAGAATATTGATATTTACAGTTTACATTATGCATTTCTTAGAAAAAATTGGGATTTCCGTTGGTTTATCTGGTGATAGTATCATGGTTAATATCTTGCTCTTATCGCTTATTATATCTGATATTCGAGTCTACGGTATAATCGATAGATTGCGTGTCACATGCTTAGAAAGTCAACGTAAATCTTGTAATATAAAGAGATACAAATCTGTCTGCCTATAAATAAATGAGATAAATTGGTTTTCTCTGAAATATAACACAGGATATAGTTGCAATGTATTGCCGCGCACATAACTAAACTGCAGACTTTTAATATTATTTCAAAAAATTTATTAGAAACATGCATTTTTCTAATCAGCAGCTCATATCGATCAATTAAAAGCTATTTGCAATTATAAATGGAACTTTATGCGGATATTTATTATATTATTTATTTACTAAGGCTATGAGGATCCCCTTAAGGGGATCCTGCAGTGACTGGCGAACTTCCTCGATGTCGATAATGTCAACCTTTCTAATTTTGTTTTCCCTATATCTGTCTTTGTGTAATGAAATGACATCTTTCCTTGTTTGATTGTTCGCCATCTCTTGCAAGATCCGGCAACTTACTGTTGATGCTCTTCTTGTCATTCTGCATCCGTATTTGCATTATACTAAAATAATTTTTCGATGGATCTTTTTTTGTACGCATTGAATCTTACTTCTACTTGCACGATATTATTCCTACATGTTTTCCCAAGGGCAGATGATAAACATTATGTATAAACTGCAGAATTTTTGTTTTAAACAAATATTGTCGTTAGGTGACAGCTGTATATGTGCCCAAATAAGTAATATTTTTAATTTTTTGATGTTTTTGATATAAAATCGCGTTTGTTACCCTATAGATTTTTGTGCGGACTTTAATTCTGTAAAAGATTTTTGCAATTCTATAAAGCCAATTAAAAGATCCATCGAAAAACGATAATGTCGGTAAATCATACGGCTGCAGGATCCCCTTAAGCGAGTCAGTTTATTTAAAGAATTTTACAGAGTAAACATGCTATGCTACTGTTCTGTTGTGAAGAAAGAATAAGTTTTTATTGTTTAAGTATAATCACTATTAAAAATATAATCATTGTTATTTTCATATTTATTAGCACCACTGTTTTGTTTTTCTTCAAAATGTAGTGCTTCCAAACTTTTGAACAGTAGTGTATGTATTATCAGAAAGACGCAATTCTTTCTCTCTCTCTCTCTCTCTATATATATATATATATATATATATATAGGTCCGGAAGTATGTTCCGGGACTTTTATTTTTTACATCGATATATTCCGGGACATTTGGCAGTTTCCAGGACTGTCCTGGAAAAAATTCATTCAATTCAGTCAATTCTACGGCAATTTTCGGGACAGTTTTTTGAATCTGATTACATTATATGCGTTATATTCCAGGACTGTACATTTCAAAAAACGTAAACAGTCCCGGAACACACCCCTAGACCTACATATATATATATATATATATATATATATATATATATATATATATATACATATATCTGTATTTTTCTGTGTTTCTTTATTAAAATATTTTGAATAATTTATGAATTCGTACCTTGATTGGCGCATGCCAAAGCGATAAATACAAGACAAGCTAACACACGCATGTTTAACTGCAGATTTGTTGTCTGGAGCTGAAGCGAATAGATGCATTTATATACGTTTTTGAAGTAGTTGAAATGAAGATATAAATCACGTGTTGTGACGCTTTTCTGATTTTTTTTCAACGCGGTATTATACGATAAAGTAATTGTTATTTTTAATTTACATTATGCACCTACATATATTGATAAAAATGATGATAGTTTTAATTAAATTTGCACTGTTATAACTTTTCTCAGAGCAATTGGGATTTCCGTTCGTTTATCTAGTGATGTCCTCATGGTCAATTTACTCTTATCGATCACTATATCTGATATTAGAATCTGTGATATATCATCAATAGATTGCGTGTCACATGCTTAGAAATCAACATGAATCTTACAAAGAGAATCTTGTAAAGAGCTATCCGTCTGGCCAGAATCGAATAGATTTATAGATAACAAATAAGAAAAGAAATTTCATTTGTGAATACATAAGAAATACATCTTTAATAGAATCTCGAATAGAAGTAATTTGCATGTTAAGAGAATAAATATCGTATTTAATGGGTATTGTACTAAACGCTTTGACTGTGCCATGTCATCCATGTTTGGATGTTGCATGAATTTTTGAAATGGTCCTGTAAACTTTTGTAAATACATGCAATTTAATATATAAACATACATATACATATACTTCAGGAAGTAGTTAATTATATATAATATTTCTTACACGAATGTCACACACCATTAACTTTAATTGCGAATTAATTAATAATGTAAATGGATTTAGAAAAATACTTACATTGCTCCACATTTTCTAATACGTGTATTTTAACGTAAGAAAGTAATATAACTTGAATGATAAAATTTTTATGCATTAAAAGATTTCCATTTTAATTAAATCTGTAACTTTTCTGGACCAATTTGTGGGTAACGGTTTTATTTATCTAAATAGGCATGATTTTACTATATAAGTAATTATAAAAAGATATAAAGAAAAACAGTAAAATATTATTGAAATATATAATATATTAGGTTTAGTGATGACTAGAATGAGACTAAAAATGAGATTTCAAATATCAGATAATATCGATTATGCAATAATATTTAGAGTGAATAAGTGTCATTTTAATCATCAAAAATATAGTTCGGAATTTTATTATACAATTGACAGTGAAATTTATTTGTAAATATTTAACTTTATGCATTATGTCCATTATAAAACTGACTAAAGTTTATAATATCTCCTATATTATTCCCTCTTCTATCGAACCTTTTTTTATTTATATTTCGAAGGATTTTCTTTTGCTAAGTTCGTCAAATGCATTAATAATATATCACGTAGATTTCTGAATGTTGTGATAACGTGAATAATATAATATAATTTTATCACAGATGAGAACAGCAAACGAAAACATTAGTTTCTACGTAAAATAATAAAAACAATTAATTTGTTATTATTTTGTTATTTGCATTAGTATATTTAACTGATAAAAAAAAGCAATACAGGAATTACATTTTGCAGAAATAATTTTGCTCAAATCACATTAGTAATTAAATTATAAATGTTGCAAGATATAATGTCATTCTAATAAACATATTATACATCTTCTAATTTTTTAAATTCTCATTGATCCATGATATGAAACTGGATACTCTTGTGTAAACATCTGGATATCCACGAGCGCAGGGATTACCGAAGGAGACGATTCCAATTTGAACTCCATTAGCTACTAAAGGTCCACCAGAATCGCCCTAAAATAAAGATGCAATTATTAATAATAAAACATTAATATTATAAATAACAATAAATTGTTTACTATTGCAAATTATTGCTATAATTATTTCAGTGTTAAGATATAATTGTAACATATGATTGACACATAATTATAGATGCCTTCGATATCTATAACTTTTTATATTATTAATATTCTTTTAGCATTGTATAAATAATATATATATTAATTTGTTTTATAATATTAATAAATAAAAGCTTACGTGGCACGCTCCTTCTCCTGTTTTAGTCAAAGTGCAGATATGGGTATTTTTCACTTTTTGTTGTACTCTCGCGCATTCTTTCTGCGGATAAACCACCAACTCAATTTCTTGCAAGTTATTCGGTGTATTTCCACCAACCTAGAAAGAATAAATGCGAATTTGGATAAATGAGACTCCGCAGTAAATGACAAACAATAAATGATTATTACCGAATCTTCTCACTTGTTACACATTTCTAACTTGTTACATATCATATAAAGAGAAAAAACATTTTGTTTGAAAAAGAATGTCTCATTCTTAGATATGTGTAACTAGAAAATCCTGTATCATAAGTTCGATATTACCTTTGTAGTTCCCCATCCGGATAACGTGCACGGCTTGCCTTCGACATTACTATCGTTTGTTGAAAGCTTTATCGGTTGCACTAGCGTATTGTATTTGATAGGAGTTTTAAGGTGGATTAAACCGACATCATTAACGAGATCATAAGGATCGTAGGCTTTGTTGACACTAACACTCCTTACGTCATACGTATCTCCTGATTCGTTCAAGTAGTTTGTGCCGGCATTAATTTCTAGAGTATTCACCTTATCTTCCAATCTAACGATAAAAAAAACATATAAGTATATGTATATACAATATACTTACAATTAGTCTTACATATTATGTCCATTTGATGTATTCAATTCAAAGACTAGTTTTAGAGTTATATTTCACTAATAAGATATTGACATATGTTCAGAATGTGTAACATACCCATCGATACAATGTGCTGCGGTTAATATGTTATAATTATCGAGGATAGATCCACCGCATCTATGCGAGCCGTAATATTTCAATGAAATTTGATACGGAAATTTGCCAATGGGAGCATCTTTACCGCCGACGATACGAGGAGATGGAGCTCCTTATTGACAAAAATATATTAATTATATTATTATACGCGCAAAATAATATATCTGTTACATTACTACATACACTTTCAACCATAACAGTAAAACATATTGTGTCAACTTTATAATGTTTACAATAATTAATGAATTCTTACCTTGAGTGGCGTATGCCAAAGCGATAAATACAAGACAAGCTAACACACGCATGTTTAATTGCAGATTTGTTGTCTGGAGCTGAAGCGAATAGATGCATTTATATACGTTTCTGAAGTAGTTGAAATGAAGATATAAATCACGTGTTGTGACGCTTTCTGAATTTTTTTCAACGCGGTATCATACGATAAAGTAATTGTTATTTCTAGTTTATATACATTATGCACTTACATAGATTGATAAAAATGATAGTTTTAATTAAATTTGAACTGTTATAACTTTTCTCAGAGCAATTGGGATTTCCGTTCGTTTATCTAGTGATGTCCTCATGGTCAATTTACTCTTATCAATCACGATATCTGACATTAGAATCTGTGATATATCATCAATAGATTGCGTGTCACATGCTTAAAAGTCAACGTGAATCTTACAAAGAGAATCTTTTAAAAAGCTGCAAATGCGTATGGCCGAGAGAATCGGGTAGATTTATAAGTAACAAATAAAAAAAAAAATTTTATTTGTGAATAAGAAATAAATTTTTCACAAAATCTCGGATAAAAGTTATTTGAATATTAAAAGAATAAATATCGTATTTAATGAGTATTGTATTAAACACTTTTACTGCCATCTAATTTGAGTGTCGCGTGAATTTCTGATGCAAGGGTCCCGTAAACTTCTGAAAATATTGCTTTACTTAATTTAATGTATAATCATACAAACTTCTGGACTAATTAATTTTATATTAATCTATACTATTATTATATATAAAATTTAAAACATAGTATTTCTTCCATAAATGATAATGCATCAATAACTTTGGTCGCGAGTTAACTAATTAACGTAAACGGATCTAGAAGAAAACATTCATCTCCCCACATTTTCTAAATACGTGTATTTTAACGTTGGAAATTGATGTGACGTAAACGATAAAATTTTTGCTAAACAAGAGGTTTCTATTGTAAATAAATCTTTGACTTTTTTTAACTATTTTATGGATCACAATTATTTTATTTATTTAAATAGGAATGATTGTACTAATTATACTAACTATAAAGATAAACAGAGGAACAATAAAATATTAGTAAAAGATAATATGTTAGATTTGTTTAAAAACAGATATTCGGTTTTTATTTTTCTATTTACATCTAATTATCTCAATTGCAAAAAGAGCTCTATTATTTCGGTTTGTGAGTAAGAGTTTTTATTTTATTCAATTTTGACTTATGTTATTAGATATATATATATATATATATATATATATATATATATATACATTCAATAATATAAATATTTAATTTATAACATTATAATATACCTTAATATGTAAAAAGTATTTTTATTTTTATTTACTTTTTTAGTACGATTTATTTTATTATTTAACTCTAGATATTTCATAAACAGTCGCGCACTTCTCAATATACGGTCTCTCAGTGTTCACGTCAAAATCAGTTTGACAGTAAATAGTATATTGTGCACCAAGGGGCGAATTAAAGTAGTGTTTTTCAGATTGATGTGATTTGCTGCCCGAATCGAAAACAGGGAGGGAAAGTGGTCACTTTCCGCCCTAAGTGCTGGTCTACAACCTTGCTTTAAAGAATATTTAAGCTCTAAGCCGTAAGAAATTGACCAATCACAATCGAGTATTCTCCTCACATTCTATTGTGATTGGTCAATTTCTTACGGCTTTTAAAGCTTAAATATTCTTTAAAGCAAGGTTGTAGACCAGCACTAAGGAGGAAAGTGGTTACTTCCCATCCGCTATGCCGTCCTGGCGTGAAATTGGTCACTTTCGCTCATATATACAGGCATGGAAAATTGAACTTTCCGTGGAAGTGTTGTGAAAAGTATTAAATCAGATTTTATTTAATTAATGTTTATATTCAAATAATTACAGCATTTAAACAAGCACATTTATGTTTAGACTAATACAAGAAGCGCAGATAAAAATTATTTACACAATCAGTCATTATCAAACAATTATATCAAGTCGTTTTTCGCATACACACACAATTGCAGTTATTATTTACCATATATTAAACTTGTTAAACATTTCATAACAAAACGTATTAAATATACATGGGATAAATGTATATATATAAGAATATTAATATATTTAAATAATAACGTGTGTGTATAAGATATATTTTGTTTTATCCTCTTATTCAACACTGTTTCTTCGGATCCAAGTAGTGAAAGAGGATACTCTAGTGAATACATCGGGAAATCCATGAGCGCATGGTGCGCCAAAGGAGACAACACCGATCTGAACACCTCTAGCAACGAGAGGACCACCGGAATCACCCTAAAAATTTAACAAAAACGACGATTAGTTATTTGCTAAGTTAATATTTCATTTAATTTACTTCACTCGTCATATTTATAATTATTGTCATAATTATTAAGCAAAAGATATTGCTTGTTCCAGTTCTAAATTTCATAGATGCGTCTATTTTGATTATATTTAGTCTTAAATAACTACATTGAATAAATATATTTAAAATTAATAATTTCATCGTATTGTAAATAAATTTGAAACATAATATTATCTTCTATTTAGATATTTTTTGGTGCTTATAATCTGTATATTAGAATCTAAAATCTCTATGTATTATTTGCATCACTAAAATAAATAATGGGGTACGCGTACCATTCTCGTCTATATTTATGCAGCAATATTTAAGATAATAAAATTGTTAAATTCAATACTTACGTAGCACGCGCCTTCGCCTGCTCTCGTAAGCGTACAAATGTGAGAAGAGAGTACATTCATGTTCCGGTGCCATGTTTGTCTGCATTTGGCTTGACTGTGAACGCTCAACTCGATCTCTTGTAAATTGTTAGGGACGCGACCATTAATCTAAGATTAAAGAAAATATTACCTATATATGAACTCACGTGCTAATATATAATTTTTTAAACATAACGTTATACAGTCAAACATTTTATGTTAAATTTAACACATTTTACATGTCCCAATTTATCAACTGTAATTTTTATAATAATTTAACAGAAGGCAAATATGTAAATAAATAACACAAGTAATATGTGAAAAATTAAGACAAAATTGTAACACACGCTATTTGGAGAAGTTTATACTAAATTAACATATTTAAATTGTTAAATTTAATTAAAATAAAATGTTATTGTTTCTTCTCTTTTTCTTAAAGAAAACAGAAGACGATATCTTTTTATAATATATAGCGTAAAACATGTCGCTTTTTATCAGATGAAAATTCTTATAGAGAAATAAGTAACATAACTTTAGGTGAGAGATTATTTGAACATATAAAATGTCAGCAAAAATTCGTGCATTTACATATAAATTGTGTTATTTTAACCCTTATATATATATATATATATATATATATATTTATTTATTTCTTATTGTTAGTATCAAGAGAATACAATTTTAAAACAGAAACTTTTATATTCTGCTAAACTTTATAAATAAAATTTGATAAATATTAAAATATTAGATAAAGACAAAGCTGCTTTCATTGCAAGCTGCTTTCAAAATAATTTCTGTTTGATGCTTACCGAGGTTGTTCCCCATCCGGATAAAGTGCAGCTAGTACCCTCGGGAGCAATGTCGCTAGTTGCAAGCGGTATGGGTTGTATATATTGGGTGTATTCGATAGGAGTTGTCAGAATAAGTACGCCGATGTCATTGGACAATCCAATAGAATCAAAATTACTGTGAGGGATGGCTTGTTTAACTCTGTACACGGAACCACTCTCGTTTAACAGATTTGTGCCAACGTGAACAGTTAAACTTCTCAGAGCGCCAGGGGTCCAGTAGCTGTTAAAGAAACCAATTTTGGTCGATTACTTTCGCTTTTCAGCTTTTCAGATAGTTTTAAACATCTTTCTTTTGCGAATAAGAAGAATTTTATTCTATTCATGTGTGCATGTATAAATATAATATAAAATTTATAAAACAAGAGAGAGAATAAGGAACATACCCTGTTATACAATGAGCAGCGGTGAGAATAGTATACTGATTGATGATGGATCCGCCGCAGAAATGCCTTCCGTTATATCTCAGAGATACTTGATATAGGAACTTGCCGGACGGAGCATCGCTTCCGCCAACAATATGAATGTTTGGATAGCCTATATAAAAAGGTGTAACAAAACAAAATGTACAAATTAGATTTTTGACACAATTTGTTTTTTTTGGGGTTTTAATGACATAATTAAAATTACGGTTATTATAATAGTCTATTTTATTTATAAATTGTTACCATTTTAATAAATATATACTATGCGATACTACATTTTTGTTAGAGTTTGAGAAATTACACATCACAATTGTGTATAATTTATTTTTATATTAAATTGTTATAAAAATGTGATCTTATTAAAAATATTATTTTATGATTATTATCTTAAAATAATCCATTTTTATGCTATTCTACGTATTTCTATTCTTTTTGACACATACAAATTTAAAACATAATTAATTATTTTATTAAAAAATTATTAATAAAAATTTAATTAAAAAATAATAATAAATTTTCTATAAAGTAACGTATACATTTTGCGGTTTTAATTTTGTTATTAAAGATTCAACATGTAGCTTCGTTATTTTAACTCGTAGCTCGTAAAAATTAAATAACACTATAATCAAAATGTACCATGTTTATTCTCGCTTACCATAAGCGGCTACCGCTAAGCAGGCGACTATCAAGACAAAGAACGCGTGCATATTGAAAGCGTGGCACTGGTAATAATAAAACTCCATCGCACGTTTATATAGGCCGTTTTGAGTAGAACCAGAAAAACGTACTTTGGAATGTATATGTGTGTGACGTAAAAATAAAATCTATTTAATCTGATAGATTTAATCATTAAATTCCATCGAAATAATTTTGATAACTTATGCTAAGCGATTAAACATGAGATCGAACTGGTGTCTAGAAAGATCGCTATCGTCTGGTGAAAAATTTATTTCGAAATCTTTATCTGAAATACACGTGATGCAATCGATATGATGATTTCAAAATTGCGGTGCACTTCATCGAGCTATTTTAGTAGCGGAAATTAAAATTTATTGATAATGTATGGAATTAGTGTATCTATTGCGCTATAATTTCATGATAATTGATGAAATTATCAGAAAATCACTTATTAAAGCTAGCAAATAAATTGTAAGTTATAAATGATTGGTAAACTGTATTAAAATTGAAAATAAATATGTAGATATATTACATATAAAATATAATACATATATTTTAATTTTTGGAAGACGGACAGCCGGTTTTTTTAATGATTTCTTATAATTTTTACTTATAACTTTTATATTTGAAATTTAGAGCTAACAAAAAGCAAACAAATTTATAAGGACGTTGTAAAAAAAAATTTTTATTTACGATGTTTATGCATACATTTAGTAATGTTATTTTGTATGATTTATTTCGAAGTAAGGTACAACACACAGAGGCATACCGTACTCACGACACACTTTGGTCTTCGACGAATATATACTTTTTAATTATAGGTATTTTATAAACAGTCGCGCACTTCACAATATACGGTCTATCAGAGTTCACGTCAAAATCAGTTTGACAGTAAAAGTATTAAATCCGATTGTATTTAATTAATGTTTATATTGAAATAATTACAGCATTTAAACAAGCACATTTATGTTTAGACTAATACAAGAAGCGCAGATAAAAATTATTTATACAGTCAGTCATTATCAAACAATTATATCAAGTCGTTTTTCGCATACACAATTGCAGTTATTATTTACCATATATTAAACTTGTTAAACATTTTATAACAAAACGTATTGAATATACATGGGATAAATGTATATTATATAAAAGAATATTAATATATTTAAATAATAACGTGTGTGTGTATAAGATATATTTTGTTTTATTCTCTTATTCAACACTGTTTCTTCGGATCCAAGTAGTGAAAGAGGATACTCTAGTGAATACATCGGGAGATCCACGAGCGCATGGTAGGCCAAAGGAGACAACACCGATCTGAACACCTCTAGCAACGAGAGGACCACCGGAATCACCCTAAAAATTTAACAAAAATGACGATTAGTTATTTGCTAAGTTAATATTTCATTTAATTTACTTCACTCGTCATATTTATAATTATTGTCATAATTATTAAGCAAAAGATATTGCTTGTTCCAGTTCTAAATTTCATAGATGTCTATTTTGATTATATTTAATCTTAAATAAATAGATTGAATAAATATTTTCAAAATTAATAATTTTATCGTATTGTAAATAAATTTGAAACATATAGTATTATCTTCTATTTAGATATTTTTTGGTGCTTATAATATGTATTAGAATCTAAAAATCTATGTATTTGCATCACTAAAATAAATAATGGGGTACGCGTACTTTTCTCGTCTATATATATGCAGCGATATTTAAGATAATAAAATTGTTAAATCCAATACTTACGTGGCACGCGCCTTCGCCTGCTCTCGTAAGCGTACAAATGTGAGAAGAGAGTACGTTTCGGTGCCTTTGTCTGCATTTGGCTTGACTGTGAACGCTCAACTCGATCTCTTGTAAATTGTTAGGGACGGCACCATTAAGCTAAGATTAAAGAAAATGTTACCTAATGAAATCACGTGCTAATGAAGAATTGTTTTTAAACATAACGTTATACAGTAAAAAATTTTATGTTAAATTTAACACATTTTACATGTCCCAGTTTATCCACTGTAATTTTTATAATAATTTAACAGAAGGCAAATAGTTTGCAGGAAGCATTAGAATGGGTGTTAGATGAGGAAGGGGGAGGTGAGGAATGGATGATGGAAATAGAGAGGGAAAGAATGGAAGAAAAAAAGGAGTTTGCCGAGGAATAAAAGGGAGAAGGGGGGCGGGAGAGAGAGAGGGAGGGAAAGAAAAATAGGGAAAAGAAGAGGAGGATAATATAAAGTACTTGTTACAGATAATCCAGGATGGAGTGCAAAGAGAAAATAATAATAGAAGTGGTGAAAGAGGTGGTGGAAGAAAAAGTAAAGAAGATGCTGAGGGAGGTGAAAGAGGATGGTAAAAGGAAGGATGAGAAGATAGAGGACCTGGAGGAAGAGCTGAAGAGACTGAAAAAAAAGTGGAAAGAATGGAGCAAAGCGGAAGTAAAAGGAAGAGGCATGATAATGAGGAAAGGACAGGGAAGAAGAAATGGTGGGCAGGGGAAGAAGGAAGGAACGATGAAGAAATGAGAAAGAAAAATGTGATAATAAGGATCGAGAAGGAGAATGGGAAGGGAAGGAATCAAATTGGGAGAAAGTAAAAGAGTTATTTCAAGAAGGTTTGAAGGTGAAGGTGGAGATAAGAGAGGTGAGAGTGATTGGCCAGAAAGGGGCCTGGTTAACGATACTAGTCAGGCTGGGGAATGAGGAGGAGAAATGGCGAGTGCTGGAAGCAAGGAGGAGAGCAGGGAACAGCGTGGGTGTGAAGATGGATGAGAACAAGACGGTGGAGAGGAGGGATAGGGAGAGAGAAGAGAAAGATAGAAGATTAGAAAGGAAGAAGGAAGATTGCAGGAGCACAGGAAGATCCGAGGGGGATAAGATTTTCAGAGGGATAGAGGAGAAGCTTCTCATGACCTCGGACGAGGAAAAGGAGGATAAGAGGAAAAGAGAGTGAGCCAAATAGGGAGGAGCCATGACAGGAGAGAGGGAGGCAGAAGAGCACAACTCGGAGGAAGCAGAGGAAGAGGAAGAGGGGAGGAGAGGGGTACGGGGAGGGAGGGGGAAAATGATTGTGAGGTCGCAAATGGCCAGGTAATACGGGGACGTTTTGTAAGAGGTTTGGGTACGTTCCTCACAAAAACGTCTTGTAAGCCCTACGAGGAAAGGCAATAAATTAATCATACAACAGAAGGCAAATATGTAAACAAATAACACAAGTAATATGTGAAAAATTGAGACAAAATTGTAATACACGCTATTTGGAGAAGTTTATGTTAAATTAACATATTTATAATGTTAAATTTAATTAAAATAAGATGTTATTGTTTCTTCTCTTTTTCTTAAAGAAAACAGAAAACGACATTTTTTTATAATATATAACGTAAAACATGTCGCTTATTTATCAGATAAAAAAATTCTTATGGAGAAAAAAGTAACATAACTTAGATGGTTATTTTAACATATAAAATGTCAGCAAAAATTCGTGCATTTACATATAAATTGTGTTATTTTAATAACTCTTAGAAACAGTGAATATTAATATTATGTTAACACCAAATGTATGTTAAAAATTTAACCCAAAAATTTCTACACGCGGATTGAAATTCATTTAAATAAAAAATGTTTGTTACCGTGCAGTTTTGTGTATGTGTGTGTGTGTGTGTGTAAAAATTACATTTTTATATTGAGAAAAATTTGAAATTTTTTACAAGATGAGCAGACTGCGCTATTGTATAAACTTTTTCTATTCATTGTAGATTATGTTTAATCATAACATAAAAATATAGTAATTATTTCTTATTGTTAGTATGCAAGATCAAGGGAATACAATTTTAAAACAGAAACTTTTATATTTTGCTAAACTTTATAAATAAAATTTGATAAATATTAGATAAAGACGAAGCTGCTTTCATTTCAAGCTGCTTTCAAAATAATTTCTGTTTGATGCTTACCGAGGTTCTTCCCCATCCGGATAAAGTGCAGCTAGTACCCTCGGGAGCAACGTCGCTAGTTGCAAGCGGTATGGGTTGTATATATTGGGTGTATTCGATAGGAGTTGTCAGAATAAGTACGCCGATGTCATTGGACAATCCAATAGAATCAAAATTACTGTGAGGGATGGCTTGTTTAACTCTGTACACGGAACCACTCTCGCTTAATAGATTTGTGCCAGCGTGAACAGTTAAACTTCTTAGAGCGCCAGGGTTATTCCTGTAGCTGTTAAAGAGATAAATTTTGGTCGATTACTTTTCGTTTTTCACCTTTTCAGATAGTTTTAAACGTCTTTCTTTGACGATTAAAAGGAATTTTATTTTATTCATGGGTGCATGTATAAGGCTGCGGTCCACTTGACGCTACAAATGCTTCGAAGCATTCCTCTTCTCTTTTCTTTCAATGAAGAAAGAAGAAGAAGAACGCTCCAAAGCATTTGTAGCGTCAAGTGGACCGCAGCCTAAATAATATAAAACAAAAGAATAAGGAACATACCTTGTTATACAATGAGCAGCGGTGAGAATAGTATACTTATTGATGATGGATCCGCCGCAGGAATGCCTTCCGTTCTTTCTCAGAGATACTTGATATGGGAACTTGCCGGGCGGAGCATTGCTTCCACCAACAATATGAATGTTTGGATAGCCTATATAAGAAGGTGTAACAATAAAACAGAATGTACAAATCAGATTTTGGACACAATTTGTTTTTTTTGCTTTTAATGACATAATTAATTATGTCATTAATGACATAATTAATGACATAATTATTATAATAGTCTATTTTATTTATAAATTGTTATACTATTAATAAATATATACTATGCGATACTTCATTTTTGTTAGAGTTTGAGAAATGTGGACACATCACAATTGTGTATAATTTATTTTTATATTAAATTATTAAAAAAGATGTAATTTTATTATTATTTGATAATTATTATCTTAAAATAATCTATTTCTATGCTATTCTACGTATTTATATTCTTCTTGACACATACAAAATTAAAACTTAATTATTTTATTAAAAAATTATTAATAAAAAATTAATTTAAAAATAATAATAAATTTTCTATAAAGTAACGTATACATTTTGCGGTTTTAATTTTGTCATTAAAGATTCAAAGTGTAATTTCGTTATTTTAATTTGTAGCTCGTAAAAAATTAATAAAACCATAATTAAAATGTATCATGTTTATTCTCGCTTACCATAAGCGGCTACCGCTAAGCAGGCGACTATCAAGACAAAGAACGCGTGCATATTGAAAGCGTGGCACTGGTAATAATGAAACTTCATCGCACGTTTATATAGGCCGTTTTGAATACTTCGCCAGAAAAACATACTTTGGAAAGTATATGTGTGCGACGTAAAAATGAAATCTATTTAATCTGACAGATTTAATCATTAAATTCCATCGAAATAATTTCGATAACTTATGCTAAGCGATTAAACGTGAGATCGAACTGTGCGTCTACGAAGATCGCTATCGTCTGGTGAAAAATTTATTTCGAAATCTTTATCTGAAATACGTGATGCAATCGATATGATGATTTCAAAATTGCGGTGCACTTCATCGAGCTATTTTAGAAGCGAAAATTAAAATTTATTGATAATGTATGGAATTCGTGTATCTATTGCGCTACAATTTCATGATGATTGAAGAAATTATCAGAAAATCACTTATTAAAGCTAGCAAATAAGTTGTGAGTTATAAATGATTGATAAACTGTGTTAAAATTGAAAATAAATATGTATATATCATATAAAATATAATATATATTTAACCTTTAGAAAACGGACAGGAGTTTTTTTAATGACTTTTTATAATTTTTATTTATAACTTTTATATTTGAAATTTAGAAATTTAGAAAATGCAAACAAATTCATAATCGACTTTGTAAGGAAAAAATTTTTATTTACGATGTTTATGCATACATTTAGTAATGTTGTTTTGTATGATTTATTTCGAAGTAAGGTGTACAACACACAGAGGCATATCGCACTCACGACACACTTTGATTTTTGACGAATACCTTTTTTTGAACATACTACGCATTGGCCACTCTCATTTGTCTTCCTTAGATTCCCGAAATTACGGAACACAGCGACCCAAAAAACCTTATATATATGATATTTTAGCGCGTAAATAGTTTGAAACCTATAAATTGGCTTCCCGTTCTCTAAAGATTAATGTATCATTTCACTTTTTAATAATTAGTTACTTTAATATGTTTTTTGATAACATATTCAAAAATTAGATTGCATTCCATTGATACATACATATGTTTTCCTTACACATATTGTAATGTCAAGTATTATTTATGGATTACGTCTGAGAATTCAGTATTTTTGAAAATTTTTCAACGCGTTTTTTGGCTCGTTCAGCTACAGGAATATTACAATAAATTATATTTGTAAGAAGAGTTATATATTTTGACCAAACTGACTTTAATATAATAA
Source organism: Temnothorax ravouxi (assembly GCA_030770255.1). Lineage (NCBI taxonomy): Eukaryota > Metazoa > Arthropoda > Insecta > Hymenoptera > Formicidae > Temnothorax > Temnothorax ravouxi. The sequence continues at coordinate 208,316 of JASTWP010000066.1, forward strand.
TCAAAGATTCTTACATTAACTCGACGTATTTGCGGATATGATGGTGATGGAGGATTTAGAAACTCATTGCCTTGCCATGCTCAATTTTTGTCTGTCGTTTTTCCACCGATATGTCGATGATGTTATTGCCATTATTCGTAAGGATAAAATTAGGGATGTCTTTGATGTTTTTAATAACTATCACCCCCGCCTAAAATTTACACATGAAATGGAGGTTAATGGGGCCAGCCCCTTTCTGGATACTCTCATCATCAGAAACGGCAACAGACTTTTGATTAATTGGTACAGGAAACCCACGTTCGATATGTAAATTACTTCTCTAACCATCCACTGAAATACAAAAATAATATAATCACAAGCCTAGTTGACCATGCAATTTTACTTTTTGATAAACAATTCCATAGTTCCAATACTTCCAATATTAAAATTGTAAAAGACATTCTTAGGAATAATTGCTTCCCTGAAAAGCTGATTGATAAGCAAATTAACAAGAGATTAAAAGAATTAAAACATCGTAATGACATCACCGACTATAATAATGTAAGCAATACTTTCGACGCCCGGAGATACATTGCGCTTCTTTACATTAAAGGTTTGAGTGAGAATATTCGCCGCACTGTAAACCGATGTGGCTTAAATGTCCTTTACACGATTCTCAAAAAGCTAGATTCTATTATAAAACGTGGCAAAGACAAACTCGAAAATATGAAGGAAACAGTTGTCGTCTACAAAATTGAATGTAATGACTGTAACGTTTTCTATATTGGACAAACTCTAAGACATTTGAAGACTCGTGTTAAGGAACATCTAAGCGACATAAAAAAAGATGTGAATAAGCACTCCGTAGTTAGCAGGCACCGACTTACACACGGGCATAATTTGAAATGGTCCGATACGGAGATTATGCATAGAGAGAGAAATGTGAGGAAGAGGGAGATTGCAGAGATGTTTTACATAAAAAAAAGACAAATAAACACGATTAATTTAAAGAAGGACACTGAAAATCTCAATCCGCTTTACGACAGAATTATAAAAGCTATACTTAATAATTTCTCCTTATGTGTATGTTTTTATTCTGTTGACCTATAGTCGCTTATTTATATTTCGATGATTAGTCGATCGCTGTCTTTCGATTTGGAACGACGTGTCACCTGTTCCGTTCGCATTATGATTACGGCTCTCTGGATTGCGACTCTTTTTAAAAAGATTTTTTGACAAAGTACACTAGAACTGCAAGAACCTTACGTGTGGCTAAAGTAATTCGTGAACATGATGAGATAGGTAGATATTTTCTTTTTAATTGTTCCTTGTGCGACATTCGTTTCTGTAACGATGTGCTTGTAATGACTTCGTTATGTATACTTTTTAGAAATCTCTTGATAAGGACACAAAGCCAGTGTCGAAACGTCGAGTTAATGTAAGAATCTTCGATATTAAAGTCAGTTTGGTCAAAATATATAACTCTTGTTAATTTTTCACTGTTAAAGAAAAAAATTTGTTAATTTATAATTGTAAGTACGTCAACTCACTTATAAAATAGCAGCACGTATAAAAAGAATTTTTAATTAATAATTTTCAGGAATGTTATTTAAATTTTTTTAGAAATGTCCTATTTAATACAGCATATTTTTTTTAAATTTTTATTTATGTGTAGTTATATATTATAGATATATAATTTTCTATATTAATTATTTACATTTTAAAAATATTTATTACAGTTTTGTATAGTCTTACATATTATTCGACAAGTTATTATTGATTTATACTTTTTGATCCATTTTGATTTATACTTTTTAATCCATTTTGATTTATACTTTTTGATACATTTTCTTTAAAATAAAAATTTTATAAAGACAATTATCTTTAGGTTTTTATTGCATTATGCGTTATAAGTTAATAAATTTCTTTTAAAGAATGTGTTATTTTATATTTTTATTGGTATTAGAGATATAATAGATATATTAAAAACAAAAAACAGGGGATTTTATAATACTATATTCTTTCGGATTATATAAGTTTGATTGTATTAACGCACTTTGTATCTATACACGAAAGAATATAAATTAATTCCGGTAAAAACGTACTTTAATGCAAGAAAAAAAGTGACTTATTCTTTCTTCAAGTACTATCGCATAAATTGTAATAAGAGATAAAAGGATAAAATAATAAAAATATTTAACCTATATAAAATTTTATATCACATGTGAATATTTATTTGAAATTTATTTGGCATATATTATACAATACAAATATAGTAACACAATAAAAAAGCATTAAATTTTATTCAATTGTTAATCAACGTCAACCATATGTTCTTTGATCCAATCTTGGTACGCGGACACTTTAACAAACGTATCGGGTACTCCTAAAGCACATGGAACCACGAAGGATGCAATTCCAATTTGAACGCCTTTGGCGAGGAGAGCGCTACCTGAGTCACCCTGCAACATTATTTAAAATTATTATAAGCAAACTGATTAATTTACAATTATTTTCCTTTCTCAATAAATATAAACCAGAAATTTATTTGAAGGTAATAGTAAACCTATGTGTCTTACATAGCACACTCCCTCGCCGACTTTTGTGAGAGTGCAAACGTGATTGTCAGTTATTCTCCAAGACACCAGCTTACATTTCTCGTGGGAGTAAACTTTCAAGGTGATCTCTTGTAAGGTGTTGGGTGTAGGTCCGTTAAGCTGAAAGAATATTTTATGTTAATAATGTTAAGTAAACATTTCGATATCATAATTAAGGATGTTTTATATAGTTAGGCAAAATGTAACGAAGTTGATGAAAATTTAATATCATATTCTGTATACTCTTTCAAAGTTCGGAGTCAAATTTCAAATCGATTCACAATTTAGATAAAAAGTTATCAATTCTTGAAAATCCGTTTTACAAAAGGTTTTACAGAGAAAAGTGTAAACATTAAAAAATGTAACCAATATAATAATATTTTACACACAAGCAGATCATCAACAAACAAAAATATAGCAACAAAATTTGAAACGATTTACAATTTTTTTTTTAAGTTTTTTTTGAAAAAAATAATAGTAACAGTTATTTACATTCACTAAATTTACGTCTTTTACATTCTATTAGATGTTTCGTAACTATTTATATACATTTTTTTGTCTTTGGATCTCTGGAGAATTAATATCAGAGTTTTTAATATTTCCTGCATACTTTTGGTTGGGACTGTGCCTATAAAACATCCTTAAACATGGCAACGACGCGATAAAAGTCAAGACTGACCATGTGTGACTAATATATGGCTATCAAATACGGTTATCATATCACGGCTAATATAAAATTTTTTGGAATCTTCGAAAAAATACAAAAAAAAAGAAAACAGTGACTATTATATGAGATTACTGAATAGTAACAATCGTGCAATTTCACCTATGAGCATTACGATGTATTATTTATATACTATTATACCCACATATATTAACATATGTCATTTATATATCATTAAAAATTCAAAGAGGCTTAAAAAGATTATGACTAATTGGTGAAATATTTGGATTGTGTGTGTCTTAATCCTAATTCTTAGGTAATATTAAATATTTCAATAAAAACTTACTGAAGTTCTGCCCCAACCAGATACAGCGCAAGGGAGATCCGCGACAGCGATGTCTTTCTGTGCAAGCGGAATGGGTTTTGCAACGTTAGTGTACACGATGTCCCGGTTTAATCGAACGAGACCGACGTCGTGATTAAGTTTGTAATCATCGAAACCAGGATGCCATGTCACGCTCTCCGCTTGATAAGCATCACCCGTCTCGTTTAAGTAAATAGTGCCCGCGTGAACCATAAGCTGCTTGGCATTGGTGACACTTAGGAAAAGTCATTTCGTTAAAATGCAAGACATATCTTTTAATTTCCGATGCAATATATACGCACACATTCTTATATTAATAAAATATCTCTAACTTTCAAAGAGTTTATAAAAAATTTGAAAATTTATAAAAGTCATTAGAAATTAAAGGGAATTAACACAATATAATTCAGTAATATTATAATACTTTTCTTACAGAATATATATATAATATTTTGTCGATATCTTTAAAAAGTAATTATTTTAGTTTAGTTATTAAATATTCAGATCAAATCCTGTAACTGGTTGCTGGAAAATGTAAAAATGTGGATGGTTAACACAAATCGTGGGGACACTTACTCATTTACACAATGAGCCGCAGTGAGAATATAACGTTTGTTAATAATCGATCCTCCACAACGAAACCTGCCTTGATAATTCAGGGCTACATGATGTGGATACTTGCCGAGAGGAGCGTCCGCACCACCGATTATATGCGACGCCGGCAAACCTTATGAACAAAGAATATATATTATAATTTATTCAAATATTAATCACTTTTGTATAAAATTATTTAGTTAAAAATTTATAACTAAAACCGTATAAAAAATTTTAAAGTTCATGTATACATCATGAATTTAATCACACTTACGCACACATATACACATTTTACAGTTTTCTATTCTTTATTTTTATTCTAAACCAATTATTTCGTTATGTTAAGCTTTAAGAATTATAAGAATATTAAAATATAAAAGATTAGAAACTGTCAAATGTTGAATATTAAATAATTATAAAATGTTCTTTTAATTATAGATAAAAGAGATTCTTTTATCAATTTTATTTGAATAAATCTAATTCGTTAATACTATAATAGTTTGTATATAGTTAATATATAATAGTTAATATATAATAATTAATATATAATAATAATTAATATAATAATAATTAATATATAATAGTTCGTAATACTATAATAGATTACCGTGGACTGTAGCTAAAGCGATAAGAAAGAAAGTAATTGCTGTGTACATGATTGCTGAAACTATGCCCAACTAATGGCTACAGTTTATTAGCAGCCTTTTATAATCTCTTTATCACCATTATCCAATCTACAATCTATCAACTTCAAATTAAAAAATCACAAGATGCGAAAGTATTTTTGTTTTTTAATAATATTCACTTAATTACCAGGAAATAATAAACTTTTTGACTCAAAATAAAATTAGATATTTCAAGTGTTTATTATCGTTACAGCACTCTAAATAAATCAGTCTATGTATATGTATTTTAAGACAATTAAACATATATAGAGTTGGCCAACAAGTCCGTGTTTTTTATAAGTAAAATTTATAAGTAAACAACCGCACGGACTTATTGGCCAACCCAATATTTTTACAACAAATTGGCAATTTTTTATTTTGAATAAGTTTGATATTCTTTTTCACAGAAATAAATATACGCAATTTTAAACGAGGCTGAAAATATTATTAAATGTTCTTCTTCTTTATCTGTATAATTGAGAATTATATGGCCCTCTAACACATTCGCTCTGCCCGGTTTTCCCTATATCTAGTGTTTCTGATGATATTTTTGCATATAATTATCAAAAATTTAGATGTACATATATGTGGTAAACATTGTACACCAGACAAATATTGATAAAGAATATTGTTAAACACAATTTTATCATTTATCGGCATCGATTGATTAATATCTCTCGCTCCCGTTTCTTATCTAATCCTATCTGTCATAGTCAAGCGGTTTTTCCAGCGTAGTGTTATCTAGAAGAAGATTTCCGTGTACGATTTTTAATCATAAATGAGGTTTGATATCATCTGCACGGGCAATCTGTCAATCATTTTATATCATAATTAAGATCAAATAAAATTACTTCAATTATTACGAAGAATAATAAACAAAATGATACGTTTGACAGCAAATGGATAGAAGCTATACTCGAGAAAAACATTTTTCGTATACGTAGGTATATAAAATATGTTCACATTATATATATGTTTCCTTTCTCTTGATAATCTTTGTTTGTATATATACAAGGAAAATAATAATAAGTATTGAATAAAAAATAATTAAAAGGATAATTTTTGCATCGTTTTGTTTTACAAAATGTGGAGTTAAGAAAATAAAAAAAAATTGTCCACATATAAATAATAAATATATTAATCGTATATAAAATATGATCTCTATATAAAATATTGTATAATCTAATCGCAATTTTACTTTTTGTAAAAAGAAATGCAAAAGTTCTTTCTAATTATTTTTATTATTTTTAAAATTATTTTATAGATATATAAAAAAGATATATTAAAAATTTTTTTTCGGGTAATTATCGAAAGAAGGAGGGTCTTTATTAAAAATAGATACATAAAATAAGATATAATATTATAAAATGTTCTTACGAACAATGAAAAAAGAAATCATAATTTACAATTTACGCATGTTAAAGCATTATTTTCGTCTCAAAGATAAGACTTTTGGCTTATTTACAATTACAGATATTAAAAAGAAAAGATACATTCTTATGCAATTGTCTTCAAATTATTAAATTCTATATCGATAAAACATCTTGAAATTTTCGACAATAGCAAAGCAGGACAGTTTGATAGAAGAAGTTACTCTTATGGTAGGCTATCTTGTATTAGATAAGATCATCCGTTTTCTATTAACCCTGGGATGGTACATATTCCCTTTGAGTAAACCGCTATCATTGCTTCCTACGTTAGGGCACAAGATCATTTATTTTCTCAAAAGATGGCGCCATTGTGTATAGTTATACAGCTGCATAATGAAGGAATAAGTAAAAAGGTCCAGTAAAAATAAATATAAATAAAGACTAGAGGAAAGTCCCCTATTATGAGATAGGCTCCTAATATGCGACAGGAGGTTTCTGCTAAACTAATAGGCCCTATCTGTTGGTTCCACTATGAACTTATTGCCCTTAGGGTAAAATTTATTTAGTGAAAAATTCATTGTTTGATCGTGCCTGTAGTCGTTGCAGAGAAAGAAATTATGAAATTGGATGTTGTCAAGTGCCATGGATATGAGTCTTTAAACCTTGTTTGTTATATAATTAATAAATATTTGGCAATAAGTTCTGCATGCAGCGATAGAGTAAGGTCGTATTAATAGGAAAATACTTCGTATTTTGCACTTTATTAGCGATTTCCCGGGGTCTCTCATATTTAGGAGCACACTTTTGCGATTTTGCCGAAAGCTCATTTTTCACATTTTTCTAATTTTCAGCAAAATTAATATTTAAATTAAATTTTACATTTCAGCATCTTAAAGCTTATTTAATTCCCTTCAAAATGACCTACTATATTTTTCATTTCTGCCCATAGACTTCCGGCAATCACACAAATAGGATATGGTATCTCATATAATCGGGTACTTTCCTCTATATAAAAACATATTGACTATATAAAAAGATATTTTTACACACAATTTATAATTTAATTAATTACATTGCTTCTAAAAACATTAACATTGCTTATAAAAATTTTTATTTTGTTGATTAAATTGTATTTTATGTGATCTTTTTTTTATAAATTCAAGGACTTTTTAAAAGAAAAATCAATATTGCAGTATAGTAAAGAATATTTTATATATTAATAATTTAAAAATAGGTATCCTAAAAAATATCTTATATATTTATTGATCTTTGTCATGAAAAATATTATTTAATTTATTGAATTATACACTGACTGTTTATTTCTAAATTTGGAGAAAGATTTAAAATAAAATCAAAACTTTTGCAATAAAAATTTCTGAATAAACTTCTTAATATAAAAGCTATACAATATGTTTATAAAAATAAATAAAATAAAAATAATTTTTGTTCACAATACAAAGAAAAAGATGTGATACAATGAGAGATACAATATGTTTAAACTCTTCATAGTTCGTTAGATTATATTCATTATATAATTTTAGTAATTTGCTCTCTGTTTGCAGTACATTTAAAAAAGCACTTGTGTAAATAAAATTCGGACAATGGTATAAACGGAGCTTATGGTAGGTGAGGATTTCCTTTACTCTTGTCTTTTATTTTTCGAAAGTCTCAAGATGTCTGTCTTGTTCACGTACCGACACGCTGAAAACTTCGTAACGAGAGGAACGAGCTGAAAGACACTGTTTGCAAATCATTAGTCTGACGATAAAGGCGCGCTCGAAATGAAAAGGCGGAAGTCTCTTCAACTTGATATCTATATAAGAGAGAACGAGCAAATTGTGAAATAGCTTTGACAATTTAGGCCCAACGCTTCATCGCGCGCCTCGTAAAATTATAACATCGCGCAACCGTGCGCTAAGAGAGACATAATCGCCGAGCGAGAACTTTTCCTCGATCTGCATAAGGACTCGAAAGAATGTAGATTATTTTTTACATCAGACGGCGGATGAATGTTTTAACGAGATCTCTCCCGAGATGAAAATTTTAAATTACATTCTAGAGGGAAAAACAAAAGTCCGAGCTTCGTAGAAGTGAGCAGCAGTAGAAGTGAGCAGCACGTCGCTCCGTCGTTTAATTCATTACGCTCACCTCCGTTTATCCAATTTCCATTTAATTAACATTAGGTGTGAAAATAAAATTAACGATAAGTTTATAACGTATCATATGTACAAAAATGTTGGAGAGAGAACACAAGATATAGAATAAATAAGATAATATTGGTCGTCATTTGAATTTATGAATCTTGAATAATAATATGTTCTTTTTTCTTTGTTCTTAATCAATATTGTAAATGTGAAAATAAAATTAACGATATAAGTTTATAATGTACTACAATACAAATTTTCGAAAGAGATTACAAGATATACAGAATAAATAATATAATTAATAAACACGAAAATAAATTTGTGAATCCTAAATAATATGTTTTCTTTGTCTTTAATTGATACTAGATGTGTGTGACAGTAGCAATAAGTTTACAATGTCCTATGTAAAGGTTTTCGAGAGAGAATATAGCATGTTGCATAAATGGTCAAACTAGTAATCACTTGAGAACAATGAATCCTGAATGGATAATATGTTTTTCTCTGTCTTTAATTAATATTAGGTATGAAAGTAAAATTAACGATAAATTTATAATATACTACATAAAAACTTTTCGAGAGAAAATACAAGATATAGTATAAATAATATAATTGATGTATGTATGTAACGTACAAATATATATTCCATCTTTAATTAAATTATAATAGGTCTTTCCGCACGATATACTACTTGAAACGCTTAATAACTGTATATTTTTGCACAATAGTTAATTTTTAATTAAATTTTAGTTCGTTTTCAGTTTAATATTTATGCAATGATGTATCGGAAACTATATTATTTAAATAAAACATGATTGCAACTACATGTTACATATTCCGTGATAAAATCTCACTTCAGCAGAAGTAAATAATTTCTTTTATTGTGCAGCCGCAAATGAACATCCTACTCTTTAGGATGATTCTCATGGCGTAGCGGGAAATAAATACGGGGGATCTGCGCTCCCCAAGGATCGGGTGCGAAGAGGCGATTGCGAATAACAAGAACCCTTCGTCTAGCGCGAGTCTTGATCCTGTTAACGGGATCATCCTGGCATCGTCGATGAGACCGTGAGAGAAAATTAGGCGCATTTGGATTTCTCGTCGCGTTGCACGGATATTATCTCGACGGTTCGATCAAACAAGCGCAGAATGAATTTGTTGCTTGTCGTGCAAGTTAATTCTTCCGCAAAATTGATCAAAAGTCACTTAACGATAAAGTTTTTATTATTATTATTACCGGCAGCTGTATATAATTCGGACAAACGTAACGTGATTTATTGCAAAAAATAAATAAGCGTTATATATGGAAAGTGAAATTTCGTGCAATTAAAATTAAACAGTTTGTTAAGATGCGTTCCGACGGGAAGCGATCAGTTCCAAGAGACTTTTTTTTTACCAGTCGGACGTCTACTCCGTTAGGGTGACTTGCATTGCGCGCGGTCACGATATTTACATATGCATATCATTTATCGTATCACTAGGGAAAAGGCTCCAACGCCGGTAATATCCCACAGGACTCTCTATATATCCAAATCGCATTACCGCGCTGCCCATTCCGGGCTAAGCTGCGCCCCGAACGATTTGATATGCGTGAGCTATAACCGAGTTAACAATCCGATATGACAGATGGTGTTTCGTGCATACCGCATCTGATTCGATACCGCGTTGCTAATGCGAACGGTGTCTGACCTCGGCAAACGCTCTTCGATGACATATTTCTCGATGTGGGTTTCCGATGTCCGAAGCAGCGCGACGTTTTTGCGAAAATAACGTTCGCAAGAACGTCGCGCTGCCCAAAAGTATTTTTTAATCGATCAATCACACATATATACGTAATACGTACGTACAGCTGAAACGTATAAATCTTCACGCACGCGGATTCCTCATGGCGGAATACGAATTTTGTTGTAAACCCGTAAGGAAACCCGTTAAGGGACGCCCGCGAGCGTCACGGCTGAAACGGAATCGTTTCGAAGATTACCGCTTTCGGAAACGATCAGCGAGACTAACCTCCACCCCCGGAGTCACGTCGGAATCCTCGAAACGGGCACGACGCGGCTGGGCCCGTTTCTCCGACTCCTTTTTCCAGTGTCCACCCGATTCCAGTGTTCCGCGCTCGATGGCGTATACTTTACGACGGTTTTAATGTCGGAGGGGGCCAGAAGGAAAGGGGGGTTCGGGTCGAGGCGGGCGCGTTCTCCGCGCGTAATCGCCGCATTTGAAGGAAAAAAAAAGAAACAAAACGGGGAAAGAAAGAATTGCCGAACATCTCGAACCGACCCGGGAGATCGATGGGAATTTGCGAGTCGTGGGTGCGACGACCCCCGAAAAACGCCGTGCGCGAGCGCGGCAGGAAAGTGCCTTTTGAGAGTGGGCGATAGTTACTTTTATGCCCCGTAATTATACATTCCTTTGGCCGGGAGGCTGCGAGTTTTAGGGTTACATTTAGAGCGCCCGGAGCGGTGGCGGCGACTCGCAGGCGTTTTCGCGCGCTTCTCCCACGATCTGCGCGACTGCGATGTCCGTCGTCGGACAATTGCGAGCGGCCCGATATGCATCTAATGCATTTATGATCGACAAAAAACTGAACGATGTTTCGCGAACACTCGGAGATCACGCGTACCCTGAGAAATCAATTTTGAAATGACGCGGGATTCGAAGCACGGAAAGTTTATCATTTCGGAAATACCGCCGAATATGCGACTGCTAAAGCATGCGATTTCGATATTATGAAATTATAGCATTGAAGGAAAATTTTATGTGATGGAAAGCAAATCAAAATTCTTTTGATTAGAATTATACTTATTGTGATTAGAATTATACGCGAAAGGGATGAATTCTGTTATTGTCGGAATAAAGTCGGTTTTTTCACATTTAGTTGGCGTAATTGAATATTAGAATATTTTTTAAAACTTGGCCTACCTTCGGATATAAAAATAGTGTTATCCCGATATAATGTTACTAATTTAAAAAGTTCATTAATTTTTTTAGATAATCATAAGCGTCAAGAATAGAAAATATTTGATATTAGCGCATTTGTATTATTTTTAAACGCATTATTTTATAATTTATGTCTTATTTTACTTTATTAATTTGGTATTTATTTTATATATATCTACTATCTTAATATCTTACCAAGATATTAAAATAGTATGTAAAATAAATTACTAAATTAGTGGAATAAGATAGTACATAAATTATAAATTAATGTTAATATTATTATAAATTAAGCTTATATCAAAAAGTGCGACATAAAATTAATTTACGGTTATGACCACGACTGACAATATAAAGTACAAAACACTACTTGATAGTGCGCGTGTCAAATCAATTTCTTCGAAAAGTGAATAAAGGTTCTATTTTGTGTATAAGTCGTTTATCTTTATCCGCAGATACAGATATATCATATACAAATTAATTTGTTTTATCGCATGTAAATTTCGCAAAAAGATAATATTTACATGACATATACGCTTGAGGACATCACGTGTCTCATCATATATAGCCGATAAAATCGTATACGCGACATGTCCAGATAATAAACGGCTTCCACGAATTACACTTTTTGATGATTTGCCGAAAATTTCCTCAATGCCTGAGAGATCCGATATATCTTAATATTCGTTATCTTCGATTAGATAATGATCTTCGATTAGATGATAATTATTAGTGGCGTTATCGATAAACGCGCGCGTAGGACGCGTCGCGAGACGCTGCCACGCGGTATACGATGATAATTATTAGTGTACGAGCTACCCTGTACTTACGAAGGACCTATTATTAGTACGGAAGTACGGACACGTATTACCGTCCGGCTCTTCTCCGCTTATGGCCCGTAAGTGATTTCCACCATAAGCGTTCGAAGAAAGTATCGGTAAATTGAGTACTTGAGCCGCGAAGAAGACGTCAGCGCGTGACGGCTCTTCGTTTTACATGAACTTAAGCTTTGTTTTAGAGTTCATTAGGTCACTCGTGGGCTTTCACTGTCAGGAAACGCGCGAATCCATCCCCAACGGCGAATCGACGTTTCTGAAATTCCTTTTCGCGTCCCGCTACTTCCTCTGTATACATCGTTACTATTTAAATTTTTAAATGGGTGTAGTAAACAATGATGAATATTCGTGACCGTAGATAATCGTATTGAAAATACTAAGCAATTGATCCATGTGAAAAATGATGCAGATTAACATATCACGTAAATATTGCTTTACTATATAATTGCTTCAATATAATTGTACGATAAGTTGTACAATGAGAAAAAGAACAAAATTTTCGAGAGCTTTAGTTAGACACATCAGGATTAATATTTTTACAAAACTATCTTATTATAAGTTTTTATTTTATCACTTTAATGTTTTTAACATCGTGTAAGATTAATAGAAAAATTAATTCACATTAGCTATTACATTAGTCAATAGATAATGTCTGGTTCATTATATTGATATAAATTTCAATACATTTGCGACTGTCACGATATTGGTGTGTTGCGACTGTTTATTATTTACGCAAATACGGATCATCCCTCAGATTTCATCAATTAATTAATGTTGGATTAGCAGTTTTCAGCATCAATTACGCAAACAACACTATAATTTGTTGATATCATTAAATGTAAATATTGAACGCAGTTGACTGTCCCTCACTATGTTGTAAAAGCGTAATTATTATATGTTTAATATGCGTATTTAATCAATTTACCGTATTCAATAATATGCCGGAACATTGATTCGCGATTCATCTCTTTAAACGGCATTTTATTCATTTAAATGAGGTAATATTCAATTGGACCTCTTTTATAATATCATAACGTGTGATCCAAGACATGTGTTCGCATAACCATTAACGCACGAAAGATTAGATCAATATCTTTTATATATGATCTTGTGTATATAAAAGTTTTTATAAAATTAATGTTTGCGTATTAGTCTGATGTAGTTTTCCAAAGTGGTATAAGTAAGCAAAAGTAATTGCAAATATAAAAGGTGGAAAAATACTATAAAAAAAAGAAGAAAGAAACAGACAGATATATGTATGTCTTATACAGAATACATCGCCGAAGTTCCGGTCAACGTAACGATCTTGCAATTAGTTACCATCCTTTTTCGTCTAGCTCCAAAATTTCAAGGACGGACACGGACGTATTTACGCGCATCCGGAAGGGTCGCAGCGGCGAGTCGTAGATCGTGATTAATGGAGAAGCGGGTCGGACAGGATCTCTACGTGCCGACGAATCGAGGAGCGCTTAGCGTGAAATTTACCCGATGAATTGTTCTCACAATTATCATGATCTACGGGTTCGGGGATCCAAGAAACACGAAAGTCTCGGAGCACTCCGCTAATCTCTGTTCGGCGAACCCTTCACTTTGGCACCCTTCCCTCTCTCCCGCACTCCTTCCGTCTTCCTCCCGGCTCTCTTCCTGCCTTCTCCGCCACGCAGCCGCTGGAGGCATCACCCTTTCGGGGCACCTTCTCACCCACACCCGCGCCGCGCCGCGCCGCGCCGCGGCAGCGATACTTTTCAGCGGGGAACGAACGGTTCCGCCGACGCGAGGATCTCGGAAATTTTTAAGTCGATCGCGAAACTATAATTATCCTTTAGGCTATATGCGCGGTATGCAGCGAGTAGGTGCGCGCGAGAAGCCGACCTTCAGCGCGGTTGCGCCCGCCGGGACGTCTGCCTCCTTCCCTTACGATCGGACCACGATGAATCTAGCTTCGATCTTTTGTAAAAAGTTTAGCGAAATTGCCGAAGCTAACAGCCGCGATTTCGTCAAGTAAAGGTCATTTTCGATCACTCAAATATGTACGGTGCATCTACGTGAGATCTACAATGATCCTCCACTCAAATTGATCCTTTATTCGAGCAACTAATTTTTTTTATTCGGATTCCTTGCCGAATCGGCAAATTCAACTATTAAAATCTCCTGCAACCATTCGTATCATATATCGGAAAAAAAGCAAGAAAATTAGCAAATTGAAACTTAGAATGACGGTTTTAATAGAAAAACCCCTTTTTTAACATTATTCGAATAGCCCGTTTGGGAGAAATGAGAAACTGATTATATCGTCTGTTGAAACATTTTATTTTCCTACATCTCGTGTCGATACTATTTTTTGCCGGCGAGTTTCTTTTTTCTCGCGCCGGTATGTTCCGCTTTACGGATAGATTGATCATCGACGAAGACAGAACGCTGCTAAACATTTTCAAGTATCTTCCGAGGCTGCTTCCCCACATTATAGAAGAATTTCGGATGTTCGTGCAAAGTGATTTATGAAGGATTTCTTGCCCGAGCTGGAAACTATTTCGACCGGTGCAACGGCAATCTCGGTCACGGTGATTTGATCAAATCAACCCCACGTTATTTATCTGCAATTAATGAAAATTGCAAGAATTATCGTGTGAGTAATATCATTTGTGATTTCAGAGAAGAAATTAGTTTTAAATGAAGGCATATCGTAGTTCGAGCCTCGGTTCCAAGTCGAATTATCTCACCTTTATCTCTAAGGCGCCTATCATCAAAGCGAGCGTTTCGTGATATTTCAGTGATATTTCGTGATATCTCACAATTTTATACCGCATATCACTACATTATATTTTAAATTTGATTAAATACGTATTAATTAAAAAGTGATATTCAAGCGTATAATTACAACAGAAGGATACATTAATGTCAAACTAATGGAATTTAATTTTATATGATACGAAATCAATGATGAGCAAAGATAATATTTTTTTTAAATATTTTATTTACAGTATAAATGAAAATCTGTATCTTCTTCCATCGCAGTTATACGCAATTAATTAGAAGACATATCAATCAGTCGAATTGATATCCATTATCCCTTTTTAAAGGACTCGGCGTTCGAGTTCTCGGCGGATTTACTAATAAATCCGTCAGCCCTTTTATCGTCCATTTCCTAAACTGGGATTGATCGTTGTCAGACATGGGAGCGAGGATGCTCCTTCTTCATTTAAAGGACGACGTCACGCGAGTGATGCTCAAATTAGGGTTATAATCCCCCAGCCATCTGATATAACGTTCCCCCTCGGCCTAGTCACTATTTACCGATAGCATTTTAACCCTCGATTTGTCGTCAACAGCTTTCGAGTCCATTGGGAATCTCGCTGCATGATTTTACTTCGCGAGAACAACATGTGTATGTACATCTACCATTTACCATTGCTCCGGAGTTGCTTATACCTGCACGGCGAAATCATTACGATATAGTACTTTTACATCAAATATTTAGCGTGAAACTTGATCGTTTGGCTCTTAGCCTGGTTTAACATCGTTCAGTCTTTATATATGAATTAAATAAATAAAACTGAAATTTCGAGAAGTGTTTACCGCTATGTGAACATAGACTTATGTCTATTTGAAACTGATTGCTAATAAAATAAAGAATGTACGAATATCTGATTTTTGTGTATTCATACATTTAACGATTTAAGAAAAAATTTTTGTGTGGGAAATTGGTACTGATGCAGCGGCAGCTGTTAACACGTTGCGCATATTTAATGTGCGAATAAAAATAGACCATTAGATGATAAGTATTCATTATTTTTTCCTTGCACCTTGCTTTTAATTAACATTTCACAACATTGATGTCCATTAAACCCTTTGGTTTTTGACAGCAACGCAATGCAAATATACATTTCTCTACTGGCGTTTTGTGCAAATGTAGTTTTTTTTGTAATGTAACTTATTTTATGATATATATAAATATGAGATGCGACGAAAACGGCTTCATGCAAAGTCTAGGAACAAATGATGATTTTCTAAAGCTTGAAGTTAATATTTTTGGGATCTTCAACAAGCGTCGTATCCTTGTTCTATTTTTCTCTTTTCTATTATTATCTCTGTATAACTCGAAATATGTATACATATATTATGTGTATATTTTATTATTATCTCTGTATAAATAAAATATGTATATACATATAATATATATCTATTAAAATATTGTACACATTGCTTTATTTCCGAATGAAATTAATACTTCGGCGTTCTTCGACAGTTGGGGGCTGAAGATTAACTTTCGTTAATTACCTCATAAGTCCGCTTTTAAATTCCGTCTTATAATTTTATCGTGCGCCTGATATATGAAGGATATATATAAACCTGTCAGAATCGCAAATTACCGTCTCGCTCAAAATATGCAAGACACGCATGTAAAAATTCTCGTCTCTCGATTGTAGTGTCACGCGACGCAAGAAATCGAAATTGGGTCATCGTGCAAATAACACGGATGGAAGTGACACGGTGCGAACTCAGAAATAAAAAAGAAGGAAGGCGTGCCTGGGAGAACATTACGGCCACCAGGGACGCTGCAAAATGGCGGAGACGCAGCCTCAGGCACTTATTATATCCGCGGTCACTCGACAAACGCGATGTCTTCGATTCGATTCGAGCCGTATTATGTCGGACAGTCGGGACAGTTGAAAAGATGGTTTATTCAAGATGTTTAAAAATAACCTGACCGTGTTGGGGCAACGCATGCGATTCGTTACGTTATATTAATTCCTAAAAATTTTGTCCTAAAATCAAAGTGGTTAAAGTGATAAAGAGAAATGGTATAATATAAAAAGTACGTATATAATCTGCATGTGATTTACGAAAGATGAATAATAATAACAAAATGTGTGTAACAATAATATCAATAAAATGTTATCAATAAATTTGTTTAGTTTTACTCACGCACAAGTATGCTATAAATGCGCAATTTTCAGCAAACCGCAAACTCACGTTTTATAATCAATAATGCAATAACGAATTCCTGCAGCACTAATACGAGAAACAAAAGTATTTATAAATATACGTTCGCAAATGAAGCAGCAGGATTCTTCTGATTGCACAGACCAATTATATATAGAGCCAATAATATATTTATGCTTTTAAAAGAATATATACCTAAAGCTTTATTCCTCGCACAATAAAAACAGATTTATTTATATTTTCCCTTGTATTCACAATAAGAATAATGGACCGGTCTGTTTCAGAATATTATTGAGACCCATTATAATTACGTTGAGAGGATCAACGCTATTTGATATAGCGCGCTATATACGGACGCTGTGTCGTCGCCTCCGAAATTGCATCGATCCTTCCGAAGCGATAGTCACGACCAGCCGGGATATTTTGATAATTCCCTTTTTTGTGAGCGTGTAACGCGGAAGAGATCAAAGGCTTGCCAGTAGCACCTGTCCTCTATCCCCGTCTTGTCATCCAGCGGGACTGCGCCAGGGGGCTGGAGAACCCAATGAACTCTCTCTTTCCGTATCTCCGTTTCTCCCTGACGTTCCCCCTGCCTCCCTCTCTCTCTCTCTGTCTCTGTCTCTCTATTCTTTTTCTCTTTCCCTCATCCTCCCTCTATTGCTATCCCTCTCTTTATCTCTTTTTCTCTCGGTTCCTCATCCGCATCGCTCGTCACAGCTGTACGCGCGCGCCCACGGCTTGATCAGGCTCTCATCCTCTATAGCTGCGAGAGATTGTTCCTTCCTTCGTCGTACTTTGTGGCCCCTGTCCGACGATCCCTAGATTAAATTGCAATTACCTTTATTGCAAGCGCGCTCGTGCTCGCGCTCCGTCTCCGTCCCGACGCTACAAAATAACGAGGCTGATGATTTTCGGATCGGAGCGTGCGCGCGCGCGCGAGAAGCGATCCTCTGCCGGCGCGCGGTGGCCTCCGGTGTCGCGGGCCGTATAGGAGCGCGTCGGAGTTCTTTCCTCGAGTCGGCGGAAGTGGTAAATTGCTTTTAAGCCTTTCTGCCTCGTGCCCCTTTCCATCGCTCGCTTGATTGATAAGATTATGACGCGCCGCGAATCGAATAAACAAGCGCGTTCACGTTTAACGCGAAAGTCGCGGCCATTGTCGTGATCATCGCCGTCCTCCTGTTGCACCCGACATGCAAATATTAAAGCGCGTCTAGTTTAGAACCTTGGACGTCAAATTATAGTCGGCGAATGATACTACTCGAAACGAACGGTAGACGGAATGAAGGCGGAGAAGAATGAAGGTGGAGCACAGCTGCCGGTAATTACGTGTACTAGAAAGAGGCGTTTATAATCTTCAAAGCAATGAGGAAGTCATTCTTACATCATGTTGTTTCTACGTGTAGAAAATCCAAGTATACCAGCTGCGTTGCGTGACATTTGTAAATTTAATATCTCTACACTCTTTATCGTGAGTTTACGTAACGTGTAACTTACGTAATATGTTTATTTTCTTGGTAAATCACGCTGTTTATCTTGAAAATGCTGTGAGACACTCTCACTAAGAGGAATTAATATACCATTATCATTAGTTATACCTCACTGAAATTTATAATTTTGAAATTTTTCAGTCTGTTGTTATAGGAATGTTATTCTCGTAGGCCGTAGAGTGTAAAAGTCAGTTACAACATTCGTAATCATACACTACGTTATACTTAATAATCACACATTCTTTTTAATAAAATAAAACATAATATATATATATATATATAATTAAATAAATAATGTAAATATAATTATATAAATTTTCAACGTTTGCCGTAAAAGCACACAGATCTTCTTATACATTAGTTTCTTAAGACATATGCAGACATGATTATTTACGTACAATTTAATGTTCCAAACCAATGAACAGTTGAAACGTGCACTTGCACTATAGTTAGTTTGAATCACAGAAGTTGCACTGTATCATGCTGACACAGAGTACGACACAAAATCGGGTACGATGACGGTTTGCCGCGTGATGCACTGAGGAGTCCAAATAACTCCAGCAAGCATAAGTCATCTGTAAGGCCCGAGGGGTCGCGGACCGGGCACCCTAGAATTATCGCTAAACGTTATTGCCTAGGCTCTATAGATCTTGCGTATAAAATGCTAGGTTATCGTTACCGCTTACGTGTGGTTAAAAGCGAGGGTGGACTCGAATGGCGGCAGAACCGAAGTCTAGACTTTCGCTGAAACGCATTTCGCTTAACCGTCGACTCGTCGCGCGTACCACCGATTTAACGACGCTTTCGCGGCTCGCGCTCGATGCTCGTTTTTACTCGAGGACCGGAGACATGCATATCCTTAAATTGCAAAAGCGACTGGTTAAAAGATTTTAATCGCACGACGCCCGAAAAGTCTTTCTTGAAAAAAAAAGATATAACAAAAATGCGCCAATTAAGAAGTATTTATATACAAATACAGAAGCTAGAATGTACCATCGTTTACAATATTCGAGCTAAAAAAAAGAACGTTTCCCATTTTATGCGGTAATTTTATTAGTGAGAATTAAAAATCCCCCTTGTAATCAGGTTGGTAGTTGGAAATGAGTTTTCGAATAAAATTAGTTTCACGAGAGATTCGCATTAATGTTAAAGCGTGAATATGAATGCAAAATTATTGCCAACCAATTCGATTTTTACATTTAATTTTTTAGAGACGCAGTGACTTGTGGTGTAATATTATGGACCAATATTTTTCCATCTGATTTCGAACTAAAGTTTCATTTCGACATTGCGCGTGAAACAAGTGCTCTTCCCTATGTTTGCGTCTATGTATAAATCTTTTTGTTTCTTCAGTTTCTTTTCATATTGAGCGGTTTCTTCCATTCGTCCGTCCATACGCTTGATTAGCGTTTTCTTATCCTTTCGCGCAAATTGCGCGATAGTTCTTACATCGAGCGTCTCATCGATCGAGACGTTTATTCGCGGCTGCTTTTAATAATGCGTGTGTGATGGAATCATGTTTTCATTCCTAGCAAGATATTAACTTGTTTTTCATCTATTTTTAGGAGACGAATTGGCGAACCGTAGCGAGAGAGAGAGAGAGAGAGAGAGAGAGGGGAGAGAGAGAGAGAGAGAGGAGAGAGAGAGAGAGAGACGGAGGCACGAGAAGAGAGCAACAGATAGAGCAAAAACCGAGTGAAACCGGGCGCTTTGTTGTTGCGCGACAGTGGTTGGAGGGTATAATTCATCGTTGTAACAGACTCCGAGCACCGGCACAAAGGTCAAAGCTGGCCTGGACTGGTCTCGGCAACGCGCTCAGAATTACGATATTTTGAACAACGGATTCGGCGGCCGCGTCGTGTATGTGTGCGGTCGTTCGTTACTTTTCGAGCGACGTGTCAATACCAGACGATTTCTGTCGGACAGGAGTCGTCACGCGGCATAGCGCGCGCTATTATCCATGTAGCCGTCATATTGATATCCACTCCCTCTCTCCCTCCCTCCCTCCCTCCCTCCCTCCCTCTCTCTCTCTCTCTCTCTCCCTCTCTCTCTCTCTCTCTCTCTCTCTCTTTTGCGTATAACAATGCGTGATCGATACTCGGCTGGGTTTGGATACGCTTTTCCCAGGGTACGCGACTTGTCGAGAAGCGGTTAAAATATTGCGCATCGATGATCTTTTCACTTTACGTTACTATAACCGAGTATAACACGCGAAACGGCTCCCCGAACGATCAGTCCCGCGTCATCCTCACATTGGACAACGTACGCCATGGACAACGCAGGAGTTATCATCACCTTCTTTGGAAGATGATGATAACTCCTGCGTCGCGTAAACAATTTTTGTCTAACAATAAGTTCCGTAATCTTGTTGGTATCTTGAACATGTACGCGCCATCGCATAATTCATAATTATTGGAGCAATGATGTCGTATCTGCGATCGTTATATCCCCGCACAATATCAGAGAACATTATATTTCGCAGAGAGCTCCGTTAATCCTTCCGTCATGGTGGAAGTAAGAGGGTTTCTCATGGAACGTATGAGCGCTGTAACCGAGAGGGACACGCTGACTGATTGTGGTCGCGACGATCTTGACATCGTGCGGGAAAGAGTCTGTCGCATTTCGCCCGGATTTATTTAAAAGAATAGAATTGATTTTCGTATCATTCATCGCGCGGGGAGAAACCATTCGTTCCTGTCCCTGTACCTCTAATTCCTGTGTCGTCTAAACATTCATACGCTTTTAGTCACTAAGTTTACTACAAGCTTGATTAAAATTAATTTCTAACTAATTTCAAAAGTCAAATGTTGTTGAAAAAACAATTTTATTATATTTGTGCGTTAAGTACATCTTAAGATTTGTCAAAAGAATAATGCCCAGAAAGTAATATATATATATGAACGCCAATGTGAAATTCGACTCGAAGAGAAGAAGAATGTTAGATTATTTTCGAACTATTGGAATATGTCCAATGTATCGTAAGGAGTAACTTGGACCCACTGTACTTCAGTCAGGCTCCGGGAACGCGAATGAAAGTAGAACGCGATATGGCTTATTGTTAGTCTACCCTCCCCGATAAGGGTACGCAGCTCGGTACGCAGCTCGGTACGCAGCAGCGCTTTAATTCAAGCCGTCACTGCGGGCACCGTGCAGGTATATCTCACAGCTCACAGCGCATTAAATCCGCCGACAACACCAGCGTAGCGCCAGGCAACGTAGAACAGAGTTTGACGAGCTATTAATTTATTGTTTCAAATTATCAAATAACGGTCTTCCACGAAGCGGAGATTACGGCGCGTAGGTTCGCTTTGCGGTGCACCGGACCGTGTGATTACCGAAGTTCGTAGGCTATGGTGCCTCAGACATTTCGTGGGCGCCATTCGCTTCAGCGGATAAAGCTACGAGAGTGAGTGAGAGAGAGACAGAGAGAGAGAGAGAGAGAGGGAGAGAGGGAGGGGGAGCAAGAGAGGGAGGAAGAGAGAGAAAGACAATGAAGGAACGTAGGAGAACGGCGGCGGGGCGCAGCATCAGTGCCGGTAACAGATCTCTCCATCAAAATTGCGTGCGCGAAAACTCCCACGATTTTCGGCTACGTAATTATTACCTGTTGTAACTCCACCGCCGCCGCCGCCACGCTAGAGATCGCCGTGGACCGCCAGAGGAAGAATGTTGCCGACTCGAGCGTATCCACGGTAGCGCGAGATCTCGTCTTGATCTTTACGTAAGGCGAAAGTCTCGATACACGTCTCGATACGCACAAGCTCGACAAAAACGAGCTCAGCCGCTATGTGGAAGACGCGGGAGTTTCCCTGCAAGGAAGATGAAACGTTCGGCGGAGGAATCTTCTCTCCGATTCTCTCTCTTCGGGAGAGGGGACGTTTGATTTACTCCGAAGCCTCTAACGTAACGGTCTCGTGTGTTTACATTCTATATTCCACGAGCGATTCAATAAAATTTTTATATTTTCCCGAAGAAAAACTTTATACGTCGTATATATCGATATGTCTGATTTCCATCCTATCATCTCTATCTTCTTCTTGATTGCGGGAATACGAAAGTTAGATCGGAGGGACGTGAGAACCTACGTTACGTAATATAATACGACAGTTCGGCCCGCTCCATAATGAACATGCAAAACATTTCGCGATAGACGATAGGAATCGAGGCGAGGATCGGATTGTTGCTTCGTGAATGACGTTACGCGATCTCGAACGATTCGTCGTCGAGCGAGCGAGGTGCGAAGGGAAGGAGGCAGGGAAGAGGAAGAGGAGCAATTAAGCGTTTGGCGAATCAATAGCACCGGTGCGGCCAGATCGCGCGCGGAGTAAAACGCGCTACTCGAATTTGACGCTACCCGCTTATTCTCATGTGTGTATGCGCGCGTGAGTGCGTGTGTGTATGTGAGACGGATCTCTCGATTTATTTACGAAGAGGAGAAGGAGAATGTAAAATCAGGATTCCGACAGATGGCTCGAATCTCAGACCTCAGGCCGTGAATACGTGGGCAGCCGTGGCGGACGGGGTGGATTGGGGGAAACGGGGGGGGGAAGCGCTCCCGACCTCACGATTTTACGCCCCCGGGGCGTACCGCCGATGGAAAAGTTGCGCTCCGAGTACTCCACTTTGTTTTTTTGGACCCGTGAATCGTAGCAGCTCGAAATTTCCGAAACACCCCGGCAGTCCCCTCTCAACCCCCGATCTCCTCTGCCATCACCCTTCGTACATCGTAACATGCTTCTCGCGTTTGCCGCGTACCTATATCTCCACCACGCGAGCGTTACTTATTTATTCATTTATTAAACGAGTTACATAACCGGCGCATGTGTCCGCGTTACCTTGAAGACTTCCGGAGCTGCCCGCACTCGACGTATTTCGCCCGGGCTCCCTACGTACGATATACATATTCTCGCAAATTTGATCTTGCACGCGATTGCGATCGGAGCTAAATTTCGTTGCGCTATCTGTATTACTTAATATTTTGGAAAGAAGAGAAATCTATTTGCGAATAAGTTCTTTTACTTGTGATAAAGCGAAAATTATTACCTGACGTAGGGAAATTAATCTATAGGTAGGTTCAAGTCTCGAGTATTAAACGTACGGATTGTAGCTTTTACTTATGATAGCGCGGCAACGGTAATAACGACGGTAAACACGTAAATAGTAATAACAGTTTGATAAAAGAGTAAAATGATAGTGGTTAAGGTGTAACGTTAAGAAAGTCCCGTCCTAAGCACGAGGAGTTACACATATCGAGGTATTCGAGGCAAAAGGATGACGCAAGTCACGAAACATTAAATTGAAAGAAGAACCGCCGTAAATGTTGCCGAGATTTTTTTCTTCCGCGTTTGCCGCTCTTCGGAATCTTTCTTCATTTAACGCACAGAATGGTACTCAATTACCAGCAAAGTTTTACAAATCCACTCGACCGAAGACAAAGAGCGGCACTCTCCGCCGCCCTTTTGCCAACGTATTTATCCGGAATTAAAAGAAAAGCGTTTTTCTTACGCTCCCGCAGTTTAAAACTTTTTCCTTTTAAGCAGCGCTCCGGCGTTCCGTCTCGCCTTGCCTCGCCACCGCCTCATCTCGGCTCGTCTCGTCTCGTCTCGTTTCGTCTCGTCTCGTCGAGAAATAAACGTTCGCCCGAGACGGACGAGGAAGAAAAATACCGGTTATCCAAGCTTTGAGAAAGTTCGCTATTAGGACGATGAAAAGCGTTGTTTTAGCGTTCTAATGGTCGGGATTAAATCGTATATACGCGCGGGGTACGGAACGCGCGTATATAAATCCGGCGCGCCAGCGCGAGCGCGGGCGCGAAAGTTGACCGGGCTCGCAGTCGTGGGCGAAGCGGATCTCTCGCGAAACTCGATAAACGAAATTAGCGAAAGTGATCTCGCGGGGCGAGCCGGGGCTTTGCGTCATTACGCGCCGCCCTTATTGTGCTTATCGAAATATTTTTGCCCATTATCGGGGATGTTGTGACACGTAATAATTCCAGTGTTTAGGCTACCCGTCGGTGGGGTATTAATAAACGGTAATATGTAGCCTCGCGGAACAGGTTTAGCTGAGTTAGCGATAAATCGAAAGAGGCCCGGTAGGCACTTACTTGGAATTAGCGCATTGCCGATGTCGGACGTAAGATATCTACATCGAATTACCGGTTACCGAGTATTAAGTGCAAATAAAAGATACGGAGAGGCACACGTGTGTGGATGCCAACTTGCAAAATTTTAATTGAAACGGGGCACGCTTTTATATGCCGATTCGAGCTGTTATTACACAATTCGCATGCGCGTAATAGCGTATATATAGGTAAAAATCGTCAGTCACGAATACCCATTTTAATAAGATATTATCTCTTTCATAGTAAATATAATGACTTCCGAGAGAAGAGAGAGAGAGAGAGAGAGAGAGAGAGAGAGAGAGAGAGAGAGAGAGAGAGAGAGAGAGAGAGAGAGAGAGAGAGAGAGAGAGAGAGTCAGAGAGAAAGCAAGCGGCACGGAAATCCTTGAAACCTGCGAGTTAAGGCTCCTGGGTAGTCACCGCGGCCATATTGGATTCTTACTCTATCGAGGCGAGGAAAACACCCAATTTTGTTGTGCATGCCATTTTCAAATAAAAAGACATTTCAATAAAACATTACTATAGATCGTTTCAGAACACTTCCAAAATTGGCCAAAAACTACCCTTTTTCCTCGACAATAAACAAACAGCCATAAAACGAAGCCTATAAACATACGGGAAAAACAGCCGTTTAACGACTATCGAAAGGAGGTGAAAACGTTCCTTCCGCATGCAAATCTTACTTTTCGGCCAATTTTACGACTTTCACGAATACGTTAAACGTTAAAACACAAGCACAGAGCGAATAATAAAGAAATAGCACGCACAACAAAATAGGTTGTCCACATGTCACAAGACAGAATTCTCCATTGGAGAGAGTGAGAGGCAAGAGTTCTTATTTCTGCCGCGACGGTACGGCGCCACCGTCAACGCGGAGTTCTCGGCTCAGGGACCAGGAGCCTTAATGGAGGCTCTTACCTCGATCATAATACGACAGATCTTTATGAAATTAACATATGTTGTAAAGTGAACCACAACGAACCGATGCCCAACATTTTTAGCCTAGGTTGACGATAAAAATGTTAAAAATATCAGTATTGAAATTCGCATTTTTAACACAGGGCATATGGTAAACACTAAAATTTTTACCGGAAGTAATGTATTTTCTTGGCAAGTTTGCGAGCCAGGTAAACAAAAAACTAAGGAATTGTAGTTAAAATAATAATCTTTCTAATGATAAGAAGAAAACTTGGTGCTGACGATGAGTTATAAAAGATATTGTAGTTTTAATATGACGTACGAGAGGTTAGGTGAATGATCTTCCGAGTGTCAAAATCGCGCGAAGTTTCAAATGGTGTATTATACGTAAATAATACTTTTAAATACTTTTAAATTCACTATCCGTCGAGACCCTAATGAATCCTCTGCATGCAAACATTCCGGAGAATTGTTTTGTACCTATATAAACAATAAGTTTCAATTATTTGCCAATCAAACCTTGAAAATCAAAAAGTAAACAATGTTAATTATTCTTTCTAACCTCACTTGCACATGTCTTTTCTCTGCGCTGTATGGTAGCGGCATAATTATTCTCTCGCGCATTGACAACCTTTATTTTCGCGAATTTTCCTTTCATTTTCCCTCTCAGCATTCTCACGTTATATCTTTCTTTTGGCTCCATCTCTTCATTGCATCAATCGCTACAACGCTACACGGCTACACTTCACTTAGCTACAGACTGCTGCAGACGACGTTGTAACACGCGCATGTTATCTGCTCTTTAGCACTGACGTAGTCAACTGACTTATTGTATAAATTTTAATATTTACACTAATAGAACATATAACTTACTCTTACACTATGTAAAAATCATTATTTATTTTTTTATTTAATTTTCGATAATTTTATAACCAATTATTAATGATAATTTTTTGGTTGCTACATTGATTAGAGCAGCCGGGTAAGAGCCTCCTTAATGTAATCAATCTTTTTTCTTTCTAATGCCGATAAAATTTCTTTCGCTGTAACATGCGCGTAATGCCTTGTCGCGCTCGAAATGTATTCCACGAGTGTGTCGAGTAATCGATCGACATGCGATACAGTCGGAGGGAAGTACTCAAAGAGAATTAGATAGAGTGGAAGGTCCCATAAGAGTTTTGCGTATACAGTCTTCAGTGCCCTCTCGCGAGTCTGATGCCCAACTAAATACCCCCCACTCCCGATATTTCGCGAATATACATGCACATAACATGCACATATATTCTCTCACACTTAAGTGGCTAAGTAGTTGGGCATCAGACTTGGTAGATGGCATTGATCGTTGTATACGCGTATATACGCGTACCTTCCACTCTATCTAATTATCTTTGGTACAGATTTTTATTTATGATGAAAATTGGCAGCGTCGTCAACCACGATTCACATGTGGCAAGTCGAACCGTCAATTTCAATCATGACGAATCAAATTGTGAGATTGTGAACGTTATTTCGATAAACGCCTCAGGCTAGACTTGATTCTTTTTTTTTATATAGATGAAACACAGTGTAGTATCATATGTGTGCCGCTCTGACAATTAGGTAACAAGAATTTAGGAGCAGAGAGAGAAAGAGAGAGAGAGAGAGGGGGGGGGGTTGAATAATCAAATAAAATAAAATAAAACTGGGGAAAAGATATCAAATAACGTAACAAATGATTGCGTGCAAGCGAAACGTTCGATCTCTCTTTTTCGCATTTTCCGCCGTAAAACTCCGAAACGTAACGTAGCTCGTATGACGTGGCAAATGAAATAATGGCGGTTCGTGCTTCTTTTGCGGAACAATGGCCGGGTTACCAGAAACGCTTGTTCTTAATTACGTATCGCGCGGGTATACGGCTCGGTGTAACTGCGCACGATGCGCACGTAGAATCGCGCGGCGGGCGAGCATAAACAATGCAAGTATCTAACGACGAACGTGGCGGGGTAGGGGGAGGATTTTGAGCACTTGGCACGTAGGGCTCCCCGCGAGCCGGCGTCCAATTACCAGTTGGGCGCGTATCTTCATGGGGGGTCCCATACGCAATTGTTGTATTTCGCTATTGTTCCGCCGTGTGATTGGACCCATTGTTTTTGCTCCTCGTAATTATCAAGCGGGAGAGACTCCGAAGGGATCCGGCTCTCGCAAGTTGCCTCTCCGATCCTTTCCTTCCCTTTTCCCTCTTTACGATCGCAAACCCTTCGACATTATTTAACGAGCAACAACGCGAAAATCGTCTTCCGCGGTTTTCCCGTTTCAAGAACTCTAAAGAGATAGTGCAGAGAACATATAACTATATCTATTCAACGAGAAGAAAAAGACGATGTCGCGCGCCGACGCCGACGGCCATTGAAACTGTAAACATTATGCCAACCTATTACCTTAATATCATGTTAGATTTTTGCTGTCCGAGTAACATCAATCAAAGTTGTGCCAAGACGAAGATAATATCACACATGGAAGGGTGCCTCAGGCATTGCGTACTTTCTCTCGATCATAGATACTGGAGGCTAAACTAAAGAACCGTGTCATCTGTTTCAATGTCGTGGCATTAATACAGTTTGAACTGGCGATTGAAGGAGTTGTTAAATATATTTGTATAACTTGATGAACAAACATCATGCATTTCTTGTTTAATTTTAGCGAAGGTGGTGCATGGTAGCAGCTTTTCGATTCGCCATCTGGTATAATGATTAATAAAAATCGATAAAACACGATTCGATGTAATAAAGAATATTGTGCAATACTTTGACCACGTCCATTCTATTTACTTTTTTAGGGGCAATATATACCTAAATGTTTTTTTTTTCAGAAATCGTAAAAATAAATCTGAAATACTTTTTAATTATCTAAAATTTATATATGAAGTCAAAATTAATTGTAATACAAAAAATTTTTTTTATCAGAGTTGATAAAATCTTAGATCTATAATAATGAGCCAATAAGAAAGTCTAAGATGCTAATTAATTAAACGTTTCAAAAATCGATTTTTTAAACATTTTTTACTTAAGACAGAAAAAACATTTCTGTCTACTTTCTGGACCACCAGAAATGTCAATCTCCAATTTGAGATACTTGCTAATTATTCTCGCGCAGTCTTTCCAATGGAAAGATGGACGAAAATATCGAGGCATGAAATAATGAAACCAGTCTTTCGTTTTTCAGACGATTTTCGTTTTATTGAGTTATTCTTCACCTTTGATGCCGATCAAAGGTATATACCTAAGACATGAGTCAAAAGGACTAAGTAATCAACGTATATCGTTATGGAGTAAACTGCGAGACACATGAAATCCGATGTTGACCAAACATGTTATTGCTTTTAACTCTTTCAAATCTGGAAAAATATTTTGACCAAAGACTATTACGTTTTTTTTTTCGCATACTATTTGACTTTGTTTAAACAAAGGTAAACCACCGATACGACCCGCTTTATATCGCAAAAGCATATTTTCGCGGCGCCTACTTTTTATGCGTGTGATAGATAAAAAAGAGCTCGCGCACGTTATGCGGACTGTGAATCTGGAAAAATGCAGTTTCTGCAATCTGTTCTGATGGTATTCCGTTGTTGCGTTTCCCCGGATAGACAGAATATCTCGCGGATGCAGGATGTCGAAATTTCAGTCCGTTCGCTTCTATTTCAAAAGTTTCAAGTTTTTATTTTAGATTTAAAAGCACGCGTTCGATGAACGTGCAAATCTGGCGGAGAGCTATTTAAAACACTATCGAGAGTTATTTACTGTAACTTTAACAATTGATGCGAAACTCATCGAATAAAATGTACGGAGAAGAAATACATGTTGATGTTTAGAGCTTCCGTTGCGATCGAGAATCAAATTTTGGTTTGCAAATATTTAAACTTACTTCGTCGATTCCTTTGAATTGATATTAATATTCAATATGAAATAATCGCAAAAGTAATCGTGACTGAATCTTAAGAAACTTCTGCTAAGCAAGTATTTAACGCAAATTTCTCGGAAATTTTTCTGGAATTTTCCTTTTTATTTGTTCGTCTCGCTTTTACTTTATTTCGTGAGCGACGCGAAGATGTTCGGGCGACTTGTTCACGATGCAATCGTACGTAACCGAAATTCTGCGGTGCGACACTCACTCCGTATCACATTTCCTTTCCGCCCGAGGCGCTACAGTGTATTATACGTCCACGTAGAATAAAGATCCTTTGACAAAATTCTCCCAAGGGACCCTCTTTAGGGATGGCTATATGGCCACCAGGAAATGACTGAACCGCGTTAGGATATTAAGTTATGTTAAAGGCGTCTCCCTCTCTAAGAAAAATGTGTGTAAGGTCCTCACGGACCTACGATCGAGAGATCCTGCTGGCTCAGGGCGATTGCAACCGAATCTCTGAACCATTTTAGTACTTCCCCGAATTTTCCTTCTCTTCGTGTCACATAACAGAAATTCTTGTCAAACATAAATAATAATAACATTTTTATATAAATATCTTTGATAAAATAATTTTTTTTTCAAGAAAAAGGAACAATTCATGTTTATAATATTTTTGTAAAGTAAAAAAGAAAATTAGAAGAACAAATGTTTATAGTAGTCATGGTATTTTAAAAAATTAACTTTCAACATATTTAACAGTTTTACGCATGATACATTTTAAAAATTTTAGCGTAATACAAATGCAAAATAAATTCGTGCTCTAGACAAATCTTTTTTCAGTTTGATATCTCGAATAAGCGATAATAAAAATCGCTTTGTAATAAATTTAGAGTTGAATAAAACCGATTATACGCAACCATTCAATAAAGAAATTCCTCGACTGCCAAAGTGCGAGTTAGACAGTTAAAAAAAATATTGCAAAACCACGTGTATACGTTCGCGTTCATCTTGGCTAACTAATTATCCGAGCATTCCTCGAAAGCAACCGACCGACGGGCCTATATTTCACGGATATGGCCCGCGTAACCGGCGGGATTTGCAAAAAAGCGAGAAATATCAATAATAAAGATATGAGAGTAACTTTAACGTCAGTTGCTCCGACATCGGTCGTTGGCTGTAACCGATGAAGACGTAAACCCATGTCCGCGCGTAATTTAGAGTCCTTAAGTCCCAGTAGGTGGTTGGCCACCACCTGGGGCTCGAAACACCTTATCGCGCCCACGGCTACTACACCCTATCCCCTCTGGTCTTCTTTCTTCCCGCGAGTAACAGCAGTTCTGGTCTTCTTTCGACATTTGCCTAATATCGCGACTATATGAATAATACTTTATTTGTGTAAAATTATTTAATGTATAATGTGGTTAAAAAATTCGTCTCAATCTCGAGATACCTATTTTCTGATGCATATATAGAACGATGACACCAAATTTAATCTTTTCGTTTTTAAAGAGGCAATTAGGACCGCTTTTATCAATGTTATCATAAGTTTAAACTGCGTCATTACAATATACGTCTTAAATATAGTATTTATATATCATTGCCGCGTACAGAACTTTAAGAATTTCTAAATATTCCAAAAAAGTAAATGGTTTTGTTCTGGCTTTTTCTATATTTTTGTTGTGCAAGATTTTGGCTTTACAACATTCGGAAGAAAATTTGCAATTTTTCTTGAGACCGTGTGTGTTAAGTGGTACAGTTTTTCTTTCTCCGTCCATATTTCTCTATATCTGCCAGGTTCTGACAGTTCATGCACATTCACGAGACGATATTGCCGTGCAAGCTGCCGTGCTGGAAGATCGTACCGCGCGTATTAGTCGACACGCGCGGACATCGCCGGGAGAGGGGGAAAAAAGATTCCTCTCGCGCGGCAGCTTTCGTGATAGGACAACGTTTGCGCCGTAGGGTCAGGACGGCCGCTGCGAGCGGTCAACCGAGGCCCGATGCCGCGGCCGACATCCGACCTGACGCCGATGCATACGCCGCGCCATTACTTTCAATTTATGTTCCTCGCGATCCTTAAATCGGCAAACTTTCGGGGACCGCCCGCGGGGCTCTTCGAAGCGCCTCTAAGATCTACTGGGTGTCCCGAGTGTTCACTGCAATTTCGTTCGCTAAGGAATTCGTCGGTCACAACTTGGAATCGTAGAAAATTAGCTTGACAGCCATTCTCAAGTATAATTTTCGAAAAATAAATATTAGGCAACTTTGTAACTATATAATTTTCAGAATAAAATTCTGTAATTCGTATGATCAAAGTTTGATGGAATGTGTGTCTAATAATGAAAAGAGAGTCAGAGTTTTACTTTAGAAAATCTATTCAAAATAAAATAAAAAAACATGCAATCTTTTTACAGCTTAGAAATTCAATGTCAAATTTCGTTTCTATCAAAAATCAAGATTTTGTTCAAATAAAATTTTATTTCTATCTATTAAATGGAAGAACATATTTATAATCTATTTGAGAACATATAAGAAGATAAATAAACTTTGTTACGGCAAGAAAATGTGCGAAACTCGAAGATTTTATACATAATCATATAACATATTTTATTTAAAATGGCTTCATAAAATAAGAAGATTTGCGTTGTAAATCGTGCCTTACAGGGGTACATAAATAAACAGAAAAATTTAAGATAAATCTGCATAAATTTATAGAATCCCACTCGTTCTAGATCTCTGTGATAAAAATGATTCATATAAAGATACGTTCGGTAAAAAAAAAAACGAGGAAGGACGTGAACTATGAACGACTATAAAAAAATATCAAAACGCATATATATATAATATCAAATTTTAAACATCTGAATTTAATTAAATATAATACGGATTAAAGACAAATGTAACATGCAGCATTATCGATAACTTGCCCAAAATCGTACCGCGATTGTCCTAAATCGAAATTTATGAACTTCCTCATCCGGACGATCGACTTCTGACGCTATGCGCATTTCTCACGAATCGCTCTATGCATGCATATTTTGCGCGTATAGGTACATGCGTGTTTGACGAGGGTATAGGCGTATGCGTGTCGCGATCGCTTTTCGGGCAGGAAGCGCGCGTGTTTCAGGGAGAAGATGATCGGGTTTGGCGACGAGGGGCGAAAGGACGGTGAAGGGGTTGGCCGCAGCGCCAAGCATATCGTGTCCGGTGCGTACACGTGCACGCGCGATCGCAATGGGTGAGCTCGATATGCTTTCCTCCTCGTAACTCTCTCTTCGGTTCGTATTTTTGCGGATTGTACGCGGGGACGTCACGTCGAGAGTATACCTGGGACCTCTGATAAACAGATTTCTGGAGGACCACGCGCGTTGCATACTGCGTTCACTCACGCACATACGCTCGCGTATAGACGCGGCAGGCTGAATCGTTCGTCGAAAAAAATTTTTCAACACCCGCGACACGCAGGGGAGAGTTCGCGTTTTGATCGTTTTCCTTTTGGCGCAGTTTGAGAGCGCTTCGGAGAGCGAACGTGTTGCGAGAAATTGAGCATACGGCACGTGAATGAGAATTTCTGATGTTTATCCGAATATAGCTTGAGCGAAACCCAACCGTGTTACTATTAGCAATAACGCAATTTTAAAATTATTATTATTATTAAGCAATGGACAAATGCATATATTTACAATTATTCATTGCAATATTATAATTTGATTAGATCGAGGACATAATCAAATTCATAATTAAAATAATATGTAATTGGAAAAATTGTTTAAATCATTCGCACTCGATTGATCTGAAGCGTCCGTTAACGATTATTACCTTAATAAGCAAATGTGTTTGACATTCTTATAAGCGTAAAAAATCTTTAGTTGTCGCTTACATTTAATGTGCTGCAATTGCAATACCGAGGATGTTATTTCTTCTAATTCATGCGCTGACAGCATTAAGATTTGACAAACGAAAGTTAACAAGTTCCAAATAACTCTCGCGAGATTTGTTCGGTCACCAAGCAAAAATTATACTAAATGTTAACCGCCTTGTCTGCAGTGTCACCGGTTGCCAAGAGTTACGAGGAAAAGGGTAGGAAATGGGACATTCCCCTTCAAGGGCGTGATCCTCGAGCAGGGCGCAGGGTGACTCCCTTAAGAAGGTATAGAAGCCACGTTACGTACTTCGTTTCTCAAAGTCACGTAGGCCGGTCGGCGATAGACGACGCGCGATCCGGTCAGAATAAGAGAGTTGTCTCTTACAATGCGGTCCCTTCCAACCTGATGGATCGAAGTGAGTTTTGAAAATGTATGCGCACACGGCCAGATTCACAAGGAGGGCTGTAAACCCCGCCTTAGGCCAGGCTTTCGGGAGGGTCCCTTACATTCAGCACTGAATTTCACCCCATACTATCGCGAGAGCGAGAGCAAGCGCGCGCGCGCGCACGAGAGAGAGAGAGAGAGAGAGAGAGAGCACCCTTCCGCACACCTCGCATCGTCCGTTTGCCCTCCCTTCCTCTCCGTGTCCTCCCGCCGGTCTGCCTGTCGCCGCCATGTGTGTACGAGTTTCATGCCAAGGCAGTGACCCACGAACCAACATATTGGCGTTGTTTGAAGAACGAGAATTGCTCGGGTTGCACGCCGCTAGGGTTGTTCCCGTGACACACACGAACGCCGATCGATCGATCCTGCGTCGCATCCGCGCGACGATCCTGCGAGCTGCGTCGTAAATGCCGCAGATACTCCTTTTTGTTTCGTTTCGTCACATAGTCCGAATAATGACGCGCGCGTCGCTCGCGTGCTGATAGAAGAACGCCGTTCTAACGCGCCATCGAGAGACCCTTAACGAGAGTCACGCGAGAACGCTCAAGTGAAAAATTGGCTGGAGGTACCCACTTATTCACAAAGTTAGAGCTTTTAGAAAAGGCCCTTTTTTTAGACGCTCATTGTATTTCCGTTTTCTTGCTTCTAATTTGTACCCTAATGCGGAGAGTCTTCCATTCCTCGATTTTATAGATTGTAAATTTATATTATACATGATTATACACACTCGTTTACAAAAGATTCGTGATTACGTGAAATTAGCTTAAATAAGCATCGCGGTTACTTTGTTTGATTGTAACAATTACCATACAATTTTCGATATTATCCTATATTTCTTTGTTAACAATTAGGGCTCAGACACAATGAGAAAAATAAGGAATAAGATAAAGAAATAAGGAATAAGGCATGTTGCATCTCACTTTAATATACGTGTACTGAAGTGAGATGCGACATTCCCTTATTCCTTATTCCTTTATCTTATTCCTTATTTTTGTCATTGTGTCTGAGCCCTTATGTGTAAAGACTAACAATGTTGCAGGAATTTAATACATTTTCATATTTTTATTTATTACATAAATTCTTATAGAGAGATTTTTTGCTGCAACTATAATCGTTGATTTATCAAGACTTGTGTTAACCGTGGGAAGATACTTTCATGAATATGAGAAAATTTTCAATATGTATATTGTATATCATATATCGATAATAAATACTAGTCGGCTATAAAATGTGCGTCTTTATAGAGTAAAAAGTTTGCAATGAAGATTATTTTGATACGTAGCCTACAACGAGATGCATTTTTCATATAAATAAATTAAGAACTTTTGAACAAATTGGTAATAATACAATTAAAAATAATAAAAATGGATAGGCAGAAAAATTTATATAAACGTATCTAGACGATTGTTTGTAGCTCCTCCATGTCTACATTAAGGAAAAGAGAGAAACTCGTCAGTTTACGATTATTCAAATTGCTTCCCTTTCTGCGTGGAAGCCGCTCGTCGGCATGTCGGCGAGCATCGATACGTATAGTCCCCTCGGTTGCGCGCGATTCTAAACCTCGAATTTATCCCGCCCCCGCCGGTATTCCGCCGGTCGTTCCGCCGTCCGCCACCACCACCATCACCGCGGGATTCTTTGATAATTGAGGTCTAGCCGGCAAGAGTATAAGGAAAGGGATATTTGTTCTCTCCACTTAAAATCGAACCGCCTCGCATTCCCATATTACGCGGCTTTCGTGCCGCTTTTCGCGTCCCGCAAGCCCCCCTTCAGAATACCTTCGTAGCGTGTGCGCGCCGCCCACGCTGCATCTCGTATATGCATATTCACACACGTTACATGCGTGCGCGCGCGCCGACACATACGTACGACTATACGAAACAAGGATGTAAGTGAGTGAGTAAGTGAGTGAGTGAGTGAGTGAGTGAGAGAGAATGAGAGGGAGAGAACGTTCACGCACACGCGCCTGCGGCCCGCACAGATTAAACTCACGCACAGTCCGGCCCCGGGGGCGGCGTGCCAGCCAACTAATGAGAGAGACGAGCGAACGCGATGATAAAGTCTCCAGCTCTCTTGCCCGTTCTATACTAACGCCCGAATCGTTTTCGTCGAGACCACTACGAGAAGATGCCCTCGCTCCTTCTTCAGGGGCACCGCCGCTGTTTTCGTGGGCAGAGCGAATTTAACCCCTTAAGGACCGTAAGTCCCGCGCAAGTCACTGCGCGCCTCAAGAATAATGATAGCGTAGAGGAGAAGGTATGCGCAAGCGAGAGAAAGAGAAAGGGAGAGGAATAAGGTGATCATGACGCTTTTAAATCGCGAGAGAGACGCTTGATATTTACGAATTTGCGTTAATTTAAGATTTGGAATTTACATTTTCTACGGGAAAATAAGTTATTGAGAGTTGAACGGAAGAATATTTTACTTGTTTCCCAATATTTTCTACATTTTTATAAATATGAAATAGGTACATGTTGTAATAATTTCAAAATTAATTGAACTTAATTTGAATTCACTTGGAGACGCACTCGTGATATTTATATTATTGACATTTTCGCTGTTTTATTCAAAGTTACAATTATAACATAAAAGATATATTTCGTTGATATTTTATTAGATACACTCGTCTCTCTACTTTTCTCATAAATTACGATCATGTAACGTGCAGTCATGAAAGTATAAATCCCTCCTTATAGCGCCAACCACCGAGAAAGTTATGATCAAACGAAACGCATTGTACCGTATTGTTCATGAGAGTGCTCTCCTGACAACGCAGGTAGAGCGCGGATAGAATGCATCGCGGAAGCGACGGGCTGAAGAAGCTCCACGGTGTGTGTTTGCTATTTGCAATAACCCAGTTTGTCCATTGGCCGAAGTTTATAGCCGCAACATGTTACGAAGACAAAGAGATATCCGCAGTGGAGGAAATTAGAAACGAGAAAATACCATTTTTGATAGCGCGCAAGGGGATAGCAAATGGGTCGCCCTGTAGTTATACATAAAAACTCTATAAACAATCTGTCTATTTCGTTATTTTCTAAAAGTCACTATCGAGTATTGAGTTTCACCAAAAAAAAACATATGTCGTTGTGGTGACTAATATCGCATAATCTTGTCGTAATCGTAAAGATTAATTCTAAATCACCAACGCGATAAATCAACGAACGACCTCCTGGCTCTTTTTAATACGGATAACTCTAAATTCGTTCGAAACAAAAAAGAACTGAAGAAACCGGTAAATTATATCGTTTAAACGTCGCGTCGTATTAAAGATAAGTTGTCCGCCGGCCGCGTGATATAAATTCGAAATAACCGCGCGAGACGGCGAGATCGTGCGTCACGCGGGATCGATATATTGATCCCCGTTCCGGTCCGTTTCTAAATTCCGGTCTACGACGCGGGCCGCGGGGAACAGTCGGGAGCCGGGAGCGTGTTTGCGCGGTGGGTGCACGATCCGGGTCTACCCCCCCCCCTCGCCCCTAACCTTAACCCTCAATAACGGACAGAACCAATGTTTTATCGCGAATTATAAGAGCCGACGGGTACGCCGCGGTTGGGTGCGCGCGGGTCCCGTCCCGCCCGCTCGTTTCGTGTCCGGACGACGACGTTGGAATTCGCGCGAGGACGGCGCAACGGCGGCGCATCGGCGTCGGCTTTCAAACGCTACTTGATCACGCCACGCTCTGACCACGGGCGATACGAACGAGAGACGGGAGAGAGAGAAAGAGAGAGAGAGACGGAGGCAGGTATATCACGCTCGAGCGTAGGCTGTTCTCCCCGCCCCCTACATCCCACGGCGGAATCGCGGAATTGTCGGGGGATTGACACGCGGTCATTTGGTCATTAGCGTGATTATCAGTACGATGCGCGGTCGCGCGGGGCGAACGCGCCCGCACTCCGCAGTCGCGGCTCGGACCGCCATGTTTTTTTTGTTCCCTTTTCAAACGCTACCGGATCGCGCGCGCCACGCAACCGCGCGCTGCCGGCGACGAGTTTCGCCTTGTCCTACGACGCGGACGCGGGGACGCGGGGAGATGATCGGGGCGAGGACTGCGAGGAGTCCGCGAAGTCGGGTCGTACCGTGCGTGGCATGGTCGAGACGGCCGAGGGCCACGACGTACGGCGTACCGCTATTAGAATCGCTCTCGGTGAGGGCGGGCGCGGGCGCGGGCGCGGGCAGGAGAGGCGAGAGCGCGCTCGCCCACCGTTTCCACGTTCCACTTCGCGGGATAGCGGCTAATTCGAAACATACATCAGGTTCGGCATCGCTGGAAGGGCCGAACGGGATAGAATCGAATTATCATCCGAGGTGAGTTGTATTTATTATTCTTGCATTACGTGCGCGCGCACTCGAATGGAATCTCGGTCGCGTTGGAGATTGACCTTCGAGTGCCGTGGCGAGGTCGCGTCTAGTCTTTTAGCCGGCGCGGATATTGAGAGAGAGAGATATATAGAAACCCTGGGATACAATCCACATGCTTACTCGACTTTATTTCATTTTGTTATTTTGTGACCGATCATTTAACGAAATTAAACTTAATATTCGCGTTACGACTCATGGTTAGTCGTAGTAATTATGAGTTAATGAAGATACGCGTTTTATGAAACGCGAAGCAAGAAGAAGTGAATAATTTACCGTGAATTATGCAACGTTTTATAAAGGCTTAGGGCCTACGCACAAGGATTGACGTTAGCGTATGTCCGTATCCATCGCGTCGCATACGCGACGGATACGACATAGGGCCAAATAAGCACATAAACATGACGTAGCGATATACGACGGTCGTATAGTCCCCGACCTAACAGATCAGGATACGCCAGAGTCCAAAGCTTGTGCGTTACTTACGTCCACGACTACGACTGTCATATGTGCTTTGCCCCTTATAATATTGTGGCAAAAGCAGAAGCGTGTTCCTTTATGAGTCATTTCTGCACATACGTTGAAATTTAATTATATAGAAGTCCTAAAATTCAAGCTAGATACAAATTTTTGCTAGGGATCTTTGTTTAGAGAAGATTCATCAAAATATAATACTTTTTTATATAAAATGATATAATTATATTGTGAAAATTATTAAATTATGTATAATTATATAATATACCCCCCCCCCCCTATACGTATATGTGTATATATAGTTCCCAAATCTACACACTGCATTATTGCACGCAATCCCTATACTGTATCTGTATCTTATTACACTTATTCTATATTTATACTTATATACTGGAGATGGTTTACGTTCACATAATTATAAATTATTGATAATCGTTCTATCACGCAATTGCCGCAACAAGTGACGCGAAGACGTTCAGCGTCGCGTAAACGTGCAGATGCCGCTACTCCTCGAAAGCCGCCGCGAAATAAATCTGCGATAAAAAGCCCTCATCGATATTCCGCTTGCGGACGGCGCGGCGCAAGCTTTGACCCTCTTATAAAAGTACGCCGGGGACTTCAAAGGGCGCGTCGCGCGCCGTTCGCGGATTCAAAGTAGCAAGAAATCACATTTCAAAAAGACTTCACAAAGTCCAGACGTTAGGTAAGCCGGCAATTTGCATGTTATTACCGCGAGGCGTTTGTACTCTCGGGCGGGGGCCGGGAGACAAGGCAGGGAGAGGAGGAGGAGGAGGAGGAGAGGGAGAGAGCGGGGGCGTTGGCGTTTTGCCCCGCGCGCGCGAAAGACTTGTTTATTGTAATTACGAAAGTTTGGGCTCCCGGCTCGCCCTTGCCGCGCGGGCGTTTCCTTTGTTCGCCGCCCTTATTCGCGGACTTCGCGAAACGAAGTTTTGGAAGAATATAAGAAAATGGAGTCGCGCGGTGAACGCGCGTCGGGAAATGGACGTTTGAATAAATACCGATTACGCGCGCGCGCTTCTTTCTCTCTCTCTCTTTTTCGTAGTGGTAAATATTTATTCGTCGCCGCCGTTGTTGCCGTCGCGACCGCGAGGGAGAGAAAAAAAAATCGTCCCAAAGCAAACGCGATTCCCCGTCGCGTCGTCGTCTCGCGTCGCCCGACAATCCGGCCCGCGGCGGAATCTCGCGCTATT
This sequence comes from Temnothorax ravouxi, assembly GCA_030770255.1. Classification (NCBI taxonomy): domain Eukaryota; kingdom Metazoa; phylum Arthropoda; class Insecta; order Hymenoptera; family Formicidae; genus Temnothorax; species Temnothorax ravouxi. Next base: position 248,172 of record JASTWP010000066.1, read on the forward strand.
TCGAGGACGACGATTTCGATCCGTACGGGGAGACGAGTGGATTGACGTAACAATGAGGCGAATTACCGCGAGACGTATTACGTGAGGTGTAATCCCGTCGATGCGTGTCGAGAGACGAGAAGAGGAGACGTTTGAAAGGGCCCACGAATTTGCCACGCGCTTGAGTCAACAAGCGCTAACGTCGCGCTTATAGGGATTGGCATTGCAGACAGAGGGAGGCGGCGCGCGGGGGCTACGCAACGTGATCTGGAGTTTGTGTACGGACGTGTTTATAGAAAAATCAGCTCGCGATCCTCACGTTTTCGGGACAAGAATGGCCCTGGCGGCTGGCACCTGACAGCCCGAAGCGCTCGCGATGTGAAAGGATACTCGGAAGGGAAGATGCGCGCCCCGTTTGCGGTCCCCGCAAAATCAATAGCTGATCGATTTGGGGTGTATCCCTTTACATCGCGGGGGGATCACCGGGGATTTATTGATCGGACGTCCTATTGATCGCTCGTATTCTTTTTACCGAAGCACTTCAGCGCATAGAAGGATTCGGCTATCAAGCCGAGGATTGAGAACGTCCCTTCGATCAAAGCATCATTTGTCCGCCGAAATAATATAAATCAGTGATGTGTTTTCGAGAAATTGCTCTTTTGTCCATATTTATGTTTATCTTTCTGTTTTTGAAATGTTTTTTTTTGCCGTACGCGTTTTGTGAATGTAATGTGGAATGTTGTTTTAATATTGAATTAATGTCGAATATAATAATATTATAGAAAATATCTATATGTTTCATAAAGATTATATAAATACTTTTTGTCGTTAAAGTCGTAAATGTAAATACGCATTTTATACCGGCAACTTCAAAGGTTTCTGCGTCATCAATGCGAAAATATTACGTGATGTAAATAACCATATAATGCACAATATACATTTTATTCTATGAATTATACGAGCAACGAGGAAGCTTGTTGGATTTGGGTGTGTACGAGGATCGTTCAATCGCAATTTAGCAGTTATAGATATATCGGTCTTCTCGCGACGGGCGCAAACCACTTAGACGGAGTCGAAGTTACCGCCTCGAATTATTAGGTAATTAGGCTAAGATGGTCCCGGTGACCATCCCGATGATGGAGAGGCACGGTATATATGCACGACTACCTACCGATGGATAAACACATGGGCAGATTACACGGCGCTCTCGGCTCTCGCATAGATATATGCAATTTAACTAGTAATTTCGAACTTACACCGGCTTAACTTCGGGAGTAATGACGTGGTAGTTAAATTGCATCACACGAACGAGTTGCGGCGTTATAACGTCACGTCCCCTAAAACAAAATAGGTTACAGTGAATTTCTTGAGAAATATCTTCTATGACAGGTTGAATATTGCTTTAAAAGATACTATTTTCTTTTCTGAAGTAGAGCAATATAATTTTGACAAAAAATATAAGTTGTTAAAAAGTTTTAGAACATTACATTAATATTATTATAAATCTTAGTTAAAAGAATTTATTCAGAACACGTTTATATTATTGATGAAACAATTTATAACAATTTTGAAAATTAAATATTAAATATTAAAAAATGTCAATATCAAAGTCTCGAAAATAAAAAGGGATGTTATTATTACTAATTAAATATAAATAATGCGCGAAAAATAGATACTATATACATACATACTACCTATTGGAATTGTAATTTTCATTTTTCTCTGAAAAATATAAAGAAATATTATAAATAATTTGGAGCTGATTAGAACATTTAATATTGAAAACACTTGTTCTAATATTTTTTCCTTTGATTCATATTATGCTTTTTAATTTCGAAATTGATTTTTCAATATTCGATTCTTTTTTTATATTTCTATTTTTAATAAGACATATTGAATCTGAAAAAGTTGCACAAAATTAGCTGTGAAACTGCGATATTCTATCGTATATTCGGTAATCGTGTCAGCAACTCAACGTTCGTCACATAATATCCATGGTAAGGAGAGAGAGAGAGAGAGGGGGGGAAGAGAAAGAGAATGTTTATTTTTTATTGTGCTAAAGGGAGACTTTAGATACTAAAGTCGCGGTCGATCGTCGTGGCGAAGAATATGGCGAGCGAACTTCGCCTCCTCCCTTCTAAGTTCTAAGCGTTACCGCGAAGCACAGCCAAAGAGGCGGTAATTCGCGTTATTCTCCATCTGTAGGCGAATCGCAATTGTACCCAGGATATCGTGCCGGTATCGTGTGGCACGAGTGACGACTCGTACCACGCGACTGCACTCGACTTGACCCCACTCGACCTCACCACTCGATCCGTACTCGACTTGAGTCGAATCGGCGGGTCTCGTTAATTGTGCAACGCGGCCCTCCGTTGTTTGCCGATCTCGCTTCTCTCGCCAGTCGCCCCTTTCGCTCCACGGGCGATTCACGAACGACCCGCCGCGCCGATGAATACCGACGGGGCCGGGATCGCATCAGGTTGTTCCACGGGCGCTAATATAACACCGGCGCCTCTTCTTCCTCCTTCCCGATCGAGTCACGATTTAACATATAGGCGTGGTGCGCATCGCTTTCCAGCAAGAAGATGGACGGCTTGACCTCTCTCGTAACTTAACGAAGACTCTGATCGGCTGGACGCCACGATCGAGGTCCACGAACGGCGATTCGCCGTCATCCGCCCGTGAAATCGCTTTCTTGTGTCGCCGATCGGAGCTTAACTGCGGGCAGTGCTTTTAATGTTTTAACTTTAACTACTCGCACGATACATACCGAGCCAAAGTTATATAATTATATACGATAACACACGGATCAATTAATACATTTACTATATTCACTATAATTACGACAAAATTTAGAATTTATTTTATTACGGTAAAACGGGCGTTCCCAATGCTGGTTAAGTGTTCAAAGTGAAAAAGATACGACAAACACATGAACGGCTTCGTTCCGCGAGAATTATATTTTATATTTTGACATTAAATCCCGTAAAAGAAACAATTAATTTTAATAATAACGGTTGATTCAAATTTGCATTGAATCGCTTGAATGGCTAGTCGCGGGCGCGCACAAATGGATCGGCGAGCGACATGGCGCCCAAGGGTACCGCATTGGAGGACCGCGCGCGTTGCATGAAACTGTCATGACATTCGTGGTCCCGAGTGAAGAGAGAATTACATCGAAATGAATCTGACATACATGCGGCGCTAATATACACCGCTATTTATTCGAAATAATCAGTATTTAATGTCGTCAGGTATAGGCGCTGGCCCTGATGATAAACCGCGTTATATTGTGCCTGTGATTATTAAAGACTGAATCTAATATGCGTGCACGGCTGATTGATCCATATAAGGCCTTCCTGAATGTGGCAGGAGCGTGACGTACTCGACAATGCTAGACAACTACGGTACCGTTAATAATTGTTTCGAGAGGATGATTGAAACTGATTGTTCCGAGACCTTCATTACGTCTCGTCCTGACGGTCCAGAATTGAACGATGACGATAAATTCTTACGCTAAAACAATTGTGATCATGAAATCATGGAAATTGTGATTTTTCAGCGCATAACTTTCTCTCATATTGTAATCACTAATCCATCGTGTCCGCGCTTGCGAGTTATATAATCGAGTAAATAAAAGCAATAACTGATTGAGATTGATTTTTCATTAATATTTTGATAAATTATTGTTCAATTGTATAAAATAATATATAAATTATTAATTCGTGTTTGAAAATATAGCTAACAATTTGTCGAAATTTTATCGCGCTTGCTCAATACTTTGTCACGTAGGGACGGCGACCGTGAGACTTTTTTAAAATCCTGAAGAGACGAAAATCCTCCTAGCTATATACAGATATACTTCCGGCCTTCTCAGGAAACAGAGGCACGAAGATGAGAGAGAGCTTCGGCGCGCAGCGACGTTGTTGCGGGGCGTTTATGAAATACGTGTTTCGCCTGGCTATTTGCAGTTTGCGCCAGGCACGACAGCAGGACGGGGCAGCCATTGTATGGGAAACGGATAGAGTAGCGGCATTTGCTATTCCCGTAGCGCGCAGACTACGTTCCATTGTCACATTGTGCCTGCTAATACGCTAAAAGCCTATCTGTGTTGAGATCTGCGCGCGGAATATTGCCGCGCCCGGGATCCAAGTCGGCGTAACGAGGTTACGCCGAAAGAGACAATCGCGAGTTAATGACTGCGTAATTGAACGGTGGTCGATGAGTGGGGACGGGGGAGGCCGGGTGCGGAGATAGGCGAAGGAGATTGGTCTTGGGCCGAGGACCTCTATTGAGCAGGAAGTCAGCTCGTAACAACCGGTTCGGTGGCATTGCCAGAATAAATCAATAAATAGATTTTGCAAACGGCGCTTATAACTTTAATCAAACAAAATTATTTCAAACTCACCGGTACGATGCGCAGCGGAGTTGTCATATCTGTAAAAGAGAGCGTATTTAAATTACAACTGTGCTTCAGAATAATTAATATTTCAAAAATAATTATTACCTCGAATTTCTTTATTTTTAGTTTCTTTAAACAGATGTTTAGCAAAATAATTACATAATTGTTAAAAGAATCTTATTTGTTTAAAAAAATTCAGAAAGAATCTAATTATGTAATAATCTAAATAATTATCGATCTTAAAATGTTGGAAATACAGATGTGCACAAATATTGAATTTTACTTATAATCTTTTAAATGTATTTATTATAGATAATATTCGAAAATAATCTAAAATATTTTTATATGCATTATATACATATATATAGCATATATATATTATATTATGTAAGAAAATAGTACTTCATCCTGAGATTAATAATAAACACGTATAAAATAATGTCAGGACTAAAATAATAAATTAAATAAGTCATAGGTATAAGTTGCTTACCCCACAGTTGCTCCGCCGTTGCCTGATGCCTCCCCGGGCCACCTCCTCCTCCTTTCTTTTCAGTCCGTTGCTACTGCGATCAATGCGATTCTTTATGACACATGTACGCACTAGAAACACGCAAAAATATGATTACTTTAATCGCGCACGCACTGATCAATATTAACGCAATATTTAACAATAATATTTCGTTGCTTTGTTTTTTTTTCACAATATTTCAATATATCGCGACAGTGCTTCAGCCTTTCCATGCACTTGCCGCACTTGGAATGAAAATGATACACGCGAAAATGATTTCGTATTGTAACAAGAACGAATAAGTATACGAAGCAAGATCGATACGAAGAATACACGTCCGCGGAACGAAATACTGCAAATATGGCCGCCGTTTCCTAACGAACGTTCTCGGCGCCGAGTGACGGCCACCTTGACCGAATGAATCTCGCGAAATAATATATCTTTGAGAATTCTACCAAGTATTTTAATTCCTGGTTATTTCAGCACGATTTTAATTTTGTAAACTTTTTGTAAGTTTTATTGAACTTGTTTGACTTTAGGCAAGTGTTTACACAGTTTGCTCCGTTTAATCTTTTGAATTTCACATTTATAATTGCTGTACTATTTCGTACTGTTCTATACTATAATGGTTATTTGGCAAGTATTATTTATCTTCTAAATTCTCTAGCGGAGCAGAATAATACTGGCATTCATGTCGCGATATTTTGCTCAATAAAAGTTTGTTCGATCACAAACATACGTGCATGCAATCTTTCTTATAAATTGATTAAAAATGTTAATTCTTTTTTTAACAATAAAAAATAAAAATAAAAAATCATCTTTCAAAACCTTTGTTGTTTCTCAAATTAAGTACATTTTAAGCATATACAGGCAATTCTGAATTTATATAAATATATCACGTTAAAATATGTTGTTATCTCGCCGTTCTACCAATTTCAGATTATCACGAATGATTTCGAATACGTTAAATTGACGTTAAGGATAAATTTAAACTTTTGAGTAGATTCGAAAAAATAGGTTTGAGATGAATGAAAGTAGATCTCTTGGCGTTCCGATCGTCGATGGTTCGATTTCGATCTATCGGCTCATTCATCCACCATCCTCATCTGTCCAAATATCCGGCGGTAACTCACTCACCGGCGCCGTCTCTCTCGTAAATCCACACTACATCTCTCGACGCGGTTCGGCCCGCGTAAGTTACTTCGGCGACGCGTCGCGTCGCGTCGCGCTCGCGGGGTTAGGGTTAGGTTAGCCCCGTCGTCATCCCTCTCCGGCTCCGGTACAGGCAGGTATATGGAACAGGGCCGCGCAGGGTCCGTCGTGTGACTGTAGGCGGATGGCACCACACCCCCGCGGGGGCAGGCGATAGTACCGCGCCGCGGGGGTGGCGGAGGCGCATCGTTGCCGCAGGCAAGGGGTGGCATACGGGGCGGCAGGGGTGGCGGCTTGGAGGGGCAGGAGGGGGCGCCGCGGCGCCTCTCTTGCCTGGAGCGCAGTGCGACGTCGCGAGGCGGCCACGTGCGGTGGGCCAATACACATCGGGCACACGGCACGAGATACGGAAAACGTAACGTAACGCAACGCTACGCTACGCGGACGCGGACGCGGCGTGACGCGGCGCGACGCGACGGGGAAGCTACCTTCGCTCCGGCCAACATCACTGTCCTCTCATCTGCTTTCGTGCATTTTCTCGCGTGGCGCGCCCTCCTCGGAGTCGTTGCGCCACCGCCGGAGTCGGTCCGCCTGCCATCTTCGACCTGCCACCGAGTGATTCCAAGGTGCGATCAAGTACACATACTGCATACTGCCCAGCAGTACTTGCAAGAGGGGGAGAAAGAAAGAGAGAGAAAGAAAGAGAGGGGAAGGACACGTAGACCGTTCGCGAGCGCGGGAGAACGAGCGAGCGGGGGTGGAGAGGCGGTAAGAAAAAGAAAGATCACGGAAGGGAGAGAAGGAAGGAGGGAGCGAGCGGTCGCCGCGCCGGTCGGTAGGAGCGCGAGAGTGAGAGAGAGAAAGAAAAGGAAGAGAGGGATGGTCTGACTGCGTTTCGAATTAGCCTCCGATAATCCGCTTGCGGATTAAGTTACGAAGGACACGCGTGTACGTACGTGCGCGCGTCATCTCGCTCGCGACAGATATCGGGGAGCGCATTTTCATCTTTTTATCGCGAGTCTGACGCGAAAACGCGATCGGTGGCCGTCGCGGATGCCGTCGCGCGTCCGCCCGTCGGTGATCGCCGCGAGATCGAGACGAGGAGGTGAGTTTGCGAACGTGTATCTCCTGGACGTCGCGGTCCGGCTTTAACTTTTGCACCAGCGACGAACGAGTGTGCTCCGGAAAGTAACGACGAGGACATTATATACGTGCGCCTCGCGCGAGTGATCGCCGCGAAAACGCTGTGCGAAATGCGGCGCGGCGGTGACCTTGGACTGTTTCTTTTTAACGTGGAGTCCTTGGAGCAATCGCGAAGCCAAATAGCTGCCGGAAGAAATTTAACGATGTACCTGCGGTGTAGGCAAAAGCCACTTGGACACAGTCTGCGATTAATGTTTTTTTTTTTCCAACAGCCAGGAGTTTATTAGAATACCGTCATCGCGTCTTATTTTCAAAATATAAAGAAAGAGGAACTTTTCTTCTCTGTGCGTACGTGTGCGAGAACAGTCACATATATTTGGGATTACGTAGATAAAGCGACCTTGATTCTCGAAAACGATTGACAGATTAAATTTCTTTCGTTTAACAAACGTGGCACATAGTGTTTCAAACATTACGCTTTGTTTTCGAAAATTTCTATCATAAATTCGGTGAATGTAAAAAACCTTTGAGAATAGAAAAATTATGGTTCACTAAACACAGTAAAAACAAGAAATGAAGGGAACAGAAATGAAATGATAGAAATGTTATTTTTATTGCAGTGTGATGAAGTGGTGCGTGAATACAATACATTTTCCAATTTAGTGTTTAAACTTTTCAGCAATTTTTTTACATATGCATAGCATTTGTTACTACAAACGTGTGTTTTTATTTTTTTTTCTTTCATAAAAAAAATAAATACGAGCAAAAATGTAAGAAAAATGTTTAGAATGCGAGTAAAATATGTTATTCGCGAAAAGTGATTTCGAGAATAAACAATAAACAGTTTTTTACTTCGGAGATGCAAGTTCTCGGGTTCAATAGACGTCATTGTGCACAAAAAAAAAAATAAATATTCTATCGGCGTAACGTAAGGTTAATCATTCGCTCGTAAACGTCTGATTTAATTTAAGCTTGTGTCTGCGAGAGGACGGTACGCAAGTCGGATATAACAATAAACAATACAGAGAGGCAGTAATTTGTTGGTCAGATTGACTCGTTGCATGGAACTTTGTGATGTTAAATAATAAAGTCGACGGTGCCGCCGATATTTGATCACCGTTTGATTTAAATACAGTGAAAGGAAGGGGAAGGGGACTCCATGAGGATTCTG
>JASTWP010000067.1:0-230000 GCA_030770255.1 Temnothorax ravouxi
CATTTACCGGAACCTTTGATATTTAATACAAATAACAGTATTTAATAAAGTGACAAGTTTTTTTAACGATATAAATACTTTATACAACTTTACATTTATGAGTTAATTTGTTTTTAAGTTTTAAGTTTTTATTTTTTTCGATTTATCGTTTCTTTTTTTTTTTTTTTCGTTTTTTTATCGCGGTAATTTTTATCCGTTCGAAAAGTCGTCCCACGTTTCGTTCTATACTCATAAGGTATATTTTAAAATCAAATGCATGGACGGATATAATAGATAAAATGAACTTTGTATGCGTTCAATATAAAAGCGTAAAAAATTCTCGACTTTAAAATGTACATCGGCCTCCTCTGCAGTCTATAGTAATTAAAAATTCGTGATGCATGTATTTCTTTCTTATCCTCTTGGGCAGCCGCATGCTGTTTGTTCATTCAAGAACAGAAGCACGGAAGAATGTATACTCTGTGATTTACTATCTTTGCTTATGAAATAAAAAAGAGATCCCTAGAACGGAGGACTTGTGCTCGAGACCAAACCCGTTCAAGCGATGCTCACGTTTAATCATCGAAATTGAAACTTTTTGAAAATGTGTGTATATATATATATAAATATATATATATATATATATATATAGAGAGAGAGAGAGAGAGAAAGATTCTCGCCTACCTGTCCTATCGCACCTGCGGGGCAAATATAAATCTCGGACTCGTGAAAGTCGCCAATGACAGATGAATCGAATAGAGGATATTGTGATAATAAATATTAGATAATTTACGGTACATATAACTAACGAATATTGAAATTTTCATGATAATAACGAAATTAATAATGATTTGAAATGAGAGTGAAAACATATATGTCAATTGATATCGTGATAATTAATGCTAGCTACTAATTTAAAAATAATTATTTTATTTTGGAAATAGAATAATTTATAGTTTAAAAGTTTTGTAAAAATATTCGCTCTTTCTAGTTGAAAGATATTTACGATTACGAAAAATTGCGGTAATGATTGAAGACAAGCGTGTTTTACTTTAATAATCTATAAATTGACCTATTTTCCCGATTATTATTTACATTTTTTCCATGAAATATAATGAATATTGAAATGAATATTTTTGCCTTGCTGCATACCGGCATCTACGCGTTCTCTACGCCATGGCCAGAGCAAAGGGATATACGTTGAATTCATTTTATCAGAAAATTGACATTCCACTCGGAGTGCTGAAAGCACCATTATTTTTTTTTATTATTATCATCCGCGCGGAAGAGGAGATTTCGGATTTCGCGTATCGCAATTTCATCCGCGTGGAATATTCATACGGCGGAGATTAAAGCGAACGGCGGAACGCCGTAAAACTATATGAAACGCCGTAAAGCATGTGTTAAGCGGCGAGTATAATAATATTTATTAAAGGAAGCCCGTAGTTACGCGGGATTCATTATCTTTCTGTATCATCGAACAACACTCCGGCAGGGGGTGTCCCCGGGAGTACCTAACCGAAAATCGAATTTTGGCACTCCGCCGCCGATCCTGCAATATTGCGACGAGGACTCGGCCGATCAGCGAGTCGAGATATCACAAACTTCCCCGACAAATCTCTCGCGGTCCAAGCGAGAGATAGAATTTCAGGTTCATCGAGCGTATGATCGCGTGGGAAGGGATAGGCCGATTGCTGCAAACGTGCAACTGACGATTAAGCATCTGTCGATTTTATTCATAACTCACTCTTGCACGAAATGGACTCTGACATGACACGTTTATAACGTTTGCATAATAACAGTTTCCAAGAATTATTTTTGCAAGTAACCAAAGTAGCAGATAAAAAATATAAAAATATGCAATGATACACGTGTTTATTTATATATTTTATTGTGGTAGTTACTTTTATTTTATGCAAGAATATTTATAAATTTTAATATTTTTTATACATTTAGTCTAGTTAGTTCAATGATTTATCTTAATAATCTAGTCTGATCACTCGCAATAAAATGTATTGATTGTTTTGCATTTAAATTAATTAAGCGAAGAGATACACAATGTGTCTTTTAGATAAATAACAATTGTATTTGTATACTTACCGTCTTTTCCTCAAATAAGCATTCTCTAAACTGCGGAAGATGAAAGATCCTCAGTAACTTATTTTAGGCAATTAAGAATTGAGCGGGACTATGCCGTGAAACAGGAAACTTCATTTATTAATATCATTGCTGCTGTTCACATTTACCACTTTATTCGAAATGAGTCTCGCAACGTATCTACCACTACATATCACCGGATGTATACTACCTCTCATATTTGTCTATAAAATGACGGTGTACAAGACAGCGGAAATTTTATCTTGAATTCTATTTCCGATCTCTCGAGTGCGAAGATTTATCAATGGAGTTTTTGATGTTTTGATGTCCACGTCTTATTCGAGTTTGTGGCCGTAATAAATGTTTCTTCAGATAACGTGGATAATTCCAAAGTGAAGAACTATCCTGAAAACAAGGCACGTAACGCTCTTGTATTCGATACGTGCAAAGAACACCACGGCGAATTGAATCAGAAAAATTGAATTAAGACTTTCAGACGGAAATTATATCTCAGCGGCTAATATCCGGTAAGATTTATACCACGCTCATAATGAACAACTCTGCCAGACTTCGCATTACAATGGATAAATTAGCACAATATAAAAGTTTCTTTATTAATATTACCTCTGCAGAAACTTTTTAGTAGCGCTCGGCGGGTAATCTTCGAAGGCATGTAATTCTAGTTTATTAATGCAAACGTACATATTTAATGTTATCTATGTATATTTTTGCGCGTAAAATATGTTATTTTTACTGCTTTGCGGAAAAGGGCAAACGTTATTGTTGAAAGTATAAATTCATGCGAAGCTTGAAAATGTCATATTAAAATGGAGCGCCTCGTGTGGAAATATTAGAAAACAACGTGTTCTATTCATGTATTCGGAGGGTAAGGTAAATATTTTTCCAATCTAGTCAGAGATCTTTTGGCAGCTCGCCTTCCACAAATGCTATGAATATTCAGCTTATCGCAAATATTTTTCCGGCGCGGAAAATGCACGCAAGAGACAACTGCGCGCCGCGTAACGTTATCTCTGCATTTATCCGGGAAAGTGTAAGTTGTGCACGAGAACCGAATAGCGTAAAGATTTGATAGCCCGGGAACGTCGGCGTACCTGAAACTTCCTTGATAAATCTCTGGTAGCGATATCGGAAATGGAATCCGGAATAGAATTTCACTTTCGTCGCGATCGCGAGCGCATATGCATGAGGAGTTCGCGTGCATGCATGTAAGATAGTTTCGAAACAAGGGACCGAATTAAGTGCTAAACGCGAATCACGCCGGTGGATCGATTAAACTCCGTGATAAGGAATCTGCGCTCAACTTTGAACCCCCGTATTCCAAGCGTATATTGCCTTGTAGATTGTTGTAATTCGCTTTAATTGATATCAACGTTATAATTAAGATGCGCTATAATTACGCTCTGCGGAAGATATTAACTCAATATTTATCTTCATAATTTTTCTTTGTAATCCTTAAGAACACGTACTATCTCATCTATCTCGGTGCGTTTTAATTAACTCGCGTATTGACTCACTCCACCTTATCTTTTCGTACTTTAAAATGCAGCTTTTTAAACGTCGTTAAAAAATTTGTCCCTTTATTTCGATTCAAAGCAAATTTAATTACTTATATAAATTTATCTATTATTTTATTGATCTTATTTAATCACGATAAGAACAGAGTTGATACTTCTATCGATTACGTTGATTATAAATCAATACGGCGGGTTTTCTCATTCACAAGTCGATATCCTGTGTCTTGATTTGAAACTTCGGTTTTATGTTCGCGAACTTCAAAAGACACGTTGCCCTCCGAGCGATACGAGTTGCCTTCGAATAACGCGTCATGCATTTTTATGAAGTTCTGCTGCCCCGTTGTGAAAGAACCGACTAACAACGTGTCGAAGAACGCCAAATACTTTCTTTTGAATCTTGCCCTATTAGGAACTGCCGCGTGCGACTTTTTGATCTTCCAAGATCTCGCCTGTCGTGACGTGCTGGTTCTTTACCAGGTTGATTTAAAAGAAGAGAAAAATCTTGTTAGCGCTCTGACACGCTGAAAACATTGCGGCCAACCGGTCTCGCGGAAAGTATAGCACTGCACGTATCCCGGAAGCTAATATATGCTTCTCGCGTCGTAGCTGCGAATTGTGTATTCCAACTTGTAAAGAGTATACCGATAAATAATGTCGCGAATAGCCACGCGAAGCCAACTGAGGACACCAGGTCGAGCAGCGAAGTTACTCGCTTTTACGTTTCTTATTACTTTCCACGTTGAAAGAATAAGCTAGGGAGTGATATGCTACTTTACTCTCCTCCTCTCTTTCCCTGAAGATTTCCAACGTGTAAAAGAACAGCGAACATTAAGATACTCCATTCTTTCGTGTCGTCCTAGCGAAAAGGAAGTGGATTAAAAAAAACACGATTTTTGTTCTACACCAGTACGTCAGTCGATCTTTCGTACCTGACGAGCGACAGACAGACGGCGAAATCAGCGTTCGAAGCTTCCGCGCAGATTTCATTATGCAATTCCATCTATAAATAATAGCTGAGATACAATATTAATCCTTTTACGGTCGTTACCCTCCGTAATGAATACGATTGTAATACGAGCGAATAATCGACGGGCGGATTAAAGCCTGCGAAAATCGCAGTGTTATAATCTCGTTCGGTAACACGGTTTTCGCGAGCACGGGAAATATCAACAACCCCTCGTCGAGCCCGCATCTATCACGTTTTGCGCAATACGCAAAATGCGTTCGCGCTCCATAACGCCGATGTGCATTTTAATAATGCACTCTTGCCATGTCCAAGCGCATTATCGCGCGCATATGCTATAACGCGAAGTGCTAAAATATCAAGAGCGTATCAGTATCGATGCATGTGCTCGAACGTCGTATGCGTATACGAGAATTTCCTTCCTTTCCGAGAAAGAATACAAAAGAGACAAAAATTATTTATACGCAGTATTCCGATGGGAAAAAAAGAATAGTCATTAGACTATATAGAGTCTATTTATATCGATAGATTAAATCATTCTACATAGGTATACATATTTCGATATGCATTATCAACCTACGTTAGTAATAATCAGTTTGTGTGATGAAGCGTTATATTTCGTCATACATTTTCCATAATGAGCTTTTAGACCAGTCTGAATTGAATTACTCACGCTCTTTGCGCGTGTCTCTCGCAAAATATAACTCGCATCCGTAATTTAATAATGAGTTAATTATGTCCCACGGGTAACTCTGCTTGACGAGAACTTTACAACTGTCAACGAACTTTAATTAAGGACAGATGAGCTTAAAACTCAAGTATATATAAGCGATGTAATATAAACTGCGGTCGCACGCAAATAAACTCGTCTTATCGGTCTTGGGAGCTCGTATAGCTTACGGAAAGCTGCTATCATTCAGATCGCGAGAAGGAGAATCCGTCCCGCAATGGCAATACAGACGACAGCTTTGCGACCTTCGTTGCGAAGGGATACTCAAACATGAAAACGAGAGAATTATCCAAAGCGCTCGCGCAGCGATATGGCAGCCCGTTAGTTTGCGAGCCACGGTCGCGAACTTCCACCTTTGCCCGCTGAAATGGCAGAATTTGTCAGCGGTTGCCCCAACGCCGCAACTTTGCCGGCCATCATTTTTGGCTCGGTCTCCCGCGTATTTTCCATCGTAAACACGCTCGTCTCGACACACGTCTCGTTACGCGATTTTTTCCACATGCCGCGTATGCCCGCAAAGTTTCGATGGGTGGCTTTTAAGTAGAGCCAGTTCTGCTTCCTTGGATAAAACGCGCGCGGATCGCGAAATTGCGAGATTACTTCGGCGTGCGCGCCGGTTTTAATCAAACTCGGCGCAGATTTATAGCGAAACGCGAAAAATGAAACACAATGTCCCCGCGGGCAAGCTTTCGACAATTCGAGAGTATTACAATATTAATACTCTCTCTGCGACTTCGTATTTTCGATATTGGTATATTTTATCTTCCACGTACGATAGATATGGATTAAATTAAATATAACTTTAATTTAACTTGCATATTTCTTACACCGCATTTTATGTAATTATCCTGTTTTGATCTTTATTAATTTCTTTTGGAAACCTCTTTCTCAACTTTTATTTGCATGTAATAAGACATGTAAGAAAAATACTACGCTACTAGTTACGAGAATTAATTCATTAATTCATTATTTCGAAATGGCTTGAAAAAGTAATCAATTCTCGATTAATTTTTATGCAGCTGTCGCGTCTCGATTCTTGAATTATACAAGACTCCTTTTTTATTCCCATTTACTTGCTGTCTTGTAAATACTTAAGTTTGTAGCGCTTGGACAATATAAATTCGCTGACAATTTTCTTCGTGACTCGGCGTAGAGATAAAAATGCAACCTCGGCTAGAGACGCAGTAGACGCATAAAGAACTTGTGTGAAAGAAAAGCGAGGAAAATGCAGTATGAGAAAAAGCCGGGTAAAATTATAATAAGTCCGAATAATTTAGTTTCATACACGATACTACTACTAATGGTACTGCTTGTGCTTTAATATGGGTCTAGAATAACGTTTTGCAAAAGTAAACATCGCCTTCCTCGATTTATGTTGAGAGGAAGGTACATCAAGACGCGTGAATACGCAGCGTACGAATTCGACATATGTACTACATGTACACGTGTAAAGTTTGTCAATTGGGAAATATTCTGTGCACTGTGCAGTTACGCGAACCGCTACAACTTCGCAATAAGCCATTTGAGTCTCTGGAGAGCCACTCTTTACGACAGTTGAGAATTACAAGAACTACACCGAATCACTCAGGATAAAGAATAAAAAGTCCCACAGTTCAAATGACTAACCAGAGTTATATTTATAGAATTTCTGCTACGGTACATACAGAACTTATTGTTTTCTTCATCACTTTCCTTTGTAAATTCTAAATAAGTCATGTGTGAAATTGTCCTGTATGTAATTAATCATTTTGCTTTACTTTTATAACGTTTTAATTCTTTACTTTATTGCAATTTTAACATAGTACCTCTTAAAGCGTCGTATTAACATCGTTTGGAAATGTGTTAATAAATCATCGTCATATAAAATGAAAGAAAGAGGAAACCGTAAATAAAACGACGGAGCTTTAACGTGGCAAATAAAAGCACCCAGGACAGAAATAAAAGAAGCAACATTGTGTGTGCTTTAAAAAAAAACAATGATTTTTCACAGCTTGGCTTTCCGTTGAAAAACGTTGTCGAATGGTAGACCGTTGAAACGACGAGTTTTGGCGAGCTTTATTGAATTTTATCGAGCAATTATTTATCGGCGTTTAAACAATAATTTGAGAGACACAGAGGTAAGATACGCGTATACGAAATCACATTAGTTGTCGCGCGGCTCAAGAGATCGAGACTTCAACCGTGTACTGACAAATGTCCAACCAGAGGTGGAGATGAAATTACATGCTCGTTGCTCAAAGCATTCTCGACGTGACTCCCAGCGGGAGTAGCAAGTTAGAGATATCGCGCCCATCTCGCTGTGATCCGCCTAATAATTCGTGAATCGCATGAACCATTGTCGTTCGCACGCCGCCATAAACGGCGCTCTGCAAAATACTCATTCATTGATGCAATGATAACGCGAGGTATCGAAGTGTATTTCAACTTTTCTGCCAACTTTGCTTCGCGCCTGACTGCAATTAAATCCCACGGATTTCACGGGATTTAATTTCTGAAGTTTAAAAATCGCAAAAGTTGCGCGATCGATTGAACTCGATTTCTATCCGAGAGAGACCGTAAGCTTCGTTCGCGAGAAACAGTATATGTCTCATGTTCGAAACTGTATACTAAAAAAAGGCGATACGTAAAAAAAATGAACATTCACCGTCAACGTGAGATCTGTGTTCTCTTTTTTATTCTAAAAAAAGAAAGTTACTAGTATATTGATAAACGCATTTCAAATTCACGGCATGTATTATAGAACTTTTCGGAATGGATTCTGATCGGTATTATTTCCATAGAAAACACAATAGAAATCTAGGAAATAACTAAACAATTCCGATCGGAATCCATTCTGAAAAGTTGTTTCGTAATACGTGCCTAGAAATACAACAAAGATTATGTAACAGAATTACACACGGATGCTGATTGAGGCACATTGCCAATACTTGGAGGTGTTATCATGAGGAATGTCGGGTTGAGAAATCGCAAACATACATATAGACTCTGTTTATCAATATGTTACCAACTTTTCCCAAAAAGGCATATAAAATTATCCTGAAGTCTCACGGTTTCAAAACGTACTTGCATTTTGACGTTCTCTCCATAGCAACCTTCGAGTTTATTCAATTTAAGTTAGACATCGAGATCGTTTGCGAATTCGACTCATGTAAATTCTAAGCTCCGTGTCCTGCGGCCACCCTGCGGTCACGTTGCAGCGTGACATTTTAAGTAACGGGTGTCAAATTTCGTCACCGAGCTTCAACCAAACGACGACTTACATCGGGATGTTAGACAGTTAGCCTACAAAAGAATTAATACCACCAGCATCGATATCCGATTGTCTCCACGATGAACCAATTTGTTTTACGGTTTTTCTTTATTAAATTAAGTAAAATAATTATAATGTTCACGAAATGCCGTATTTTTTCAATAAAACCAAGTCGTGATAAAATTATATTAAAAAGTAATAATTAATTAATTAATTACCGTGTTATTATGTATTATTTCGTACGGTATTTATAAACATTTTTTTCTTAACTGTACATGATTCAGTGCTCTTTATACTTATTCTATTTATAGCGATGAGCATTGTCTATAATATTTAACGAGACATTTTATATATGGATCTTTTTAATTTACTATTTTAAGCGTGCCAGTGTACGAAATCAATCGTCCTGGATTTCCATCTAACTTTTTCCTCTCGTGTTTCGACCCGTCGCGTCGTGGCATGAATTTCGCCTATATACGACCTGCGAAATAGTTTCGTCCAGGTACGCGAACCAATTTGCGAATACGTAGATACCGAGAGTCATTTTCGCGGGCGTCGAGCAGCTTGTCGGAATGCCTTTGCGACTAAAGTGCGCTGCAGTTAAATCCAGAGCAAATTAGTAGAGTGGAAAGGTCGTCGTCTCTCGCCCGGCACTTGCCATTGTTAATTGGCGAGCGGACTGAGGGGTTAAGAGTACCGGGGATGATGCTCTAATCTTTCCCCATCGGATGCATCCAAGTTTAAAGGTACACGCACGCAAATCCCGCCCCCGTTGTTTGCAGTCTTTGTCTTTTATGCTCCTCGAAGAACGCGATCTCGCTTGGAAATCAAATTCGCTTATTATATCCGTTATTAAGGCGTTCTCGTATTTGGCTTACTTTGGACCATCATGATTATCGATTATTACTGAATTACTGAATAATTCTATACTTTTCATGGATTATCTCTTTCTCTTCTTGGTTTTTAGATACAACAATGACAGTTTCGAAATACCTAATACAATATTTTTAAGTTCTTTCGTTTCATCTCGTAGCGTAGGAGTTGTTATAGAAACTATTTATTGAAGAAAGTCGAAGTTCTTTATGGAAAGTTTTCTTCCTTTTAGAATTGTTATTTCTAAGTAACTCTATTATATATTCATTAATGTCAATTAAAGTAGTAGTTTATTCCACTACAATACCTTACAGTTATTAGAAAGTAAGATATGATAAAATGGAAAGTTATATTCCGAAATTAGATACTTAAGATCATTATTTAATTTTAGATATATCTATGAATATATTTTATCTTATCATTCCCAGCATAAGATAAAGATATTTTTTTAAGTCATTAAAAAATAAAAGAATTAAAAATTTCTCAATTTAGGAAATATCGGTCTAAAAGCCAATGTTAATTTCCAAAAATGGAGATATTTACTTTTATTAAGCTTAGTTACACAATTGTCGTGTGCAGCAATTTAAGTGGATTGCATGCACTTTTTTCTAAATAATGAAACCACATAACAACATGACTCTACTAAATAATGGTCTACTAATGGTCTTTACATTAAAATATTATTGCTTCCTGCTGCTTGCTCTCTTTTTGGTGGTCGAGACTTTAATTATTCGGGATGTGTAATTTTCTACCGAGATGAGCGTTGGACACACGACGAAGGAACTAAAGCGAACGATCACGGAATCTGCCTTCAGAAATTCTTCATGATCTCCCCCCTTGGCCTTCGAGCTTTTGTTTTCACCGCCTATTGTGACGATGTCGTTCGATTTTTGTGTTATTGCCAATTAAAGAAAATGACATGACAGAGGAAGGATGGTCGGCCGTCGCTGCGTTTCTCAGTTCTGTCCACCGCATAGTGATAGTGCAAGGATGGCTGGAGATAAAAAGCGAGTCTTTCATGAAATTGTTCATAAAAGGTATCGGCTCGCGTCGCATCGTATTCTGGTGGCGATCCGTCCGCAGGACATGCACGATGTTCCGTGAAATTGCTCGCACGAGATGGTAGCCTTAGCAGTGGATCGAGCTATTCGTTATTTATCGTTTATCGGCGGCATTGTTTAGATTAGTTTATCGTATCATTTCGTAGGAAAGTTTTCGCGGAGAATAATATGTGAGGCGATAAAACAGATACTATCACGCGTCATATCCAGTTTGCGTTCTTAGTCAAATTGAAAATAAGTAAAATATTTGCCTGGAAACAGTAACAGTCGAACATCGATAGCTTTTTCTACTGCGGATTAAGTAATTTCATTAATTGATATTAATATAAAACTTTTGAAGTTACTTTAATATACATCATTGCCATGATATGAACATCCGTTCTGACTTCGTTTGGTTGTTTATCAGGCCGTTTATCGGATATTTTTTAATACAGATATTATTCTCTAAACTATCCGTTATTAGGGCATATTCAACAAACATAATAAGGGACGTTCGAAAAAAAACAAGTATTTTTAATTTCATGGATTACATTTTACATTCCAATTTGCAGTTCGATGCATACTCTACAAAATCAATACGGAACATAATTTTTATGCTGTGTAAATTTAATTAAAATTTTCAATCATTTGAACGTGCTTTTACAAAAGAGTAGGTAAATTTGAAAAAAGACGAATAAATTTCAAATAGAACATGCAAAAATGCCTTTATAATTAAATTTTTAGGTACATTATCAACACAGTAACTGTTTTAAATTTTCATAATTGCAACATATTCGAAAAACAGGAATATTTGGAGAGAATTTAATTAATTTCAGTTTATAAGATCGCAAAAAAAAATGTCAACTCGAAAATTAACTAAAACTCAGTCTAATTACAGCGAATGAATCTGATAAAAACTTCAAATATTGATGCATTCAGTTTGCAGTTGAGTAAGAATGGAAAAATTTAAATAATCTCATTCCTATTCCTATTGTTGAAATCCTATAATATACATATCACTTCGTAAAATACAATCGGTGAAATATACTCTGTATATTTCGTTCCCCACAGGCATTTTTACGTGTTTCTTATTACGACATAAGAGAAACAAAAAGTGTAAAGCGGGTGGGAAGACGGGACTTTTCATTTTACGGTTGTGATCTCTTTTGACTCAAAGAGCTGCTTCGGAGAAACAGCGATCTGGACAGTAACTTATTGAAGTAATAAAAAGTTATTGCTGTACTTTTCGTAAATTGTAATTTAACTGGACAATTTGGCGATGTTACGGAGCGAGTTGTATTGTCTCGTGGCGCATAAGGCATAGGTCAATGGGATGCTGATGGCTCACTATCATTCATCGATATGGACGTGCATTAACCCGTTTTAAGCCACATGGTTACACAATCGCCTTTGTGTTTTTTTTTTCATAACAAGAGAGACGCATTATTTACGTATACGTATTACGATATATCTATAGATATATATCAAAGATGAAAATCTCTATAGTCTATTTTCATAATATTTTTGATAAGTATTAGATTGAGAAATACGTTCATATTTTTGAGAAGTAAAAAATTTTAGAAATTTGCATAGTTTTCAGTCAAGAATTTCCTGATGCTCGAGAAGGAACATTTAGATGCACAAATGCGCGCACGCGCTTAGATGAATGCGCAGCGCAATTAACGTGGCGTCCGAATGGGATGCTCCGACAATTATATAGGAATAGCGCGGAACTTCGTTGCGTTTCGGTGTGATTAAGTGAGAACTCATAAGCGCGCACGGCTATTGCCTACGCTTTACGTAACAGTCTACAACAAAATGCCGCATGCGCGTACATTATTATTAGGTACACGAGATACTTACATTGTAACGCGAAGACCTGGTAATACGCGATGGAGTGAATATATCTAAGTTATTACGGCCCGAGAACGTGATTATTAATGACTCCATGTAATCACAGCGCTTGATTGTCAGGTTGGCGCTTGTTTAGTGTAAGTATAGACGAGTGGACTAATTTATTCGTTTATCATACGTGACAGATAGGAATTTTTCTCCGCTACACCATAAACGTCGTAGGAAGTAGTGCAGTTAATATTGCTCGACGTAGAAATAGCGGTATTTTTAATATGGTTCTCTATGATTAAAAAGATCTGCATTTGCTATATGCAGGTGTGACAGATAAGCTCATATTTTTCTTATTAGTTTCTACGTCTATGAAGAAACTTGTATTTTTCTCGTTAGCGTCTAGAAAGAAGCTTATACATTTCTCGTTAGTGTCTGCGTCATGATTTCAATTTAACGAAGGAACCGCTCGAAGGCGATAGTGTTCTACTATTTTGCCACCCGCGAACGACATAAATGGCCGCGCACGCACACGCAGATGAATGACGTCGCGTGAAAACACAATGGAATCCTCCAATACTCCGTTCAATTGAGAGCGATTCGCAAACACGGGATACAGTAGAAATCGCGCACAATGGTGAACTTCAACAGTACCGAGCTACGTGGCTACGGTATAAGAGAAGAGGAATAATCGAATTTCCCTATATGACGAAAGGAGACGGGTAAATCCCGAGTAACTTGCTTCAAATCAAAATTCACCGCGGCTCATACAAAGCGTTCTGTCGCGATGCACAAAATGCCATTGTTAAACGTGAATTCCACCTGCATAATTCATGAATTAAAGTCATCCACCATTGGCGGTAAACATCGAATATATTTTCATCAATTTGCGACGCACGTCGGGGATATTATTCGGAACGGATACAGTCGATTATGTAGTAATAGCGTGCAACGTCTGGGAGAATATGCATGCTTTTACAGCCGCAAATTCTTGTGAACCCCCGACCCGCTCTTCATATACGTATCGCCGTGATATTAATATCGAAGTCGAGAATATAGAATGCGTTGCGTTCGTTTTCTCTCGTCTGCGTACAATTGGGTGGGATTCATAAACGCTGTGCGGTGCGCGAGCGGATGAGAGTTGGCTACAGGTGGTCCCGGGCAGATCAATATGGGTACGTGTGTTTGGGTGAATATATGAATACCCCGACGTTCCCTCACGATCAGGCGGACTTTACGATCTCGGCGACGGCATTGTCGTATCGCGAAAAGCCTTGTCCTTTGCGTCATCACATCCGTATGGATTTCGTGTTCTCTTTTTTACATTCTCCCATTGGCGAGACGCGCGTCAGATATCTCGAAAATGGTATTTTGCGACCGGCATTTCACGCGGTTTCGGGAAACTCTCGAGGCTAAATTGGAATGCTACGTAAGATGGATCTCCAGACGGAAAGAAGTTTTTGGAAAGCGGACAGAAAACGAATTCATGATAGAACAGCAAATGAGCAACGAAGATATTGATCTCGAGCGAATCTCGTATGAAAATTGTACGGAAATAAGGAGAGGACTTTAACGCGCAAAAAATAAGTAGTTTTTATTATAGAAAAGCATAAATAAATTACAATATATTTAGTAACAGTTGATCATATATACTGTATACAAAAGTAGAAACAATGAAATCATATATAACAGTTAATATCATATCGATAGATATCGGATGTAACGAAAATTAAATTTACATGTGTACATGAAGTACAGTTAATATGAAAATACTATCGTAAATGTTTCACTATTCTGCTAAGAATACTAAATGATGGCACGGATTATTAACAAATAACAAATATATATATATATATATTTTTTTTTCTCTGTCTACATCGGATCATCATCATCGGACTCCTCATCATCTTCTACGAGTTCTCGTGGATAGCCGATGGCACAAAAATGTTGTGGTGACTGAACCGTATAAGGCGTGAGTTTAAATAATGTGTAATGGCCGATACATTCTACTATCCAATCCACAAGAATGGCCGCTGCCTTGGCAGTTCGATACCAATGTTCTATCAGGCAAACCGAAACATAAATACTTTAATACGTACTTTCATCGCGCATACGTTTATTTATTTGTAACAACTTACCGATTGTTTTCTCGTCGTGAATATTGTCTTGGATCACAACGCCCTTCATCCCCCTTATCTTAGCCAAAGCATCGAAGGAATCGACCACTGTGGCTCCGGTAGCGAGTAACAAGTCCTAAAAACCAAAAGTATTTTTACATGATGGATCTGGACCGAGTCCAACCTTAAATACCGCGGTTGCGACCAAATGTGTAAATAAAAATCCTTCCGGTCTAGTGACACATACAACGAATTGGTTTTAATTACAGTCTAAGAAGCTCTGTCGCGTTTTCGAACAGAAATTAACAGAGTCTACGAGGAAAATTAATGTCCCAGCGATTCTGGAGGCGAAACTCGGAATGCGATGTCTCTAGTTACTGGCCGCGAAAATTAGGTTCGAACACTGACCTGATATTGGCTTAGTGACACGTTGTCGTACGGTCCGACGCACAGAAACGTGAAGTCCTCAAAGAGACCCTTCTCGCGTAGTCTCGAGTTACGAGGTCCAGCGCCATTAATGCCAACGTTATTCTGCGTAGTAGCCTCGTAAGGAATCTCGTCCAGCAGTTTCTGCTGCCTGATACAGTCCTCGATCCATCTGTAGCTGACTATCCATTTTCGGTGAGCGATACCCTGTAGATACTTCAACGTGCTCTTCGCCGCGTTCTGCTCACCGATAGTATTCACGATAACGTGCGTCACGTCACGGTCGAACTGGTTTACATAATTCGCGTTGTACTTTGCCGCGAATTCCTTCACGGTAGTGATCTGGACCGCAGACAAGCCGCTGCATACGAAGCACAGGTCTCGCTTTTCAGGCTGCCGACGGACATTCTCCAGCGTCTTCGTGTCCACCTGTTTCGCCAATAAGATACTCCCGCTTTCTATACGCTCGGTCCTCTTGCTCCCCGCGAATGCGTCAGAACGATTGATGGAGTTGTGCGCTACCATTGGCGTACTGTGGAAGATGGACGAAGATGGACTTATTTCGAATGGTTTCGTAGGTGTGTTCGCGCCAGCCAGGAGAGAACAAGCTCTCTGATTCGGTCCCGACGTAATTGGTGTACATGGTTCGGAGGTACTCGAGATCGGCGATAAAAACCTTATCTTTGTACTTTCTCTTGACTCGATCGTTTTGTTCCCGCTGCAACATTACAATATGAATATATGTATCTCGTACATGTTCCGAATTAATAAGGAAATATTTAAGATTGCCCTATTCGATTTTCCAAGTAATCGCGTATTTTACATATTTTAACGCGTATTTGCAGGCAAAACTGTTTTATTCCGATTAGCGTTACTGTAAAATGAGTATATAAAGAATATCTAATAGAAACTATACGTCTCAAGAAATCGTCACACGTTATTTACATGCATTATTAAGTTATTATTTTGATTTTATTATGTAACAGTGTACGTACACTATCGTATTTATGACCACGTGCAGGCATAATACCTAACTCACAGAAACATGTAAGCACGAGCACGAAAAGTGTACGTTAAAAGAGAAGAGCTTAAAGTACGAATACTTACTTCTTCATCCTTTTCTCAGGAGTTTTCTCCACCACGTCGTCTTCGTCGGCGGAGCGATCCTGCGTTCAAAAACACACAAGTGTTATATGAGCCTCTTTATATTGTACAGTGAGAAGCTTTTGTGCCGTAGAATCAAAATATATCACATATCATAATTTCGTAATAAATTACTGACTGAATTAAATGAGATTGCAAATAGCGCACTTTGTAGCACAAACTTCTGAAAGATGATATATATATATATACGGGACAGACTATTTCATAATGCATTCGCTGCTATTTCTATGTAAACTACTGTAAATGCTACACAAGACCAACGTAAAGTGCTCGCTCATAAAGCGGGCTGTAAAAACCCGTTGTGACGTTTACAAAATTTAATAGAATTTAACATGTATATTACTACATTGTTACATTTAATATTACGGATCAAATTTTGACCTCAAACTTGCATTCGCGAGAAAGTTAATTACGCGTATTTTAATTATTTCGATAAGATAGAAATTTCTTTAAATTTCCATAAGCCCCAAGGAAACCTGCTTGCAATGCGTTTTTCTTGCGTTCCCCACGCGTTATCAAATTTACGATAACTATACGAATATATTAGACATAAATGTTACACTTGCAGCTATACATTCAATTTTTTACAAGCTTTTTTTGTAGAAAAACTCGATGTATGATAGGAAAATACCAAAGATAAATTTTTGCGAAAAAACATACATAAATAGGTACTCTAGTATTTAAAAAATACTGTTATTTAAAAATTATTTAAAAAATAGATAAAAATAGAAAAGTATTATATAAGGACAAATATTTACCTCTGGCTCCATATTCTTATCTTGAATATTCTGCTTTCTTTTCCTCGGAGTACGTTGCTCCTTTGGGGATGGATCATTCTTGCTTGATTTCTTTCTTGCTTGATTTCGGGCCGCGATGCCGAATAGATCCTCTTCCAACATTTGCAGTTGAGCTTGTTGCTGCGTAATATTCATGAGTGAATCATGTTCGAAAGTATCATCCTTTGAATTTGATCTGTTGTCAGAAATTGTGGTTCTTTGCTTTTCGCTGTCATCAACGTGAAGCCGATCCGCCGATTGTATCCAAGTATTACGCTCTTCCAGGAATTTTTCCTTCCCTCGCGATATATTATGCTTCGATACGATTTTCTTATGAGAGTCTTTGTCAATCGCATCGGCGTTTACCGTTGCATCTTTTCTACTTCTTTGGTCACTCCCGTAACCGTGTGTTTTTTGACTGCAGGCTACGTTCTCCTTGTCAGAATTTCTTGAGCTGGTATTCGTTGCAGGTGATTTCCTAGCGTTTCTAGGAGAATGGTACTCGAACATGTCGTTCGTCGATGACGGAGGTAGAATCGGAGTTTCCTGCATGGCGCCGCCGCACGATTCATCTGTCATCGCGAGACAATTCGACGTTTTCTGTTTCGCCGACGGGCGATTGGGATTGCGATCTGACCGTTCGGTACAAGGTATAAAATCCTCGCTTTGTGGCTGCTCAATGCTGGCGATGATCTCGTCAAAATTGTCCTGTAATAAGTATTCCCTGCTGTCCTTTTCTCTTTGCCTTGTAATGTCGTTCCGCGGGGTAGAACCTGGCGGTCGACATGCGTCGGGATTACTTCGCGATCGATCGATCTGTAGCACTCTGTTTATGATGTCGTCGTTAGAAGAGTCCGCAATCTTCTTCGATGTATTATCGTCTGTGTTCAACTTTGGTTGCTGCTGTAGTATATAATCTAGATTTTCCGAATTGAACAAGCTACTGCTCTCAAACATATCCGATTCTTTCGCGGAACTTTTCTGGCTTGATTTTGTGTTCTTGGGCTTCTCTATCTTGGGCGCGTTACTTGAGCAAGACGATTGATGATCCGTTCGCGTTGCGTCATGTTCATTGCTCCATTTATCGATTATATCCTGAATACGATGATCTTCGTTAGAATCCTGCCTCGCCGAACATTTTTTCGTAGTTGTGTCCGTAATCGATGCGTTCCGTTGGATACATTGATCGTCGCTGTGTCTTCGGAGAGAAAAAAAAATTATGACGGTATAAATAAAAGAACTATGACCATTCTCGATGAGAAGAGTACTTTTCTGAGATTAAATGCGCAGTGTGCTATTTTTCGCTTTGTTGCATTACTTCGGCTAAGAAGTAACGGTAATAACAGCGTAACAGTAATCGCTCAAAGTAGTTGCAAAAAGTTGCAAAGTAATTAAAAAAGAAAAGGAAGGAAGAAAAGACACATTGAACTTCGGATAAAACAGTTCGTTAATTATGTAGATTTGTAGATAAAAATTGTGATCTCAATAGTAATAATGATAGGTATCTCTCTATAATCATAAATAAAATTAAAGTAGATATTAAAAATGTAAAATGTGATCATAACAAGAAAGATGAAAGGAAAAGAAGCAACGTTGAAAGTAGAGAAATAGGAGATGACACAAAATACTGATTTATGTAAGAATCATATGTAATAAGACAAATAAGACATAATTTTATTAATACCTCCTTAAATTTTTTGTAACATGGGCCGTCGATTCCGTGTCCAAGCTAGACGTCTTCAATTTTTTCTCGGGCACATCCTGTTCTTCAAAAGTCGACGAGATTACTACGACATCTTGATCGTCCGGGGAACTCAAACGACGTTTTTTATTCGCATCCAAACGACTCGATCTCGTTTTCTTAGATAATGTGCTGCCTCTGTCAAGTTTTATTCGACTACTGACCGAGTCGTTGGAATCGTCGTTTCCATCACTGGATCCATCCACAAATATCTCCTTGTCACTGGCGCATCTCATTCTTTTCTTCTTCTTACAGAGGCTTTCGATGAAAGGTTCCTGTGCCTTATCTAGCGTAGACGCTTCGAGGTGTGAACTTTTCATCTCAGAAAAGTTGTTTCCTTTGATAGCGGACTTACTCGGGTAGAGCGCGCGTCTCAACTTCTCGCGCTCGCTCATTGGGGAGTCTATTTCCAGAAACTTCAGCTGCGAATCTTTATCCGGTGACAGCAGTTTAATACATTTTGACGTTCCTGAATGAGTATGCGAGATCGTCCTGTGAATCGCGCTCTTGTCCGCACGAGATACTTTATGAAGAGATCGCGCGCTTTCCTCAGCGACTTTCTCGATCGACTTATCCGATTGTTGATTTGCGCTTGAAGAACGTACGACTGTCCCGCTCTTTTCTCGATTTAAATGAGAATCCGCATCTTTTTTTGGCGTCGAAGTTGCTGAATCTTGACAAATCGACGATGCCGCCGGAAATTCTTTCAAAACCGCTTGATTCGAATTCGCGTTATTTTCCAAATAATTATTCTTCACCACGGAATTGTTACTCGAGTTTTGCGAATTATTCCACGGATTAAAAGATATATCTACATGTACGTCGGATCTACTGGCCGATTGCTGCATATTGTACACAGGGGTAACTCCAACTTCCGCTGGTATCAACTGTTCGTGTTTAGTCCCGCCTAGGAACAAATATTGAACATTACGCCGCCTAATTAACGTACCCAATTGCATAAATTTCACGGGATACGGGAAGTCACGGTTCAAGTCACGTCTCACAACTTTCAATTGATCAAATAGTTTACCGTTCATGAATACTGGCGAATTGACGCTCTTGCGATTGCCGATGTCCTCTTCGTGTTTGTCAACCGATACTCTGTACGACAGCGGAAGTTGGCTTAATGGCGGTGAATCATGACTCTTGTTATCGCTAGTCATCAGCTTTCTTCTCAAGGATAATCGAGACTTGTTCGGCGTCAAAGATTGAGGAGAAACAGCGCCACTCGATGTCCCCTTACTGGTCTCTCGAGGTTCGGGAGTCCGTTTTTCGGCCGGCAAGTAGGACGAACTTCTAAAGCTGCCGGCAGTTTGCGATACGTCACGGGCTTTTTCATGTATAGATTCGTTTAGTTTCTCCGGTGTTAATACGGTTAATCTTTTTTGCGGCGTTAGCAATAAATCAGCGGCATCTTGAGATTCTTCCGCGGCATTTTCAATGCCGATAATTTTGCTCATTTGATCATTGTTCAGGTTCATTATGCGTATCTTCCTACCTTCCTCCAGCGTGATATACGATGTGCTCATCGAAGGATAAGATGATTTCGAACTGTCGGTCATATTTTTTTCATGTAATTCCATCTGACCTCTTTGATCGGCCTCTTTTTCGCTTTTATTTAAAGTCGTCACAATTGTAGACGAATCGTATTTGCTATTTGGCGAGAGCTTAATGTTTTCAACTATCCGAGGTACGTTTTTATTTTTTTCGGTGCTCACGTTCAGTTTCTTCACCTTCCTCTTCCTCGCGCGTTTCATCTCTTTCCCGAACTCGATCACACGGGACCAGTTCGCGGTGGATTGCTCAGTGGTCGTAGATGTGTTCGTCGCACTCTGACTCGTAGCTGCGATCCGATCGTGCGCTGTCGATGAGTTACCTTGATCGACTGTTTCCTCGATATCCTTCGACTTCAACCTCGCAACCTGCTCACGCCTTTCCTTTGCCCATATTCTGGCGTGAGAGGCCTTGTATTTCAATTCACTCGCAGCAGAATCGATCTCTATTACTTCGCCAATCTGCCTCGCCCCTTTAGTCACCCTGGACAACGCGCTGTCCTCGTCGATACGCTTTGGGCAATCCGTACTCCGTTTTCTATCTTGATTTGATCTGCGACTCGCGTCGATCCCGTCGTCAGATACTTCACCGGTCTCATTTGATTCATCATTGTCGTCGGATATTGGGTTCATCGGCCTAGCTTTGTCTTCGATCAGTATTTCGTTTTTCGCGATCAAATCATCGGTGTTCAGGTTTTCGGGAAACGAGTGCAGCCACGTGCGAACTTTTGATTCCGGTGGGCTGCGAATCGCATTGTCATTTTCGTCGCCGGAGAAAGCACGGGAAGAGCTCGAAATTTCCGGTTTCTCTTTTGACACGTTCAAACCGTATCGCGGATTATCATCGTCAATCATTGTTCCGTGACTTGTCGACGGCTTATCGGTTTGCTTGTTCGCGTTTTGATTTAGTTGGCGAATGGACTTTCCTTTGTTAGATGACTTTTCTTTGTTAGAGTCTCGGATAGATTGTCTAGCATCCGGATAAGAGCAGCTTTCCTTCGTATCATACGGCTGCTTCGAGTGCGATAGTACTGCAACACAAATATTATCGGAGCTTTATCGCAGATATCGGCAAACCCGTCTCGTCTTATTTACTGATATTGCTAAAGAAACTATACTCTTACATCTAACTTATGAAAAAGCTATGAAAAGATCAACTTGAGTACAATCACATTTATTAGCTTTATACAATTGAAGACAATTGTTCGATATTCCGCGTTAATCAATATATTTATTCAGAAAATAGTTACATATAATTTAAAACAATGTCATTAATTCTATTTCATCTCTTTTGTTTATTTTATTTCTAGAATATGGAGCGTATTAATCTATGCAATTAAGAAATTTCAAGAGAATGTAATTCTGTGAGAATTGCAGTGGAAACCTATGAATAATCTTGGTATACTTTAAATGTGGAAACTTATAAATACTCTTAATATATCTTATCTTATCCGATTTTCGCGCGGAAAATCGTAATAGAAATAAAATAGTTTTGATAACAATATATCATAACGTATTACTACGTATTAATGGCTAATGCGTCGATAGAATTATTGCGCGATAGGATATGAATTACTATTCAGAGAGGAGCGCAATTTCCATAAAACACGATACGTTTTAATTTTTAACTATATATTTTATAATCAAAGCGTGATAAAATTATATACAAAATCACGATGTGCCTGGCCATATCCATTTTTGTACCAACCATGTATTTTACCATATATATATTTATTTTCACAATAAAATAAAAACAGTTTGTTTTCTACATAATCGGTTACGTTACACAATTTTTCATTTTTATAGAATGTATTTTTTAAAAATCTGACTACTGCACCGCGTGTATTGCGTGACGTTAAAATAAAAAACGAAAAATACGGTCAAAGGCAAAAGGAAAAATCTACAGTAAGGACATATCGAATATTCAACGTAAGGGAACTGAATAACGTCAGGAAGGTACGTGATACCCAAACTCCAGGGCCTCATAAAATATTAAGGCTTTCTCTAAAACGTATAGCGTGAATCGAGGCACCCGAGAGTATCGAGAATTAAATTTTTCAGGCCTCCACCATCCCGCGCGCCGCGAAGAACGTAGTGCTGACCTCACTTAATGTACTTTTACGGCGGGGCATCTACCGTGCCGTGCTTTTAACTTTCGTTCCCGGTTGAATAACACAATAGCGGATCGCGGATCAATAGTTGGCGCAAAAATTACGATTATTATCCGGGCAGTAATGATACTCAATATCGTAGCGTTCTGGTAGCGTAGCAGTCGTTTCCCAAAGGAAACATATCCTAGCTCTCTACGCTTTTCCTCTAATTGTGGATTAACCTATGTACTCCAGATTCCCAATTGATTTATATCGCATTAATTTGAATATAGTCATTTTTTAAATGTACTCACTGTCGATACAGCTGTCATTCTTGATGGCAGTGACAAGTTTTTTGAACTTCTCGATACAGATTTGCAGATGATCATCCTTGGAAATGTTGCGTCTATTGAGACTCATCTTACACAGTGGACAACTCGCGCTTTTCTTCCGCAAGACATTTCCTATGCAAGATTTGCAGAATGAATGACCGCATCGTGTCTTGGTAGGTTCTGTCATGAGCTCCAAGCTGAAAGAAGAAACAACTATATAAATGCTGTTTTGAAAAAAATCTTGATTCACGAGATGATTCACAAGTGATTGATTATTTGTAACATAATTAACTGCACACACATTGTTTAAATAATGGCATAAACTTATGTTTGGCATACATTCCTCTGTCAATATAATTTCTTTGCTCTGCTTAGACGATAAAAACATCTACAAGCGAGCTTAACACTTAATTAAAGTTCATGCAGAGTTCACTTAATGTAATGTTTCTCGTGACTGTTAAATCACGATTCACACAAGTGATTGACAATCAAATAGCGGCATACACTTATGTTCGACATGCATTCCTTTGTTAACATACTTCTTTGCTCTGCTTAGACATTAGATAAAAACATTTCCTAGCGAGCTTGATACTTAATTAAAGTACTCGGAGTTTACGTAATGTAATGTAATGTTCCTTATGCAGAATCAGTAAAAATTGTCAACTGCCTCGGTGTGAGTCATGATTGCCTGCGAGCTACGCTGGACACTTGTTGCACCGCTCGAATCCTAACCTATATCTGTCCCAGTCATAACGCATCACGCACGAAAAAAAACCAAGTTGATCGCGCGGGTACCGATCTGTTCGGGTTTCAGCGACGAACGCGGACTTACCAAATCGTGCATACTAAAGATTTATGGAGGCTGTGTATCGGCTCCGAGAGCTGATCGATGCGGTTCGGCCGGCTTTGATCTGCCATCGTTTCACTCAAGTCTCGAATCTCGATCGACGGAACGCCAAGGTCGCCAAGGTTCGTTATTGCGCGAATTCGCGAACTATTTTTTCCCCGGAAATACACGGTCCTTAAATAAATTTGGGAGGACAGATACTGACAGATCCTCGTAAACGCGTTTCTCGTTTCGAACTACAAGGCGGACTTGACACTTGACAATGCGCGGGAACGACGCGGCGGCCGCGGCGCCGCCATTGATTAAATGCGCCGAGCGCCGAGACGGACGCAGTAGACACGTGGTAGCTCACGTGGTACGATCGTGATCGATTCTTCATGTAGGTGGACACACTTTTTCGTAACAGTAACAGTAAAGTTTCGACCAATCGCGTTGCTCGATTCGGCCGTATGTACGTTCCCGATTCAAGCAACGCGATTGGTCAAAACTTTACTATGTTACTGTTACGAAAAAGTGTGTGTCCGGGCCCTTATATTTTACAAGATCATCTGAAATTTGGATCTTAAATTTCATTTAATGTTCCATCCGGCTGATGAAATCATCCAAGACGATTTTAAACGTAAGATTGGAGAGAAGAGTTTCAGGTTTCAGCAGACGAAGGATGATTCATACATGCTTTTCGCTGGGGCACCGCCCGAGTGCGCCAGTGTGCCATGAATCGCGCGCGCTGCCTCGACCGCCTGGAAGTGAGCAGCGCGTCTGTATTGGCGGCATTGGTGCGCGGCGACGGCGGTTTCACGCGATTCTCGAGTGCAAGGTGCGAGGAGTCCGGACGCTCCGGACACTCCGGACTCCGGACTCCGGAGTCCGGTGTCCGGTGTCGCGATCATGGCCGCGCGACGGCGATCCGTTTCGCGTTTTGCAAAATTTCGCGAGATCGTAAAGCTCGCACAATTCCAATTTGCGAGATCTCGTCGACATCAAGCGTGGACAATGACGATCCCGATTACACCGCGCTCGACTAGCGTCTTTCAGGTAATCTCCTTTCTCAGGATTTTTTTTAACCCAGCAGCAGCGTTCGATAACTCTGATCGAAGATGGCTTCTTGAAACCAGAATAGAATCTTTTTGCACTAAATATGAATTTTACATAAAATCGCACACACACGCGTATGTACACACACGCCTGCACACATGACGCATGCACACACGCAAGCATGACACAAAATATATCTCTAGAATGAGTTTGACTACCACACAAATTGCTCTATACTGTGCTAAAATTTAATTTTGAAAATGAATTATAAATTAAATTCAGGAAACACGATTTTGCAATTAACAGATGTTTCTTCTTAAATTGCTTCTTTAATATAATTGACAACCTTAGTTAGCATGTTAATTAGAAATATCTCTCTTATTCTGACAAGAAGAAAATATAATGAAGAATAAAATAATGAAAAATTGTTTATCCTTATTGAGGCATAATATTATTGTAAAAGCGTACGTCCAATGGCGATTATTTATTGGCCATATAATGTATATTTAGGGGATAACATAATTTCATTCATTAAATTATTCAATAAATTGTCACGTGGAATTCTATTAACTATTACCGATAATAGTCTCTTACCTACAATTTCATGTACTGAATTAATAGAATGCAATGAAACTCAAATGCCGCATTAATTATCATATTTATTAAGTGGTAAATAATGCATTGTATAATATATTTATATGTGTGTCTTAAATTGATATATAAATATATTTTTTTTCTCAATGCAATTTATTGTTGCTATTATGTGGACAAATTGATAGATCAAAGTCTATAACTCTTTGAGATTTATTGTTGAAACTGTCTCAGCTGGTGTAATACGACCTACTCGAAATTGATATATTTCGATTAAAATGGTCAAAATACCTGCGGGCTATTTTTGACCATTTTAAAAATATTACGATAAAGACTGCAGTAATATTTATTGTCCGAGCATATAGTGTCGAAAAGTCATTTCAATTAAAGCGGATTTCGATGGATTAATTAAGAAAGGAAAAGAGACCGTTTTTAGCGAAACGGTGAAACAAATGATGTATCGTAAAATTAACGGTCGCAATAATATACGTGAACAGTTTGGCTCGATAATATCGAGCCACGATATGACCACGGTATGGTTCGTGCAGCAATTTTACAATGGGCAGCGCGACGTTTCGTGGTGTTCTCACGGAGAGGAATATATATAATCTTGCCTGCAGCCACAGGCAGGATTCATACTGACGCACTCATGCATAAGCCATTTACTGGTTTACGGAAATGTCGAGAGCGCTGCGCGACTCGCTTTCGAAAGCGAATTTATACATTATTCGCTGGCGATTATATAGGACAGCGGATCCTGCGTTTCGCGGCGCGGAGGCTGCTCTCGACGTTGGGGGTTGTTTCAATTATTCGCATGCTTCCGTGATGCAATCCACCGATATAGGCAATTTTCGACCTTCCGTAGTGTAGTTAATCATGCAAGCGTCCGCAGCCGCCTTATGAAGAAGCTCCACGTGTATATGTATATAGGTCACAATTGCCATTTTAACGTGGGTCAGGCAAATGTTTAAGGCAAATTGTTGAATTTAAAGAAAATAAATGCGAGATTTAGCGACCCAACTGGCCAGTATCAATTTATTTACTCACTACGTTTCGACCTTAATTAGGTCTTTTTCAAGTGAGAAACAATACATAAGTCAAACCACTTGAAAAGGACCTAATTAAGGTCGAAACGTAGCGAGTATAAATAAATTGATACTGGCCAGTTGGGTCGCTAAATCTCGCATTTATTCTTAACTGTGCACTGGCGGATCTAACAATTTATCCAATTGTTTTTAAAGAAATAAGCTAAATTTTCGAAGCAGTTATTATTATATTACTTACAGCATCTTGGTAAATGTGCATTTGAAATTATAAGTCTTGTGTTTCTTATTTCTTTATTAATATAAATAGAAGTACAGCAATATTCGCTTATATCAATATCTATTGATTTAACTACTTCAGCCTGGCGCTCAGCATTAGATTTCTCAATCCAATTTCCGCTACTTTCAACTTTGCCAGCGAAAAGTAAATCTAGAATGAAAATATTCTTGCTCTTTTCTATCTTGCTTCAAACATAATTCTAATATGAAATTTTATCTTTTTTTTTAAGGAACCTCTGTTCCAATGTTCAACACTAGCCACTGACAATTTCGGCGTATGCGTCAAGTTCAACGATGTAGCACGATTTTTCACGGAACGACCTGTTGATGAAGTATGGGGTGGTTCTTCCTTGCCTGTATTTTGTTGCTCTCCTTATGCGGTAAGTACAATAGAATAGAATACAATAGAATAAAATAGAATAGGCCAACCCAACCTTACATAGCTAACTCTTCTACTAAGACGCTTCTTAATAACGGCCCCGGGCATTGGCTCAATAAGACCAATACTGTCATTTTCTTCATCATTGTTCGTATATTGTCTTCATTTTCTTGTTTATAATTATTTGTGAAATTATGCAATCAAAAATTCAAGCGGCACCAAGAACAAAACTGACATAGGTTTTGTACGGAAAAAGCAATTTCCGTGATGATTGGTTAAAACAAAACTTGGTTACAGTGCGGATTTAATAACTCGTTTAATCTCGATACAGATTGCCGCAAGTTGATCCTAAATTATACTTTGTTTAAATTTATTGATTTTCTATTCGTGGTTAGACTTTTGATGTTATTCCTCGTACCGTGACGATCAAAATTTCAATCTGCATATGTAGATCAGTCGATACCGAAAGTAGAATATAGCAAAAGAAATTTCTTTGATAAAATTTGCATTCTTCATGCCGCTAACTCGATTCTGCATTAAGGGTGGTGCGAAACCGTCAATCACATTTTTCGCAAACCTGACGGTAAATTAATTTTTTTACGTTATGTTAAAAGAAAAAGAGAGCCCTTTTGACTCTCTTGGCACGAATGCATGAAAGTGGCACTTAATAATCGTTGATTCACGTTTCAGTTGAAATTATATTGTATAATTAAATCCTCGGCGCGCGTAAAATACGAATATAAGTATGTACTTAAATCTTTTGAGAAATAGGTAAAGCAAACTCGGAATATTGATGAGCGCATTTAAGTAGCTGTGAAATTGTATAGAGTTTTAAAATTAAAAGTTACAATCATAATCATAAATTCAAGCAAGTTTGACGATAATATTATTAGCACGAGTGAATTGGAATTTTTAATCCTTCCTTTTTTTATCATAATCGCGATGATTGCCTGATATATACAATACCGTTTACAATGAGCGGAGTGTAAAATGCAATTTTGATGTATAACTGCACATATAATTTGTGTTCATATTTTCTGAAAAGTGGATTAAACGATTTACGTGTGACTCATACATTTCCTATATTTTGCACATTTTTTTTAAATTTAAAAAAGACTCCATTAATTGAAAAATTCTATACACACTGTTAGTTTTATATTTATTTTAACTAAAGATTCTTAACTCTTACATGTAAATTTTATCTATATTTATGTGTCAAAATTCTCTTAAGAATTGCTGATTCATAAAAGCAAATCTGAATATCTATATCGTCTGCGTCACATTGAAAAGACGCACGGTTCGCTAAATTCGTTTTGCAAAAAGAACGCCAACAAGTTTTGCAACCATCAGTGAACCTCAATACTCTCGTATTCAAAGGAACAGAATTATTGAACAGACAAAATTGGTATTCCTATATAGTATTTTTTTTTTTACGTTAAAGAGCAAACCTCGATTTTCTTTCCATGTTTATTATTCTCGAAAATCAAATATTAAGTAGTATAATAAAACTGATTCTGATATTTTTCACAACTCTAACTATACAATTGATATTTAAATATAAATATTTCGATATCAGAGAAAATGTATATAAAACGTAATATAGAATAAAAATCTTTTTTTCATTTATTTAATATTCTATTATTTATCGATTTTATATATCGTTGGAGAGACTTTAACACGAAGAAATTTTTGTAATTAAAATGATAGATGCTGGGCGCGTCGTGGGGAGTATTACATACATTCAGACATTGGAGTCTTTTTTCTCGCGACAAATTCATTACGCTTACTTAAATATAAAGGAGTAAATACACTAAGGAACAAACAGTTATCTGTTGATAAATTTACTAATTTAGAATTTAATTGCAATATTACTCCAGAGATAATGACAAATATAATTATTGTTTAATACATTATATTAATTGTGCAATTATAGAGTTGTGTAATTAATAACTACGTAATTATAACAATTTAGCATATTCAACAAAATTATATTTGTAATTATAGAATTTCGATTTATTTCTATCTCTTTATCGTTATAATCGTCATCGTCCGTCCACATTGACAATGAGTGGTGCTGAAAATGCGATTCATCATTCATCTCTGTAAATTGGTCGTCAATCCATTTACATCAATGTCACTCCTCGACCCAATAGCGGATTGAAAGCCTCTCGACCTTTAAGTGTATGCATTAGTTGTGAGTTAGGTACCTCGCCGATATAGAGAGAGGAAAATATCACTTTGATGCTTTTACACTCTTGATTCGTTGTTATTGAATTGTTTCCTGTCTTTTATTGATTACGATTATCCGTGATCGTTAATTGAAGGGGATAATCGGGAATAATCGATAAAATATTAGTGGAAACCTATATCCATCGCGAACTTAGCGAAGCAGTTTATATGATCCTCTGATCTCTTAGCATATTCACCTACCTGAAAAATCCTTCGCATGGATACCTTTTGCTCCATTACACCGCTCCTTCGCATATCTAACGCTAAGATCGATTCTTTCAGCATTCTAATGAGACTTATTCTATATGTATGTTTGCGCACATCGAACAGCGCCGGCTTTGGATAGATCGATTTCTTAAGTGAGATATTTTTTCTTACTGTGAAGTAAAACTGTTAAACATTATATATATTATTTAAGATCGAACACTAGATCAAAGACAGTGATTTATCAAAGAAATACATGAATTTTTTTTCATTCACATTTGCAGTTTGTAGTCTCCCGAAGAATTTAAATCAAAGAGTAAAAATAAAGTCAACTGTCAGACATCATCTTTTTGAAATAACGACTGTAACTATTATAATGATTAATTATAATTGCTGCAGCTCTCTCTATTCCGAATGATTTTCGTTAGATAAGTGAAGGTAGACGAATCGGAGGAGGAGTGCACAATCCACCATAAAACCCCCATTGATCGATCGAACGTGAAGCGATAGTTTAACGGCGCGCACGCCCTATTCTGTCCATTTTATGCTGCTTCCTGGGAATTTCCGGGTTGGACGAAAAAGCGGCGGGAGCGCCGATGCCACAGAGTACTGGGAGCGGCCACGGTCAACCGCAGGCCGGTTCGTCGCCGAGCACCCCGGGCCCCGGCGGCGGTGTTTCTACCGGTGGTGCTACCGGAAACGGCGTCGGCGGCGTCGGTGGCGGAGGAGCTACCGGTTTCTCCACCGGCGCTGCCGGGGCTGCCTCTTTCGGTCTCGGTGTTACCGGAGGGGCTATCGGCGGTGGGATAACCGGAGGTGGAGCCGGCGGCGGTGCCGCTGCTACCGGGACCGGCTATGCCAACAAGGGGCCTGCTCGTCGGGGTCGAGGTTGGCGCGATTGGCGTCGCGGCGATCCCACTCTCATCAAGGGCCTGTGGAAGTCAAAGGGTCCTTTAGGTAACAAATTCACGCCATTCTTCCCTGCTTGTGATTCACATTGTTCGATGTATATAAATGTTTGTGTTTGTGAAACGGTATTGCGTGATGGAACCTCAAATGGCTGATATTTTTCTTCTTAAGATTTTGTCGCAGAGACTTTGGAGTCATTAGTAGCGTGACTAGGTTCTTCATTCGTGAAATGTGAATTCGAATACGATTTCAAAGTCTTTATCTTCCTTTTATTTCTGTTTTGACTTATAGAGATTTCCTACAGACATGATATTTGTAAGGCTTGTTGCTAATTATTTTCGCACTATGTCTCGTACTTCTTATGTAACCGTTTATACATAGAGATATAATAGGCTTGGTTTATAATCGTGATATTTTTGCTGTATAATTAAATCTGCTATAATTAAAACCTTGCATGAATGTATTTTAAATTTCGCACTTTGCACGCTTTCTTTGCTTCACGTTTGTGATTAATTTTTAAACGTTATATACATCTAGAACTATAAATACTTACAAGC
This sequence comes from Temnothorax ravouxi, assembly GCA_030770255.1. Classification (NCBI taxonomy): domain Eukaryota; kingdom Metazoa; phylum Arthropoda; class Insecta; order Hymenoptera; family Formicidae; genus Temnothorax; species Temnothorax ravouxi. Next base: position 30,583 of record JASTWP010000067.1, read on the forward strand.
TATAAATGCCACTAATATCAAATAGTTCACACTTGTAAATATTTCGTTTGTGAAAACCAACGTCATCGTAAATTGTACACGCGCATACGACGGTGACATAACGCGGATACAATTTATATCATATGCTCGTCGACTTCCACATCAGTTCCATGTTCATGGCCTCAATTTGTTGAGAAAAGTTTTTTTGGTTTGGCATCTCGGCGTAACAGCATCTGCCACAAAATCTCATATCATGATAGTCGAACCATAAAGCACGACTTTTGGCGTGGCTTTGCAATTTTATGGAAGATAGTTTGCCCGCCCGCGGTTACGTGTACGCTTGAATGGAATGCTACGTAAGAAATTTTTCGTACATGTCGGTATAATTACCGGAATCTCAAACGGAGTCACGTCTACGCTTATCGTAATCTTCCAATTCTTGAAGTAAAACTTTTCAAATTGAGATTTATACGCGTTATAGATATAGATAATGGATATTCACCGTTCAAAGTTCAATCATATCGCCGCGCTGCACGAGTTCAATTAAGTTATCACAACGGAAGCTCGAGCAGGAAACTAGAGTCATTTAGCAAATCGGATTAGAGTCTAATTAATACGCGGACGCGTTTGAATTTTTTATCGCCTTTTTATCGTGAGCAAACATAACACATGACGGCAATACGCTTTGTTTTTCTGCTGCTGCCGCGAGTACCAGTCGTTCACCTGTCTCGGTGTAAGCCCGGGACCAGTATAGGGATAATAATGGCGACGGCTGTGAAAAATTCATGAAACGAACAAACGAAACGGTATCGTTTTTCTCATGTCCTCCGTTGGCTCAAGCCTGTGTTTTAACTTTCAAATACGACCCTGGCCGCGAAGAGCCTCCTTCGCTTTGGAAATTTCGCATTTTCATCGCAGATTAGGTCCCTATCGAACCGCAAAGTTCCCTGACATCTAAAGTTGCTTGATTTCTCGAAAAAAATTAATAAACATGTAATGCAATAGGTTAATTGACAAAAATAAGCAATTTTTATGTCAAACTTGCAAGTTGCATGTATCTTTGTATTTATTCATAAATTAGCCGCTGATATTGTATAGTCTGAAATTAATTTTATAATTGTCATTACAAAAGTATTTATGAATTTATGCATTAAAGTATCAAAATAAGAGAAATTATTTTATGTTAAGTAAATCAATTTCTTCTTTTTTTCTTATAACAACACTGCTAGAGAAACTGATAATATATTTCGTAGGCATATATGATGCTTGCATAATTACAATATATGTTGAAATATAATATATCTATTGTATTAATGTGTTAACATTTTGTTTTTATCGAGTAATCAAAATCAACGAATTTACTATCCGCCAGCCAAACAATCGATTGGTTAAACGCCCAATTAATTGAAATTTCAAAATGTTACTGATCGATATACTACAATTACTATATACGGTTCGAGTTTACTGTCTAAATTAACTAACTTGCTCGCATTGGGCCCATTATAATAAACAAAAAACATTTACGTCGAACAGTTGTACATATATGAAAGCGATTTTCGGCTTTCTATATGTGATTTTTTTCCACGCAACTACATTTTTTACTGGGTTTATTTGATTTTGCTTTGATTTTGCAAAATCTATTGTGCACTTCCCCGAGCGATGTGTAACGTCTGACGTAATTAATTCAATCGTATACCGTATACGCATACTCGAGATAACAAATTATACCTGAAGGGGTTGAAGCAACAAGCATGCATTAGCACCTAAGCGACGTGCGCACTGGTGATCCTTCCACAATGCATGCGACCTTTCAGCCCTGCAGCCGTTGAGCAAAGATGCTTAATTATCTCCTTGACCGCACGCACGTTTGAAGCACGTGGTACGTGTCGAGTGCGTTTCACGAGCACGTTTCGTGTCCTGTATGTAAGCAGATTCACTGGGACAGGCGGAGATCTACATCATCGTGGCTCTTTTGATCGGGTTCTTCACCGTGGTGATCGGTTGCTGGCTATCCGACAATTGCTGGTCGCCGGAACCGGAAGGGGTTGTCACCCTCGCATAGCCTAGTGCCGACTTCCGTTCCTCTAGGCGATAACAACTACTACGACGCCCCTCCTACAGGATTCTTCAGGACCTCGGCCGCTATTCGGATCATCGTGGTAACGCACCCGGCAACGCCAGCGGCAATCATCGACCGTTGCTCGACATCAATGACAATGACACGCTGTTGCGCGTATGAGAGCCACGCACGCGGCACCATCCTCGATCGACGGCATCCGCGAACCAACCTCCTTCGCAAGTTCCTATTTCACAAAAGACGAGCTTTCGAGTTCTTGAGCACCAAAGAGAGACGTCTGAGAAGGAAATAAAATTGAACGAACGAACTATGAGATTTTTCGCTCTGTATCACATATCGATTCTTAAAGTCGCAAGAATGCGAAATTTGCTTGTCGTTTCCACAATGACAATCGAAAATTGACGTATTGGATTAAACTAAACGAAAAGATATGTTGCGATATTTCGTACGAAGCGGATGATGGTGTAGCTTATTTTATTCCATCGAGATGATCTCAAAGACTGGCTCTGCAATTGTAAGTCAGTTTCGTTCGCCTCGTTATAAACGACGGAAGAGATTTTTTTAAACCTAATGAGAAATATGTATACGCATAGCATGTTTTGATTCGAACTCAGTCGGTTCTATTAGAGATATTGTACGTTCTATTATATAATATATATATATATATTTAATCGTTAATTTAATTAATGCCTAATTAATCGGGCATTAATTGCGCGTTGTTATGGAGTCCGGAGTACTCGCGATGAATATCAATATTGAGGCTATTATCGCTTATTACGCAATCAAGGGACAAGCTCTCAGACTTGGATAATTGATTCCTCTTGAAGCAAGGTACAGCATTAAGGGAGATCTGCCTGATAATAGACATCGAAAGAGAGAAAAAGATCTCTGAAACATCTTGAATCCATTTTTTATAATACACGTCGAAATATATGAATGAATCAACGTTCTCAGTCCATCTTTTTACTTTTTTTGCGATCAGGAAATCTCGCCAACTATATTAAAATTTCCAAACGCGACTCCGAAGATTCGTCCTCAATTTTTATCCGCGAGCTCGCGGATTCTTACATGGAATCTTTGACTCGAATGGTTTTTATGACCGGCAGAATTGCGTTTTTCAATTTTAAGGTGAGGTAAAGTTTGAGAACCTCCGTCTCTCCCCTTCCGTTCGGACATCCGATCGTGAAATTCGATCGTGTTTCCCACGTTCGTATGCACGAACGGAACGGATGGATTACGGGAACGACAGGAGCCAACGAAGTTCTTATTGCGATAATACGCGAAGTTGCTGCATCGGACGGCGACGCGCCGGTGGCCGCAACTTCGTTGCGGCGGTGCGCAAAGTCCGAAATGGGTCAACAGCTGTGGTCACCCCTCGCTCACCCTCGCTGAGAGCTCGCAACATCATTAAAGCGCATCGTATCGAGATGAGCGGTGAGAAACGCGCTCGCCGACCCTCTGTGCAAGCTGCCTGTAGCGTGGATAACGACTTCGCCCACATGTCTTAATCATCATGTTGCACGTTTATGACGTCGACCGCGAACCCGTCAAGGGACTGTTCTGATCCGTAGTTAACTTTCGATGAACCCTGAGCGAGTTCCCGTCCGACATTTTCTCAAATTTCGACGCTGTTCTATATTAATTTTGCCATTAATTTCTCATTAGTCATTAATTGGTTTGCTCATTGCTTCATTATCACATCGTATCGTTAGAAGATTGCTTTTCTCTTCTTGTACATCGTCACCGATGAAATTTGATGAGTTCTCGTGTAATGTTTGAACTTTATTACTTATTTCACTTACAATTGAAAATGCAGCAATAATTGTGTATTGGAAGCGGTTGATACATTTTCTAATGTCAATCTGATATATGTATTCTAGCAATTACGAAAAATTCTTATGTCGGACATGGATTGCTAGAAGAGTTACTAAATACTTACTAATTTTAGATAGACAAATCAAATCGTAATGATGATATTCAATTCTTTTTTACCAATACCAAAAATTGACCTAATCTGATATTCCTACACGAATATATCGTATATCACGTATATGATTCGCTAGAATTTATTTACGTTATCAGATATCAATTACCTCGTTACTTACTTCGTTACTGGAGCGATTAAAATATCTTAGGTGTATATCGGTTATACACTTAATCGAACTATAGGAGTTGTTAATTACTATACCCTATAGAGCTGTAGGATCGAGTATTGACTTAACGACGTCGGGGATGGCTCGGTACGATGAACTGAGGATGCCGAGACCGTATTGGTTTTACTTTATAGCACACCTTACAGTGCGTATTATGCAGCAGATATACTAGAATTGTTTGAACGATAATACCGTTGTATTAATCCAGTAAACGAAATACAATTGACGATTGTTGACAACTTTCAGTTGACAACTCAATGAACATATTCTTGTGCTTTGTTCTAGAACTCGGTATATTTTTAATAATAAGTTCTGCTGTTCCTTTATTATCTCAGTAGATTTTTAATTTAACTTTTAATCCGATTTTTCTATAAAACATTTATTGATACTTTTTTCTATTCATTAATTCGTGTCGAGATTTTAATTTAATGAATGATTCGCTGAAATTTTCTTTACAACGATGCTGTTATATCTTTAAGATACGTTTTTTCAACTTTAATAAATTAATAATGTAGGTACCTGGTAAACACATATTGCAAGCTCTAGATCGCTTGATTAACTCTCAATGGAATCATTGCAACGGCAATAATACGTATCTAGGAAAATGCCGCGTTGCGAAAGAGAACGAATCTTGTTGACAAGATATCCGTATGATCGTGGTTTCTGCTACACGGTTTTATTAGCCAGGACGACGATGAAATCGGATTAGTGAAAAAAATAAACCGCGAGCCGTGCTGGTTTCAGGTGTAAATGTCTCTAAGCGACTCGATCATTTCAGAGAATCCAAATCTTTACAATATAAATGTCACATAATTATGGGAATGGATTTACACGAACAAAAATAATAAACAAAATGCGATTTAGTCAAATCCACGGTTAAAATAAGAGAGGCGAACATACTTCGTGAAGTTTCTTTATTAATTATTTAAACGGACACAAATCTAACTAATACTGCAATATCTAACATTGATTTAATATTTTTTTTGATCAGTTACGCGTCACATGTTAATCAGTTCTTTTATTATTAAAATGAGATTACAAGAATCTATTGTGAATTAATTATTATAAAAATGTTACTTTTACTTACAATTAATGCGATGCCGAAACAAAAAACAGTAGAACTTTTTAAATTAAGTCAGTTTTCCAAGTTGACAAAAATTTGTGTGTAAGTCTATTCAAATCGTTTCGGAAAACGCGGGATTTCCAAAAATTTGATATAGTCGGCACCGATGAAAAAGCGATTAAATACCGCGAGACTTTTTTTCATTCAGGAACTTGCAGCGAATCGCGACATGCTAATATCGCGCTTTCGCGCTAACTGAAATATTGGAAAAATTCCGCGGTGTTACGTAGACTTGATGCACTCGGGTATTTGCGAATGCATGCGTGTGACGTAAACGCGAAACAACGAACAAGATGCAGATATCTAGATGCGTGGCACGACAGTAGCAGACAGTATACGATATATCACGCCATTCGAAAGGGACGCGATCGCTGTCGAATCAACCGTCCTGCTTTTTTTTGCTTTTTTTTCCCCCGCATATTGTCCCGTGCGGGGCTAGCGGGCCGCATTGACAGGCTAATTAACCCGGAAACCTCTCCACAGCTTCCTCTGCGCCGCGTTTATATTTTATCTGTCGCTCGAGCCCGCGGGCACGTATACACGCACGTTTGATCGATTAATTGAATTTTGATGCGCTCCGACAGGCGACTGATGATCTCAAAGGGCAAAAAAATTACGTTTTGGACTGAAATTTCATTAAAATATTAAAAATATACGACAGTCGCATTAATTCTTCGAAGAGAGACGGGCAACATGTATTTTTCTTTGACGTCGAAATATAATGTTAGAAATGAATGTATCGTGAAAAAATGGTAATGATAATGCTGCCGGGCTTTTTGGAAAAAATTCGTTATTCGTTGATCTCATTTATTTTTATATGTTATTCAGAAGTATTTGCTTTGCCATGGAACAAAGCGTAGTATAATTTACTTTTTATATCACTATATCATATCATTGAGAATTTACATTATTTAGATCATTTTTGTGAAAAGATTGATATCTTTATTTTAAAAATCTTTCCAGATCTATGTATATAATAGAATATATTTTTATTCTAATTTGACATTTTCAATTTGTTCGTTTGTTTTATGTGTCTAGCCGTGATAAAAGTGCAATATGACTTATTGTTAGTTTTGAAATCTTACAATAAATTGCGATATACGTTAATACTTCTATATTATTTCAGCTGTCTAAACTATCTTTATAGAAAGATTAATATTTTTATTTGAGAAAGTTTAACCTCTTAAAAATATACGTAACAAAATAAATTGCAATTCTGTATATTTCAATTCGAGTATGACATTTTCGTCCTGCTTGTTCAGCAAAGATCGTCGAGCATGCAGCGCGGAATGTCTCGACAGTATCCGAAAGAGCTAACAATCGGGACCCGCCACCGGGGCTTTTTCGCCGATGAAGATCCCGGTGGCGTTTCCAGCAGGCGACGTGAATTATAGCGGACGGTGTGGCCAGTGCGAACCGGATACGATCGTCGCTGTACCCGTGCTCACGTATTCGCGCGAGGGTGAGAGCGTAACGCGCGGGTTTGCTGGCACGAGCCCGCGTGCTTCGTAAATCACCGCGGACAGTGGTACCGTTGCGCGTCGCGTCGGTCCCTCGCGTACTCGTGCATATATGCTCGCCCGCCGAACACGCTCGGACAATACGCGTTCCGCGCGAACTGCCGCGGTCCCTGATGGTCTCGGTCAGATAGCCCAAGTCCATGAATCCTCCCCGAAGCGGACCGCGACGCGCGATTGCTCATTCCGTCTGACATCCGTAATCCTTCGTTAGAAAGGGAGCTTATTAGTTAATTCCGTTAGGGAATAAATATCTTTTTTTGCTACTCTTCGGAAAGCGCAGGCTTCGAGTACGGGTTCATCGAGCGTCTTTGACACGTGGAAAAGACTTGATTCGAATATACGTGAGGAGACCATTTATAAAAGTAACTGTATTAGTATGCTACATTTGAAAGCGAACGGAACTTTAGGAATAGAAAATACGCAACGCATATATATTTTTAGTTTTAAATTTGCGTTGAAAAGTACTCAAGTGTATCAACGACTGAGTTTCAGATTGAAGCAAAGTTTTAAATTACATAAAGAATAAGTTTTTGTTATATGTAAAAATGTTTTGTTTCAATTTTGCGAAAGCGGAAACGGTTATAAATCTCATATACTTGCAAATTTGGTCTTACTATTTCAGCTACCTATTATGGAAATCAGATAGAATATACATTCATAGAAACCAAGGTGCTAAAATGTTATTTGAAAGAGAAATAATTACTAATTCATAAAGCGAAATTTAAGTCAGATAAGCGATTTGGAAGTTGAGTAATCTAGCAATGCGAAAGTGATTTCAAAAAGTAAAATGGCAGGATCTTGTATAACAAATGTATCAGGTATACATTATTTCGTAGTATATCAATCAACTTTTGTTAAATTATCTTGCGGCTTACGCCGAATTTGCTTTGAAGGCTTGCGAGATGTGCGGAGGAGTGTAGAGGAAGGAGATATGATAAATTGGGGATACAAATTGTTGGGCTCGATTACTATCTACATAACTTGGTTGATTTATCGACAAAGGAGCAATCTCTTGATGTCGAGGTGATTATTATAAATTATCCAAACATTACGGATGTCTTAGATTTCTCTTCACTTTCCATAATAAATCTAACGTGAACAGAAGTAGGGAATAAAGCTTAACAACCGAAGTAAAATTTCTGTATAGATGTAGGTCGCGATTGAGATCTTTCGATTTGTCGAGCAATGGCAAGCGACTGTCTGCAACGTTCGCTCGCACAATTGCCAATGCTTTCAAACCCTGCACATAAAAGGAAATAATAGCTGCATGAAGACTGACAACTGCAGAAGTGCTACGATTCAAATCGCAGTTCGATTAGTGACGCAATGTCGAAGGGAGGAGACTTTTTGTAATGTTACCAATTATTACTAGATGCGAATCCAATTTTTGTGTGATTTGATTACACGCAAACTTCCCTTACATTCTATTTCTTTACAAATTTTTACGAAAAACTTTTGTAACGTTCCACAGGTACAAAGGCTTGAATTAATATTGCAATACCATCAGATAACTTGGCATTATTCTATAAAAGAAATTGATTTCAGAATTTTTAGGATCATCTAAACCAGTAATTACAAATTTTTACTTCTATGTCTAAAAGCTCGCTATGTATTTACTTTTTTTTAACGATGAGAATTTCAATTTTGCGGATTTGGGCTAAAAAGTTATTCCTACAGAACTAAAAATCAACTGACAATGAGTAGTTGTATCGCGACGAATTTTTGCAAAATAAGCGCAACGAACCAGGGATGAAAAAAGTCGGGCGTTTTTAGACTACCACGGGAGCGACGTACAAAAACGCGGAAGTAAATGCGCACCGGATAAGAATAATAAAGGCAAACGGGAACTCAGGATGCAAGTCGACCGCGTTTGCGAGTCTCCCGATTCAAGCAACGGTGAACGCCGCTTGCCGCGATCGTTACATAGTAATTGCGACAAGAAGTTGTCTCGAAAGAAATCGCCGTGCTTGGTGGCGGGGTCCTTGAGAGGGATGGAAAAGAAGTCCCTCGTCCGGAGGCGGCTCGTCGTTGTTACTTATCTGGACCGGAAGTTTTCCTTACGTTCTCAGCGAGCGGATCTTTTTTGCAAGGCGCGACTTCTAATTTCGATCGTCGGGACCACGACGCGAGTCGAGAGTTTCGCCAGCGGATAATTCGTTGCCGCGAGTCAAATAGCAGCGAGACTAATCCGCAAAAGTATCCTCGTGGAACTAACGTTAACGTGGAGGAGCATCTCGGATCTTGTATTCGATAGTCGAATACGCTCACTCGTTGCCGGAGAACGTTCTCAATCGGCTTTGCCTGCACGAAACGTGCGTATATCCGCTTTTCAGGTAGAATTCTAGTTTAGCTAAAGATTTTCTCTTCGCAAGATTGCGTAGGTATTAGTGTGAACGTACTGTGTATATTATAAGTCGCTTATTCGGCGAGCAATGGAAATCCGGTTATTATCAAACGTTTCCGACAGACGCGAATATTATCTGAAGAGCTGCCTCAGTAGGGTTTTGGAGAAATAAGTCTACAATGCTTTTGAATATACGCGTAAATGAATTTTCCAGTTAAATGAACTAAAGAAAAAAAATATGCGAAAGTAGGATACGCCTATACGACAACTTGGGATCAAAAAGCAAAAGACACAAGCGACATTCCATATCTAACAACTTTTTTAGTATTTCATGTAGAAACGGAAATTTCGAGTTTATGCGTAACTGTTTTTGTGAGGCAAATCGAGATTTATCCGTGTGATCTTTAACTGAGGTTGCGTTCTATATGTGTTCGAGTGCAGTAAAGGAAGAAAAAATTGATATCGCGCGACTTTCATAGCGGCATGCTTGAATTTTTCAGATATAAAAGGTAGTAAAAACCTTCGCATGCTTTCGCGATCAAACGCGCGCAATTACTATGCGAACTGAGCCCTTCACTGCGTACTTTGCTCCGCAGTATGAAGATTGTTTTATAGATAGCAGCATGGAATATCGTAACGATTCGGCTCGTATTTCGTATACGTAACGCTGTACGGAAGGAAATAAGATTAGAACAATGTTCCATGCGTAGCTGGCTCAAATAGGTTCATAGTTTATGACACGCACGTCGAATGCGAGATTTTACTGACACGATAAATTCTTGATTTATATCGCTCTTCGATGGATATTTCTGGAATTGCCACCTCTCCTGTCTTTCTAACTTCAGAAATATACGTTGGAATAATTTTGTTAGTTCATTATTGGAAGTTTAAACGAAACTATTACTTTTTTACAATTCTAATTTCAGAGGCATTCGTGATTGTCCATTTGATAATAAATAGGCGCTCGATAGGTTCTTTCTGCGTCGAGATAAAAGAGGCAGTTAAATATCATTACAAAATAGACATTTATAGCACGTGTACATCGTTCATATATATATAAATTTCGAGAGGCGTTTTTTTGCGCTTCAAACGACCAGTCTTTTGCTCTCACTTGTAGTCCACTTGTAGCAAGTTCAGCAACTACGCTGGGCCACATTTAGAACCGTCAGATTCTTGCGAAAGAAGGTAAATCCCGGTGAGAGGCTTTGGAATACCGAGCATCTCAGACAGTGAGAGATAGTAACGAACTTCTCGCCCCGTTGGGAGTGCCAAAAGCTGCGTTTCTCAATCGCATCTTATACCGCGCGATAAATCGCGGTTTTGTCTTTCTTTTTAAATAAAATTGAATTTTAAGAGAATTGCGCGTTCGAGATAAAAGAGAATAGTATACGTATCTTGCCTCACGCGTCATGTTAAAACCATGATGCTTTTTATTTACGCGAACATAAAGATCGTCTCTCGCTCTGTCTGTATACTCTATGATACATCTAACTTTTGACATATCGGGTTCGATACGTGATTACATATATAATGCAAGCTTGACAGTTATGGCGATTTTGCTTTGCCGTTCTTTATTGTTTACATTTTAATTATTTGCGCTAAATGGCACAGACCGCTCATTATCTCGTTTATTTAATGTACACGCAAGTGATATTATTACTATTTTAATTTCCGCAACTGGTGCATTGCAATCAGTCTAGGATGATTTCTAATAACCGAAAATATTTAACTTATATAACAATCTTATTTTCAATCTTGCCTGGATAATATTGAGATCTAATATGTGACTTTCTATAATTTGAAATAAATTCTTTAAAACTTTAAATTATTTAGGTACTGAAATTTAGAATTCGACGAAGAAAAAATAAAATTTTTCTGAAATAACATTATTTATGATTTATGATAAATGATATTTTGGTTAATGCGGCAAATAAAACGCATTTCTCATATTTTCTAGATGGAACGCGTAGTCTGTTTTTTCACAAGTTATTAAAATTTGCAATATCATATCCTGTAAATTTCATTTATTTTTCAATCTCTCTAACACGGGCTTCATTCGATATTTTTTACATCGGCGCGGAAATACTCTGTAAAGGTTAAATGTCGTTTCCATTTTGTGTCTTTCAATCACGATTTGTTGTATCAACACGAGTGATGGGTTAATTCAACGCGCGGAACACGTAAATAATCGATATACGATTAATATTTGCGACGTGTTTGCACTTTGGCATCCATTTTAACGGTCGATACTCGCATCGGCGCGGCGCAGCGCGGTGTGACGCACGTTACGTTTTTACGCCGACGCTCGGCGTCGCGAGCGTCGGCGTCGTGGTGTCATTATCTCTCGGAAAGTAATTGCTGTTCGTTAATGACGTCCTGTGCACCGTCCCGGCACAAAGGCGTCACTGGGACGACGGGGACCCGGCGACGTAAGGAAGACGATTATATATCGTAGATCGTTCTTCTGGAAATCGGATAGGTGTAATTAATGAACTTCCGACGAATTAAGGTGCGACGAATTCATTTCAAGCGGGAACAACGAACGCTATATCGATGGCGGCACCCGCCGAGAAAACGACTCGTGTTTTTGGTGTCATCCATCTGTGTGGGAATCGGAAAATCGATGCTTCTCCGTGACACATCGGCGCATTCTTACATCACTCGCTCTCATTTGAATTAACCGTAATAATAGAAGTAATTTGATGTAAATTGCAATGGCAATGCACGTTTTAATTTCGGATATTGAACCAGATAAACGTTAACTAATAGAATTCAGAGGCATTGACAAATGATTTCTTTTGCCAATGGAAAATTCAAAATAATTCCCCTGGATAATTAAATATATATCATGTGAATCGGATATACTGTCCGATGTGGATATTAAGATCAAATATCCAAGTGCACATATATCTGTAATTTATATTATTTTAAATAACGAGAGCGTGACCGTTATTGAGCAACTCTCTCGAATCGTAAAATACCCCTGCTAATGCGATTAATGTATCGGATTATATTCTTCCTTTGTGATTTATGCATTTCGTGGATACGATTAAAAGTTTTGCGCGATGCAACTATTATAGGAAAGGATTTACAAACCGCCACTCGGAATTAATATCGGTTTTCGATTCCCGGCTATCATCCATTTGCGATCGTATAGCGAGAGATCAATGTTACTCTAGACTTCAACCTGTTCGCGTGCGACGCACGCGGCATCGTACATTAATAAAAGGTGATAATAACGTATTAAACTAAGTGGACCAACGTCTCAAAGCCACATATGGAAATTCTAAAAAGGGTCGTAGCATAGGGAGACCCGCTTGAAAGTGTTATAAGTGCATCGCGTTAACCAATCGGCCGATCGATCGTCCCTTGTTAATTCTCTTCGCGAAGAGCCATTTACACGATCGAAGCGATGACGTGTGAAAAAGCGACGATTGTCGAGGTAAGAGATTCACTTTAAAATGCGCGTTATTAGATTAAGTAAGTACAGTTTGGCAGATGAGAACGTTAAAGAAAAAATTTTATTGGACGTTAACAAAGTGGTAGATAAAAGAGAGCAAGAAAGTTATTAGAAATTAAAAATTTAATAATTTTGTGATGTATGTTTAAGAATTTTAGATTTCAAATAAAGAAGGATATCATATATATTATGACATGCATTATATATGTTCTGAATTTCCAAAATGAGATCTATAAATGTTAGAAATATAAATTTTATAAACTTTGGATGTTAATGTAAAATTGTACATTGCTCCCTTAGTTTATTTTATTATTGATCAACTAATTCAGCACTGTATTATCTTCAATTGTATGTAATTATTAAATATTTTATCGTGTTGAATCATACACAATTTTATATAATGTATAATAAAATATATAATTCCATCATGATCGTGCCTAAGTTTGCGAGACGACGTTGCGTTTTCCGCTTCAATCGGAGAAATGCATTACCGGTGCTGTATACAAGTTATGAGTGTTATGACTTGCAAATCTCCCCGCGATGTAACAAAGATTAATGCACTCGAACGCGAAACGTATTGTGATCGGACAGGCCGATTGGTTAATCGTTAATAGGCGTAGATAGTAAAATATCGATATCAGCTTGAGCTACATAACACGTACCACTGTCTAAAAAAATTAAACGTACGAAATATTTCTATAAATCGTATACATATATAAATATACATATATATATATTATATCTGTATTTATATACATGAGGCACTGCAATTTTTTTTTCTAATACGTTTTAAACTATATTTTTATTCTCCCGAGACGTTACCTTATTTATATTTTTACTAAAGTACGAAACGATGCATGATGTGTACACAGTGTCGTATGAACGCATCACGTAGACATCTCGACTAGATGAAAGTTGTATTCAGGACACTAGACTGAACGTATTATTATAAAAGGACTAGTCGTACTTTGGATGAATTTTATTTTTAAATTCTTCCTGTAATGCCGAAATGTAAGATGTGTATCGTCTGGTCTGTATATGCTTGTTCCTCATATATAACGGTGTCACCAGTTAATTAAACTATTCGCTGTTATTTTTTTTTTAAAGACACTACCATATGAAAAAATATAATTAAATAAATTAAATATTCCTATCAACAGTATTATTGACGATATGTAAACTCTAAGCGGTTTAATTTAAAAACCGATACACGTTTGTTTCACGCGAAAACATAATGGATACGCCGGATTGTATATAGCGTACAATTCGGACAATAATATTCCGCGAAAATTGTGTACAGAACACTGCCGCGAGTTATTGAAATAAAATGTTGGAAAAATAAAATTTACATTCTCTAATCAACGATATTCAATTAATTTTATTTTTTTACATTCTACGTGAACAGAATGAGATATTGAAATTTCATATGAAGGCATCGTTTAGCAAAACCTGATATATAGATGGTAGTCCTCTGATAAAAAGATAATTAAATGTAAGAACCGCATTCGTCCCTTTGAAAAAATATATATATCTATAACCACCTTACAGTCGCATTCTCCATATAAAAATCCCATTATCCTGGTTGTAATAATTAATTTTTCAAGCACATGTAAAGGTGCCTTTAAGTTCCGCGTTTCACGCGTTGGCTTGGTTCACTTTTGTCTCCATCTCTTAGAATATTAATAGCTCTTCCCAGAGACAAAGACACGGAGACGATACGACGAACTTTTAAAGCGACTATAATATCCTAACTTTTCTCAAATGAGTGATGCGCTTTTACAAAAATGTTTTTTTACTTACTTACGATTATATGCACGTATTTTTGTTAAAATAATCACGTAAGTGTGTTATATATGACGCGGCGATTCGCGCTATGCATTCGGAAGCCAGTCATCGCATATAAATCATGTAAATCATGACGAATGATTCTCTATCAACGTTAGTGGATAATGATAACATATTGTTTCGGATAATATCGCTATTGATTAATTTTTTGAGTCACTGTCGTTCGAAAATAGTGGTCATTCCATTTTTGTCGTTACTAACTTTTTGTGAGTCGAGATATGTTGCCGATATTTGTAGATTTGCAGTGCAGCTCAAGTTAATATTTTTTGGAATGTGGATAAATTATTTAACAACCAATTTATCTAATATTCTAATATTCTAATATATTAAATTTTCGCTATTTTGTCGGCTGATATCGTCTCCTTTTATTGTTAAGTGTGTGAATCTTCAGCTTTGATATGCGATTGCCGATGATGCGTGCGATAATTAGCCGCGACGTCCATGTCTTTTGCTCACTCGGCGCAGCTGCAGCAGGTGTAAATATATTACATATAAACATACATATATTTTAGTGTGCATGTGCCTACTTCGTCTTATAGTTTGATACTGTTGTATATACGTGAACTGTATGTACCTCGAGTTACTGTAAAACACTTTAACTGTCAATTATATGGAGTTTTACGATATACACAAAACTTCGGCCAGCATAAATTACATACCGTAGACATATACATACATATATACATGTACGTGTGAGTACGTAAGTATGCGTATAGTCGGTATATAAATGTGAGATGACGGCCTGTGCATAATTCTAAATTAGGTACATTTGAAGTAAGGCCCGTACGTATGTATTAATTAAAACGAAGGGAGAGATGTAACTTGATTCTAGGGAAAGAGCAGTAACTTCTAAGAGTATCGAGACGGGTAAAATACTGTCTCGTCCGCTAATTAATCCTAGAGTACACTCGAGTATACAAGATCGTATCTAGAACGCTAGTTTCGCAGGGCCTATTCTGTACTTGGATCCTTTCCGCGCCTTTGAACGCGTATATATCGCAAGGTATTGTGAGTACAAATTGTGCTGTACATTAATATTTCTTGTTAGTTTTTAATTGCTTTCTTTAGAATAAGTTTGTTTTTTGGGAGGAAGGGAAGAGTTGGACAAAATTGGTAGACTCTGCTTCTGATACGATACAAATCCAGATACTTACCATCGCGCAAGAGAGTATTCGTATCTTTACAAATCCATCTTCCAACTTGTCTCTTTAAAAGTTTCACGGAGAGATCGCTGTGCTTTAGGAGATTTTACTTTTGCGTTGTAAAGGAGATATCCCGAAATAGTATTTTACTTGTCGACGATTATACGTATATGTTGTAACCATTCACCGTAACTCAAATATAGAGTTGAACGATATTAAACGAATTATTAAATCAAATGGTGATTACGATGTTTCAAACGATGTTGTCTTATTATAATGTACGCTTGGCCCTTTGTAGCTTGAAGTGTCCCTTAATTTCCAAGCGTCGGTTGAGGTAAGTTTTAAGGTGCCTTTGTGCTTTATTACGTTCTACTGCATTTTATCTAAATATAATCCGATATATTTATTTACAATATAAAACTATTATATATATGGATACATATATAAATAATGTAAGAACATATCGATCGTATCATTAAACGTGCTCGTGTTATATAATATATATGCTTCCAAATATATATATTTTTTGTTTAAGATTTGATTTTCTCTGTATATGAATTTTATTCTTATTAATTGATTTTTATTAATTGATTGGTAAAGTTATATTACTTAGAAAAATATAATAATTGTAGTGCGTATTTCTTAAATTTTAATCAAATATAAAAATATTAAGTTAATATACATATATCGGTATACAAAGTACTTGTAAATTCAGGATTAGGCAGTATAAATCTTGATAAAAAATTTCTGTTTGTAATAATTCAATCGTAATAATTCAGTTCAGTATGACAGTTTTTTCAAACTTATTTCTAAGCCCTAAAAAATACGAGACTTTTACAAAATTTGAAGAATCGTACTACACTTATAACAATAATTTTTGCTAAATCCCCTATAATATTATAACTTTAAAATATCTTTGCTTTTTCTTCTTATAAAATTCGAAAACGATTTTCTGCCCAGGAGATAGTACTGAAAGTTCTATCCTATGTATTCTGCATATTTACAATAATCTCGTTAGCTTCTTTATTCCGATGTCGCGAAAAGTAACGACGAGGAATGATTTAGGGAATGATCTCTTAAATAAATACACAATGGGATGATTCGCATGCTTACACTAATAAGGCGTTCCCAATGATATCGCTATATTGCCTAATTCGCGAAATTTTTACTTTTGGTATTTCCTCTTTTACAAATAACCTAACGTAAAGATATAAAATGAACGTATACGAATGATATTACCACAGGAGTATAATTTACTTTTTTACAGATATTGCACACGCAATGTCCTGCCGAGCTTCCTTTCCCAGCACGAGAAAAAGCGCGGTTGCTCCACCGTGAGTTTCATCAAGCAGCAGCGCTTTTTCTCAGACCCTTCTTGCTTTGACAAATTATGCTTAATCGTTATCCCTTTGTTTCTCTAATATCTATAGTTCTATAGGAAAGTATGGTCGAAATGATAATCGTATTATATGTTAGAAGCGCCTCAATGCGCTCCTAGTGTTTTAACTTTTTACGACGTAAATGACAGCGCGATGATAATAATTTAGGAGCGAAATTAAGTACGTAAGACTACGGTACATTTAAAGTTAAAGTATGTAAGTTCCTTCAGTCTCTCGAAACTTTCTACGTTTAGCGTAATAGAATGCCTCGAGAAATCTGTAGATCTTTTTCCGACAGAATGTTATTTTCTTTTGAAATGTAAGTTTTTCTACGAAACCATTTATTACCGAAAACAAATCCTGAATGTTTTGCTTCTCGAAAGAAGAGCTCATACGAGAACCCCCTACGATCTCCCATTGCTCCTCGAAATACGGAATTGTCGATCGCGTGTGTTACGATTTGATGACAGTTTGCTCGCGGCAGAATGATTTACTTTGAGTCGTTAGTTCTTTTTCGAGAGCTCTTGAAAGAAGGCCTCGATAGGTAACGTCGGCTCGTCTGTGGTGATCTTGAACTGCGGCGAGACGAGCCTGCTCTCCGGCGAGACCGCCTTGAACATGCCCGGCTTGTCGTACAGAGCGGAGGCGGAGCTCGTCAGGTCCGCCACGCTCTGCGACGCCTTGGCGAACAATTCCTCTTCGTCGGATCGCACGTCGAACTTTGTCGTGGTCTCCGTGGCTTCTGGCTCTCTTTCCCGCGTCGTGTCGTCCTCGCTTCCGGCGGTCGCGGAAGCTTCCGGCTTCTCGGTTCGACTCGTTTGCTCGGTCTCATCGCTCGAAATCCGTCCGCGATCGTCTTCAGCGAAGGTCGCGTCGGTCGGCGCCGCTCTTGTCTCTTCGTTCTGCGAAACAGTTTCCCCTTGGTTTTTGCTTTCCTGCACGCCGAGTTTCACCGGATGGCTGTCGAGCGACGCGGTTTCTCCCTTCTCGCTAACGATCTCGTTGCCCACGAGACGACTGTTTGACGAGGCGGTTGAGTAGAAACTGGTTTCCTCGGCGGCCATCTCCGTAGGCTCCTCCTGCCGCTTGCTGTCCGGATACGCCGTTGCCGCGTTGTTCTCCTTGTGCAGCCTGCTCTTCATGACCGGCCGCCTACGTATCGATGACGAGTACACGTTCTCGGGTCGCACCGAGCTCTGCCTCGGAACATTCGGAACGTCCTCGCTGAGCTGAGATCGTGTGGGACTGGTCGTAGTAGAGGCAATTCTACTTCGGTAAACGTTGCCGCTGATCGGTCGCCTCTTTGGCACGAATTTATTTTTTTCGGTCGTAGAGGATATGCCCTCCTCCGAGTATCGTTCTTGATCTCTCGCGGTCGCAGGGGACGACGTAGTAGTTCGATAGTTTACTCTGGAGACGTATTTGTATCTGCCGGTAGTCTCTCGAACGGTATCGCCTGTTAATTGAGCCTGTTGAATTTTCGCGCTCGACGTTCTTTGTCTGGTATGAGGACCGCGCGTCAAGGCTTCGCTGGCCGGCGTCGGTGCTACCTCCGTTGTTGAACTCTGAGATAGTCTGTTTTTGTAATCCATGCGGCTCTTGTAATCCTTGATGCTGAAACGCGGTCTGGTAGCATTACCGTATCTTAATGGACGAATCCTGTGAGATTTCGACGTCGAGGTGGCGACCTGAGGAGCCTGCGTTACGGGTTGCGGGGTAGTTGTCGTCGTCGTTGTTGTCGTCGTTGTCGTGGTTGTCGGCCCGTCTGTTGTCGCGCGATCGTAATAATTACCGTCGGTCTTCACGTAGAGATCTTCCAGCGGTATGCTAGTGACGACGTTCACGTTTTGCTGACGAGTATCGGTGTTATAATCCTCGATTTTGTCACGGTTGATCTCCGTGTGATATTCTGACACTTGTTCTGGGACGATGCTGTCCTCGCGATGGTCCTTGCGTTGATCCTCTTGGTATCTCTCATTCTGCTGCGAAGAGTAATCATAATATTGATTAATTGGCTGGCTTGTTCCGTATGAAACGCTCGGCTGATTCGTCGCGAATTGGTTATTCTCATTATAGTTATTCTCATTGTAGTTATTTTGATTGTAGTTATTCTCATTGTAGTTATTCTGATTATAGTTATTCTGATTGTAGTTATTCTCATTGTAGTTTGGCGCAGGCTCCGTGGTCTGTCCGTAAGAATTTAAGGAGGCATACGCATTCTCCGTGACGATCTGCGTGTCATACGACTCGTCGTGGCTCACTTTCGTTCGATGACTTGGTCGTTTCCTGACGTTACCTCTCTTCTCTGTTACCGCTTCCTCATTGTAACTTGCCTGGGTGGGCTTTATTCGTCTTCTTCGCGAAGAGTCGTGCTGATTGTGCTGCACGTCTTCTCTATTGTACTTGAGATAGTCTTCCTCCGGGTAAGACGTCGTGACGGGTTCCTGCGTGGTTGTCGCGGGCTTTCGTCGTCGACCCGGCGCCGCCGGACGACGAGTTCTGGATCTCTGTGTCGACACTGTTGGCGCGGTTTGCACTTCCGGTGCCACCGTCGTCTGAATCGGTACTTCCTCTGCGTACAGGGTCAAGGGAATGGCAGTTTCCGGCGGCTGGCTCGGCGGTTCCGTCGGCGAGAGTTCGTGCGCAACGGTCGTCGGCTTTTTGCGGCGTTGTGGATCGCGGGACGGTTTCTGCGGACGGTACGGCCGCGTCTCGGTTTGAGGCTTACGGTAATTGACCTGTTGCTCCTGATAGCTGTTCTGGTAATGCTGCTGGTATTGATAATTTTGGTTCACCTGATTCTCTGGGATCTGGGATACCTATATGACAGACAGTTTAGAATCGTTTTTTATACTTTGTAGGAAAGAAATAGCTATTTATAATAGATAATGAGTTATTAAACATATAATTAGATTGTATTAATTTACTTCAAATATTTTTAAATTTCTGTTGAAAGAATTTCATGATTTAATATTTTATATACTTGTTTTTTTTTGTTTAATTTTCGTGGTATTTAGCTATTCATTATTTAAAGCGGCAGAGCGATCAATTATAAAATGAGATATTACCTGAGGCTGAAGTCTCAGCTGTTCAACATTGTAAATACCAGGCTCCGACACCAGAATATTGCCATCTGTAGTGACCTGCGGTTCGAATTGCGCCAATTGAATTGTGTATGGCATATTGGCCGGGAACCTCACGATCTCTTGTGACTGATTCTTCGCGGATTCAGCGGCAAGTCTAGCTGCCTCTTCTTCCTCATTTTCCCGTTGCGCAAGTTGATTGAGCTGTTCCTGCTGTTTCTTCAGCTCTTCTTGCTGCTGCCGTTCGATCTCTAGTTTCTGTTGACGCTCCTGCTCCGCCAGTCTCTGTCGATCGCGCAGCAGCAATTGTTGCTGTAGCAGAAACTGTTGCTCGTTAAAGTGCTTGAGAGAGATGCTCTCCGGTGTCTCGTAATCCGGTATCGGCGTCGGAGGGTAAACCTCAACAGGCTCGAAGGAGTTCTGCGGTCTGTGGTACACGTTCTTCGGACCCTGTGTGATTTGATTCTGGTTTACGACCTCTTGACTGAACTTGCTCGGTGGATTCTCTTTCGGCAGAACTTCGTTGATGTCGGACGTGTATTTGCTCTTCGGCCACGTGGGGGGTGTAAGTTCTTGGTGTTCCGAAACGTAATAAGTGCTCGTAGTTCTGGGATTAGGTAATTCGGTCTGTCCGCCTTTTTCGTGCTTGTTACGCGTATCCGGGCGTTTATTATAGTGCTCCCGAGCCGCGTCGTTAGTCTGGCCGAATTTACTGGGATTCCGCGTAACGGCGGTGGTGGACGGTGGCGTTGACGAGGGCGAGTAAACCGCGGGTGGCAACAGAGTCTCGTACGGCAACGAAGGGCGGAAGCTGTACGGGTTGTACGATCCGGGTGGCGTCACGTAACTGATCTCGTGACTTTCGTGCACCAGGAAGGCAGGATCTCGCTCGTAGGTGGACTTATAATGATTCGAGGGATGGTTCACTTGGCTGTAGAAGTTACCGCTGCTCGCCGAATTTAGCACCTGCGAATTGTGAGATTGCGCTTGGTATCTATCGTAGACATCGCCATCGTTCCCGCTGATCTTCTGCTTGCCGAAGTCACCCGGGATCTCTGCACCGGGCGGCTGAAAGTACGGTTTCGCGCTGTTAGCAACTTTCAAGGATTCGAACGGTTTCTCTGGTTGGCGAGGTGGCTGCAACGCTTGCGATGCCTGTAACGCCTGCATGGCGAACGGCGGGACGTAAGGGCGGTTGCTTGGGATACCCTTGATGAAATAGGTCGCCGCGCGTACGCTATCCAGTGGTTGCTGATGGACATTCTGTGCCACGTAGGCTGTCTGCGGCGGCTGTCTCGGCAAGTAGCTACCGCTGTCGCGCACGACCGGCTTGCGGTGTTGGCTCACCTCGAAACGGTACGCGTCCTTGGGCGGTGGTATCAGGAACGTATATTCCCGAGTCTCCGTGGCCACGTGTTTAACTGGCGTCTTGATCTCGCCACGCGCTTTTGTCGCCGCGTGTCCGAACACCGTGAAACTACCGAGTATACTCGGCGGACTGTATTCGTGAATCGGCGGCTTGCCCTTTCGCAACGGCTTCAGCTTTTCCGAAGTCGCCATGTGCTCTTGAAACTTGCTCAGGACGGGATGCACCTGGACGTTCTTCTCCAGGTGGCTCGACGGCGACACGTTAGTGCCGATCGTTTCCTCGTAGGAATTGGTCAGAGGTCGCCAGCCATTCGCGATCATCGACGATCGTGTTGGTGGCTGCGGATCAAAGCTTGAGCTTTAGTTATCGAAACAGAGATTCAGGAATATATATATATATATATATATATATATATATATATATATATATATTGAATATATCAAGCGTCTAATCATTGTAAAATTAAATATCGAGGATAATTAAATCAATAGAATTTGCGCGTATTAATCTTACTGCCCTAACTTCGGGATAGTTATATATCTTATTTTAAAAATACTTTTTTTATATAATTAATTCTCTTTATTTTTTTAATTCTATTTATTCAGTAACAAAAATTGTTAGATAATGATCCATTAGACTGGTATATCGCGATGGAAGAATTTCTTATATAGCCTTATAAAGCTTTCGTGTATATTCCCTACACGGTGCATCAAACACAATTTTCGTTCACGCCATAGCCGCGACAACAATAGTAATGTGATATTCGAACTTCCTGGAGAGGTTAATGGAATGGTTCCTGTTCCAGTTTCACCGAGGTCCGAGAAAATCGTAAGTGAGACTGTTATTCTCCGCCATTGGCGGCAAGCGGTGGTCTGTGTAATCAGAAAATAAGTGTGCGAAGCCTTAGGCAGCACGTTATTTCCGAATTACTTTCCACGTCCGTGTGTTCAAAGACGATAAACCACGAATTTTACTTACACCCCGCTAACATTTCTAATAACGGTGCGAAATCAAATCTAAAGTTTCGGAATATTCCATCGATGAACGTGCGTGCACTCTGCGACGCTCGTAAAGCATAAGGGTAATCGTCCTTGGTAGAGCGAACTATCAGCGATTTCCTAACTTATTCCGTTTCTACAGTAGTAAATCAGAATCCTCACATACTTCCGATTGTCGCATAAAACGTCAATGAAATGAAAATGGAGAGATATCATAACTCGATAGGCAATAAAATACGTGACTAGCTATGGCTATGCTATAAAATTGCGCTAATAAGGTACTAACTTTATTTAATAACAATAACTTTATTGCGTAACAAAAAATTGATATAATTGTTCAGATAATTACAAAGAACATGAAAGAAATGTATTCGCAGAAGGTAAGGCGCCAGTAAAACTATTAAGATGCCTACCCGTAGTAAAAACAAGATGATTGAAACACACACATAAGGTCGATAGATTATAAAATAATGAGATGACGAACAGAATAAAAAAAATGGATATATAATGTAATATATATGTTGTAAAATATATAATTTTACATATAATATCTACTGATTGATGTGTAAAAAACGAGATTTGACAAAACAGATAGCGGTTGTGCGAAAAGAGAAGAATGGAGAAAATTTAATATCAGAATAAGTTAAAATATTCCAAGACAATTTTTTGTTACAAAAAATTTCAAAGAATGCTATTGTCATAACTTTTTGTTCGACATTTTAATATCTTGGCTATTAAACGTTGATGCGAAAGAAAGTGTAAGAGTAACTCATATTATGGTGATAAAATGTAGTAGTATTATTTATAATTAACAATGAATAACGATAACAACTTATAACAGAAATTATGCAAAACTTTTCATATTGGTCATACTTACGGATTTAATGTCAGCACGATCTACCGATACAGTAATCGCTCCTATGGTGACAAACAGCCACGCCGTCAGAACACCTATATGGTTTGAATAATATAAATTAAAATTTGTACGCGCATGTCGAATAAAAGATTTTGTGGATTTAGATCGAAAAGTATACTTACAACTCAATAGTAATATTGACGACATCGTGGCAGACCATGAGGTCATTTACCAGAATTCTGCAATAAAAAAGCCAAATTATTAATAATATTATATCCGACACGTGTCTTACTTAAAATATTCTTAATAATAAATAAAGTATTAATAAATGCGAGATATAACACATTACGTTAGTAGAAAGTAAAAACTTCTGCATTTGAAATAAAGATCTCTCTTTGAAATAAAGATCTCCATTTACGACATCAAAATGTTACTTTCTGCGGGATAGAATCGGCTTGACGAAAAATAGCATTTATCAACATCCGAGATATAAGTAGAGCGGCCCATATTTCATCTCGCATCAAGACAAATTAACTATTAAAACATGAGCAGGAGAAAAGTGTAACGTATCGCGCAGAGAAAGGAAGGATATAGAAAGCGTCGTGAATCTATCATAATCTCGCGGATCGTTTCCGTGCTGTTTTCTCATTTTTAAATCGCCGTAATAGCGAAATCCATGAAGGAGGGAGAATTTCTCTTTTTACGAGCATTTGCCGTGATACGCAGATACCTATCTTTTGTGCGGCGTGCACTTTTGTGTAAAGTACGTGAAACGCGCGCGCGGGCCCGATTCTTGTAATTTCGAATTACTCAGGTATTTAATTTTGACTTTTCAGGATGTTACCCCGCGTTGACAGTTTGACGCGTGCACGAAAAAGACGCGATAGAATTTTGCGCGTGGATATCGGGATATTACAGAGTCGTTAGTAAACGTTAATATTTATGAGGGTAACGCAGTAAATCGCTAACTGCCCCATTATTACCGCAAATGTTTGACGTAACGGCCGAGGCTGCCGCGGGTTATGAAATTGCAACGTAAATTTAGATACAGTTATGATATTGTTTATTAAACCTTCCGCAAGCATCTGCGTATAACGAGGGTATAATAGGGAAATAAACAAAGGAAATGATGAAGAAAATTATATGAAGTGGTAATGTGACGCATGGCGTTACAACAAGCACCATCGCAACTAGTATTTTGTGCATAATAAGAAGAAGGAACAATTGTGTTATGTAAAATAGTAAAAACTAGGCAGAAAATTTGTAATGCAAAAAACACGCCACTTTCTCTTCATTTATTAAGCATCGGGGGTGCGGACGAATTGCGCTGACTTTGCATAGACCTTCTTATACTGCCACATGTCGAGGAAAACCTTAGAACGGGTAAGAATGCGCGATATTTAGTAAAGCGTGTCGCGCAAACGCGTGTCGCTCTTACCCGAACGGCGATCGAATTTTCATTTAATCGATAGCCGCACATTAATAACGAGGCCCCTAGAAATTAGTTCGCGCAGCATCGCCACGGCAATTCAATTGGCTGGCGCAAAGCCATCGACGCTCATCGATTTCGATGTAATTATAAACTCGCGATATGATCGAGCCCCGGCCGTGCGAAAATTGCACGAGAA
Organism: Temnothorax ravouxi; assembly: GCA_030770255.1. Classification (NCBI taxonomy): domain Eukaryota; kingdom Metazoa; phylum Arthropoda; class Insecta; order Hymenoptera; family Formicidae; genus Temnothorax; species Temnothorax ravouxi. The sequence continues at coordinate 55,539 of JASTWP010000067.1, forward strand.
CGATATTTCTTCTACCTCGCACAATAATCGCCTGGATATTCGTTTTTTGAGCATATACGGTTAATTACGCGCGTCCATAATTTGTAATTACGAATTTCTATTAAATGTTCGTATATTTTGAATGATTTTCTGGACGCAATGCTATTTGCAATTAATATTTATTTCATAATTATCGTACGTGACGAATTCATGGGATTGCAATGTATATTATTTAAAGGGATAAGAGCCATAGTGGGGCGTAAGTCAAATAAGATATTGACTCGTGTGCATAGATGCAATCTATACAATATATAAATTGCATCTATACACACAAGTCAATATTTTTAAAAATTTGATTTACATTACTATTTTTACCTCTCCATATGTTTCTATAATTTGTCGTTTGTTTAGCATGTGTTTTATTTAAAAAATTCTAAAAATAATATTTAGCTCTGTCTATGTAGGATAACTTCTTATTGTCTTCATCTTTCCAAGATAAAGTTCTTCAGTTCTTTGTATTTTTTACGACTTGCTTATTTAAAAATAGCTAGAGGCACGCTTTATTTCTCTCTCTTTTATCTGAGAAACGGTGTCACAGGTGGGAAATAAAAACAATTTGTCGATTATTGCGCTGGTGTCGTTTGGTGCTGCCATCTTCGCGGTCAGAAACAGCTGCGGTACGAGAAATCGATAGAGCCCGGTTGCATTTAAATTTCAAGCCGGTTTGCGGATGAATTAATTATAAATGTCACTGTCTAAGTCTCCCGAAGGAGTTGATGCATTCCATGGCTGGCATGATGAATGAAGTTGAAGCGTTATAAACCGACGTGCAGTTTGAATAGGTCCTCATTTTTCGTTGCCGATTGCCCCGTAAATTCATTTTATTGTAATGGATGCGAAGGAAATGTTCTGGACTATTTCGCGTTATTAAATAAAGAATTAGATTCAGAAGGAATTTTCCAACCGAAAGGAACCGTCTCAGACTAGGTATTCAGTTTTTGGAGGATTTCACGCGAGATATATGATGAAAGAGTAATGTTGTTGCTATACGATTCGACGAACCGTGCATTAACGTGAAATGCTGTTGAAGTTTACGCGAGAATATCCATTTTTGGCGCCACGACGAACGAGCAATTGAATCGGTTTGCGCGCCTTTCGCGCGTATCTTTTTTTAGGGGCGTGTTTATGCGCGACGCATTGCCGACGAAAGTGCGTCGCGACGAGAGCGGAATCGTGAATCTCGACGACGCGGAGGGCCCGGGTACGCACTGGGTCGCCTATGCGAAGAGGAGTAATAACGCGATCTACTGTGACAGTTTTGGAAATCTTCGACCCCCGAGGGAACTCGAACGATATCTCGGGAATGACGTGAATATCGCGTACAACCGTCGTTCGTATCAGACGTTCGATCAGAGCATCTGCGATCAATTGTGTCTGCGGTTCCTCCGAGACGTCGACTGGAAACGCCTCTGACGATGAGAGAGGGAGAAACAATCTCGCTATGTCGCTGACTCTTTCGCTATCCGGAAGAAGCAGCGTTCTTTCAGCCAGCTACTTTCCCGCTCTGGATCTGAGCGGCGGCGAATACGAGATAGGCCTCGCGAACTTTGAGACGTACAACACGATACCGAACATTGACTCCACGAACAATAGATTTTACTTCGATATCAACGACGAAATCGCTATTCCCGAAAGATCGTACAAATTGGACGCTATAGATAGATACCTGAGAACAACTATCCTCCGCAAAAAAAGTACGAAGAAGAAGAAGAAAGACGATTATATATACGTGGACGATAACGATGACGATCGCGAGAAAAGTGAACGCTCGATAATTCTGCGCGCTAACGAAAACACCATGAGAAGCGAGATCAAGTGTGCTTATAGAGTTGACTTCACCAAATCGAACAACGTTGGCTCTTTGTTAGGTTTCTCGACACGTCGCGTACTCGAGCCGAATAAATGGTACGCGTCCGACAAACCGGTAAATATTATGCGTGTGAACATCATTCGCGTGGAATGCAACGTCACCGCGGGAGCCTATAGCAAAGGCAAGCCGACACATACGATACACGAATTTGCGCCGAACGTTCCACCGGGATATAAGCTGTCGGAGACTCCGACGCAGATCATTTACCTTCCGGTCATCGCGCGGAGTGTCACCGATATAACGTTACGCGTCGTGGATCAGATTGGACGATTGATCGACTTCCGCGGGGAGGAGGTAACGGTTCGACTACACGTGCGTCGCAGAAAATAAAATAAAATACAAAATCGGGGGCGGATATGTGAGTGCGCGAAAAATGCTCGTTTTGAACGAGTCGTTCGCAAGAGCCACATCCGTCATTGCACCGCGAACGTTATCGTTCGGCGCTCCGACGAAAGGAACGCGCAGACCGATTGTGAGAGAGAAGAAGAAGAAGAAAAACGGACTGAACGCTGGGAACGTAGCTTTTCTATGATCTCTGGGATTCGTCGTGAGGAACGATCATGACCGACATCCTGAGTATCGGAGGTGAGCCGATTTTCGACGATCGCATCGTCAAGATCGAGACTCACACTTACAATCCATATGCCAATACCACGTTTGGGTTACAGCGACGAAATACGAATTCCGATACAACAGCAGGATTTGTACACTCTACCTTGTGAAAGTTTTTTGTACATCGAGGGAGTACTCTCCGACGGCGTTCCGGAAAAGGATTTGGATACGACGATGGACAACAATTGCATGGCGTTCATGTTCAACGAGATTCGATACGAACTCAACGGCGTGGAGATCGACAGGAACAGAAACGTCGGAATAACCAGTTCGATCAAGAATTTCGTGTCGCTGACCACCGAGAGAAGCAGGAAGCTGCAAAACGCTGGATGGATTGTGATCAATGAATACGTGGGACCTCGTTCAAGAACTAGAATCGGCGATTTCAATTTCTGCGTACCCCTTAACGTTCTGCTAGGTTTTTGCGAGGATTACAAACACGTGGTGATAAACGCACGACACGAACTCATTCTGATACGTTTCCGAACCGACGCTAATTGCATCGTCACAAAACCGGAACGTCACAAGAATCCTACGATTACTCTGTTGAAAGTGCAATGGCGAATGCCGCACGTGGTGCTGAACGATGTCAATAAATTGTCCCTTTTACGAACGTTGGAGAGCGGACGATACCTAAGTATGGGCTTCCGCTCGTGGGATCTGTACGAGTACCCTTTGCTGCAAACCACGAACAGGCATTTGTGGGCCGTGAAAGCAGCGACGCAGCTTGAGAAACCGCGATACGTCATTTTCGCGCTGCAAACCGGGAGGTCCAACAACTTATTGAAACACGCCTCCGAGTTTGATGACGGTAATCTCACCAATGTGAAACTGTACCTTAATTCTGATTTTTATCCCTACGACGATATAAGCTTGGATTTTGAGAAGCGTAGAACGGCTATACTGTACGAGATGTACAGGGTGCTTCCGCAACATACACATCAGTATGACGGGTTGCCCATTCGAGCAGGCGCGCATGGTCGTTCACAATTGCGTTGACTTCGGTGCCATCATCTATATTCACTCGCATATTTTTTTTACAATCAGACACGGTAAAATACGGTTAAATAAAATGTAATACGGTAAAATACGGCGAAATAAAATCAAATACGACCCGGTAAGAAAACGTTGAAATAATATCAAACACGGTAGAATACGGCGAAATAAAATCAAATACGGTAAAAAACGTTGAAATAAAATCAAATACGGTAAAAAACGTTGAAATAAAATCAAATACGGTAAAAAACGTTGAAATAAAATCAAACACGGTAAAAGACGTTGAAATAAAATCAAACACGGTAAAATACGGTTAAATAAAATCTAATACGGTAAAATACGGCGAAATAAAATCAAATACGGTAAGAAAACGTTGAAATAAAATTAAACACGGTAAGAAACGTTGAAATAAAATCAAATACGGTAAAAAACGTTGAAATAAAATCAAACACGGTAAAAAACGTTGAAATAAAATCAAACACGGTAAAATACGGTTAAATAAAATCTAATACGCTAAAAAACTTTAAAATAAAATCAATCACGTCCATTTGTTTTCGTAAAGAAAATTTTTTCATAAAAGTGGTGAAAGAAGTTTCTGTGAAGTTGGCACCTCACTTTAAAAAATCGGAAGTTTTATCAACAGTTCCATTTGCACCCGCAATAGTTCTACAGTTCTTGATAGGTTTTAGAAATAGTTTCGTGTGTGTTGATTTAGTTTAAAAACATGACTTGAAAATATGAGGTGCTAACTTCCCGTGGCACCTTATGTTTCGAACAAATTAATTTTACCATGATATTTTATAGTTCTCTAAGAGTTACAGTTCCTGATAGGTTTTAGCAATAGTTCCGGTCATTAAGTATTTTTAAACAAATTTTTAATCTGACCGCGAGCACCTCAAGTTCCTAAAATACAGTTCCTGATAGGTGTCAGCGACAGACGGCCTTTAATTATTTTTAAATAAATTTTTAATCCGACCGCTGGCACATCATCTACGAGAAATACGGGGTGCTGACAATTTGGATCATTTTCTTCAGAGTTCTCGGCAGTTCTCACATAGTTCTGAGCATTTAAATACGTTTTGTCAAGAGTTCCAGCTATTTACTATTTTTACTGGAGATCCTCGGCGCGACCCGATCTTTCATATGCGGACGCCACGCGAAGAACTGCGCCATGGAGAACGTGTGCAAATTGCACGATTGGTGGACGGAACGTCGCGCGCGTCTCGACACTCTGTAACGCTCTGTGTTTTTCTAGAAATTGTATTGCATTATAAAAATGATTTTTATTTTAATACAATTTCAATATTTTTTTAAATATACTTAAATATGTGAAGTGTTAAATTTTATCGCATTATAGAAATTATTTTTTATTTAATACAATTCAATATTTTTTAAAATGTACTTTAACTTAAATATGCGAAGTGGTTGAAAATGACTCGTGGATAAATAAGACAGCCGTGTTGTAGTTATGTTTGAAATTGAAGCAAAAAGAGAGAGAGAGAGATTGTGTTGATGCAGCCATGTATAGAAAATAGTTCCTACGCGAAGTGTCTGAGGTGTGATACGGCCGAGCGCGAGGTTGCCGCGCGTGCGTGAGCAGGTCTGGTGGGGCGTGCAGTCCGGCAAGCGAGCATTCGTAGTACGATCGCCGAGCCACGAACATGTATTGAGTCGAGCGTGAAATTGCGTCATTCTTTGCACCGTGAAAGGAACTCGAGTCGTCGTTACGAAATTATATCGTTTCGGATATTAGTTTCTGTATTCGAGTCAGTTGTAGATCGTTTTAACATTATCGTTGAACATCGTGAGAATTAACGAATATCAGTTCTGGTCGACTAAGCAGCATCACGAGAGGAAACGACGGTTGTCGTGGAAGGAAGCCATTGGGGAAATTCCAGTCCGCATTTCTTGCACGAGGAAAGCAGCCATTGCGGAACCTTCGAGAAAGCCTGTCGGGCAGGAGACGAGACTTCATTGAGGAATCTTCGAGAAATTGGTCATTGTTTCGGTCCTTTCGACCTGTGTTAAGTAATTCGATATTTCATCTGAGGACATCTTCGACTATAAGGTAACCGTTTCGTTCACTTGAGGAGAGACGTTAGAGATTCATCTAACGTTACATGAGGGATCATTCGAGGATCTTAACTTTTCTTACGGTTACGAATTTTTCATCTGATAGAAATCGCGAGAAACAGATCTGTCTAATATTAGTGTCAATTCGAATCATAGAAATGAACTCAGTCAAATTAATATTCGTTAATTCTTTTTTTTTGGTTGCAACCATATATTAATTATTCATTCAATATTGTATTTGGTTCAATAACGCCGAACTAATAGAGCGAAATACACGTGATACTTTGTGTCTTCTTGCGTGATAACGTAATAGTGCGTACCTTCGTAGCATTTGAGACTTAATTATACTAATTTTAAGTACAATAACAGTTTGATTGCGTTTCAACAACATTTCTTTTTATAGGTTTTTTTGTATTCTAACCGTGCTTTATTATGCAATTTATGATTATTTGATTGTGCGTTTTTTAATGTGTCAATCCAAAATTGAAGGCCTACTAAATTGTAATTCAGTAAACTTAATTGAAGATTAATCGCTCGTGTTTTAGTAATTGCTTATGTGTTAATAGATTTCTTTGTAGTGATTTTCTAAACAAGTGTGGTAATTCTCAGTCCATATTCTACTTACGAAGAATATTAGGCCGATAACCATTATTTATAATTTAATTAAACGATTGATGCATTATTCTCCTGATGGTTTGAATTATATCTACACGGATATTCTTGTGTTGAATTTAAGTTATGTCAATGTTCTTAACAATCCTTTCTTTTATAACCAATAGATACTTTTTAGCTGGACTACGTTAAGATACATCATATGCGTACATACTACATTCACTTTCTTTTATAAAGAATATTATCTTTGGCTACAGAATTATATTCAAGAAAACAAGAATTATATTTTCAATAATTCAAAAGAAAGGACTGTTCTATAATAACCATTTATCTTTTCTTTTGTGTATTTGATACAGTTATTATTTTCATATTGTATTTTCTATTACAAATGTATAATTTTGTTCACGAACACTGGGAAGGTTTTAGGGCAGTTTCCCTTCTCCTAGCAACAAATGTTGGTGTTCTTTGTATAGTTCTGCCCGATCTGAACTTTCTTAATTACATAAATCACGTCACACAATTTCTCTCTCAATAAACGGATTTCTTTTTATTTGTTCCTTCCTCAACAAATTCTCGAGATCAGGCTCGTGCGCGAGCTTGTGCAAACAAGTTAACAAAAAATTAATGTATTTTTTTCTACATATTACATTTTTTTTATTCATTTTAATATATGTATTTCTTAATAGCGAATACCTTAATGTAAGTTTAAAATATATATTTGTTGATAAATAACCCATAAAACGCATTGTATACTTTATTGTTAAAAAATATCAAGACGGTATCTTGTAATGTCCCCACGCCACGGTAGAGTGTCGTACGAGTCGGAAACGACGTATCGCTTGTCGTTGTACGGGCTGAGAGCGATTTTCGACTCAGACACGGTGTGCACCTCGTGTAACATCAAACGAATACACGACTGACGCCTAGACTGCTCTATCTCGTCTCTCAAGCATCGCAGGTAATCGTCGAACGTTATCGTTCTCGCAACCACGTTTTTCTTGACGCCCTTTATTTTCTTCGTGTCGCTCTTTCCCTCGACCCTCAAAACGTACATCTTCGCCCTCAGTCCAACGAATTCTGTCATGACCGCGCCGTCGTTCTCGTCCTTCATCAAACCAGGTATCTTCTTGTTGACGCGCGGCATGCTGTACGCGTTGTTCTCGGAGTAGCCGCTCTGTCGAATCTCGCAATGTCGCGTTTCATATCCTTGTACGCGTCGTCGCACTCGAGAAAATATATGAGACTGTCGGTGTCCGTGTACATTATCTTACACCTTTCGCGATGTAGCGGCACCATGTAATCGTAATGAAAATCGTAGACGCGCGTTTTGGATATTTCGAGAATGCTCATACCGACGTAGATGGTTTGTTCAATCTCACCTCGAGCCTGCGCAATTCAACAGCCATCAGATCCTCCGCGAAGACGCTTCGACTGTGAAAATTCGGTTTCGCGACCATCGCCTCCGCGCCGTATCTTCTATCCCAACGCGTCACGAGACGCACGTCTACGTAATCTCGTACGTTTTCCATGGTCTTGCCGAATACCGCATTGTTCATCAATTTATACATTTCTTTCTCGAAATCGTTGCTAGCGCGAGTTCTGAATCCCGTATTGAGCTCTATGTATCCGCGAAGCCACGGAGATTGCGCGAATCGAAACGCGCGATGAATCTTCGTGACGCGCAATCCGAATCGAACGCATTGTTGTAGATTACGGTAGTGCAGCACGTAGCGCGACTTATCGCACAGAGTAGCGAGGAGTTTATCGCACCGTTTTCCGGGAGGCTTATCGCGCGTCGGACAGAACGGAAGGTCAGCGTGAGCGTCATGAAGTTTACGCGGATACGCAAGGTCGACCTCCAAGATGTAACTGATAGCGGAGCCCAATGTCACGGACATTACGTCGAGACTCTCAACATCGTCGACCCATTGAAACTCCGCGTATGGCAACGGTTTGCACATCGCCCAACCGTACAGATTGTTCACGTCGAGGTACATGAGATACGTCGACGGTCGTGAAGAGTCGTGCGAACGCATGTATTTGTTGTTAACTCGCGCGTACCTATTGGAGCATTGACTCAAACCGCCGCGTATACCGCGTTCCACGAACATTACCATGTCGATATCGGTGAGCAATTCGAATCGCGCTCCCGTGTGCTTGAGCATCGCGTCCCACGTATATCCCGGTAGAGTGTAGTAATGCGCAGGATCCAGTCCATAAGCGTCGATGCTGACGTCGCGAAAATTTTCAAAGATATCCGCCAGAAGAAGCACATCCGTTTTAAGATACAAAGGACCCCGCACAAAATCATAAGGATTTTGGACCTCACTGAAAATTTCTGAAACTTTGATATGTTACAGGTTATGATCTCCTGATCAAAAGTCCTCATAGATGCAAGACTCAAAAATGGATAGATTTTGAGATATAGAGGTTAGAAGGTCATCAACTGCCTCTACGAGCGCAACTCGGCGCGCGTATTTTTATGACTGTATTCGTGTGTGTGTGTGTGTGTGTGTGTGTGTGTGTGTGTGTGTGTGTGTGTGTGTGTGTGTGCATCTTAGTTAACCACAATAAATAAAAATGACTAACGTTGATCGTTGTTGATCAAGTGATTCCTAGATTGGTTGGCGAACTTTCATATTGGGAGTACTGATTGTTTTCTTGATTTTTGCCTCAGTTTAAAAATGGTTTATCTATATGTACTTGAACGTGAAAATATATTTTCAAGCAGTATCTTTTACTACGTTGAAGATTTCTAATGGCCAGTCTACAATGAGTCGTTAGTCGTTAGTCAGATGTCGGAAGAGAGTCAGAAAAAGTCATAAACGTGTCATAAGGCGATCAGAAGTCTGTAATCGGCAATCATAAGCGATTGGCCAAATGCCATCTATTACGATCACCGATTACAGGCCTCCGATTGCCTTATGATACGCTTATAACTATTTCTTCCGACATCTGACTAACGACTAACGACTCATTATAAACTGGCCATTAGAAATCTTCAACGTAGTAAAAGATACTGCTTGAAAATATATTTTCACGTTCAAGTACATAGATAAACCATTTTTAAACTGAGGCAAAAATCAAGAAAACAATCAGTACTCCCAATGTGAAAGTTCGCCAACCAATCTGGGAATCACTTGATCAACAACGATCAACGTTAGTCATTTTTATTTATTGTGGTTAACTAAGATGCACACACACACACACACACACACACACACACACACACACACACACACACACACACACACACACACACACACACACGCACACACATAAACACACGCGCGCACACACACACACACACACACACACGCGCACACACACACACACACACACATAAACACACGCACACACACATAAACACACACGAATGCAGTCATAAAAATACGCGCGCCGAGCGGCGCTCGTAGAGGCAGTTGATGACCTTCTAACCTATATCTCAAAATCTATCCATTTTTGAGTCTTGCACCCATGAGGACTTTTGATCAGGAGGTCATAACCTGTAACATATCAAAGTTTCAGAAATTTTCAGTGAGGTCCAAAATCCTTATGATTTTGTGCGGGGTCCTTGCTGTACTCGCCAAGATTTTCCACGCGAAAACAACGCCAGACATTCCGCGCGTGCTCGTAATCGCCATTAGTTGCGGTCTTGCCGGTCAACGAACTGTAAAAGGCCTCGCGCGGCGATAATTCCGTCACCAGCAGCTTATCGAAGTCGTCGACGTACTCGTACGGAAATACACCTTTACGCGTGAGGAGGTTGAAATCGCTTTCGCTCAGTTCCGAAAATTCCGAACGCGTAATTTTCAGCTTGTTCCTATCGAGATACGACGCCAATTTTTCGAGGCTGGTGCTGAGAAATTTGAACAAATCCACGAATCGCAACTTCATGGAGTTTCCCCTGTTAACACCTTCCCTTACATTCTTCGTGAACGATATGTACGTCTCTTTGGTGAGCGGTAATAAATCGATGCTACCCTCGAAGCTATTAGCTATATCCTTGATAATAAAGTGGGCATCGTAACCGGACAAATTGTGAAAGAACACAGGAATAACGTATGAGTCTCTATAAAATAGATTGCAGCGCGGATGCGCGGGACCTCTGTAACGTCCGGTCAAGTGACAGTGATCGCGCACGCGTTGATCCTGCGATTCGAACGGCCTATCGCATATGTAACAGCTCGTCGCGCTCAAAAAATTTCGAGTCTTGTCCAGCGTGAGCTCCGTCATGGTCACGTTCGCCATGAGTATGTCCTTCGCGCGATGCGCGATAACGTTAAGCTCGTTGACGAACCACGACACGCAGTCTTCGCCGCGACGAAATCTGTACGCGGGTGCGATTTCATCGTACGGGCTGCACAGATAGTATCCCACGCTGAACGGTTTGTGATGTTGATAGGCGTATCTCTTGACGTTATCGTTGTCTATTTCTTCTTTCTCCAACACGCATTCCAGATCGGCGTACACCACGAAGGGAAGTCGCTCCTTCCTACTGTGATCGCAAAAGCATAGCCACTTGTCGTCGTCGTTTGGGAGAACGATAGCGCAGTCGTTTATCTTTCCGCAGTCGACGCTGTGAGCGGACAATTTCTCGTTCGAGTAAAAGTAGTGTAAGCATCTGGAAATATATATACATATATAATTTTTTTCATTTCACACACACCTTTTTTATACCTACCGATCGCAAATGTACTTCATCTTCCTGTTCCTGTTCAACTGAGACCCCACCAATCGCGGTAGATTTTTTATCCACACGAAATGACCAACGTTCGAGTTGTTTCGCGAATCTAACAGATACAACAGATTGACGTGACGGTCCTTCTTATCGGCAGTGTGCCGTATAGGAGCGATCTCGTTTTTGTTCCGTTTTTTATTCCTCCAAACGGTGAAAACGTTGACGGACACGTTGTTGAGTCGTTCAAACCTCGAAATTTGCTTCAGCGTCATAGGAAATTCGATACCGTCGAGATTCAGTATTGAATAGTGAGGGTACACGCTACACATGTCGACGTTTCTTTGAACGGGATACAGAGCGGAGATTATCGCCCACGCGAAACACGCGTTGTCGTTTGAACGCACGTTGACCACCGCTTTTTTCAGCTTTATCCATCGCGGTATTTCTACCCAATATCCGGCGTGCATGGGATTGCACTTATTTATGTTAACCATCAGGCTCAATATACGTGACAATGCCCAACCACTGTCGCGTTCCTGAAACTCGTCCAGACCCGTCATAATGGCTTTGATCACGTATCTGTTGTACCACTCTCGCAAATCGGACGTAGAAAAGAGCTGACGATTTCCCGTGGCGATGCTTTTGACGGCGGTTTGAGCTCCCGCGACGAACTCGCCATTGAAAACCGTATTGACTTTCAGGCACGCGTGTTTCTTATGATTGACGCGCCCTTGTTCAAGCACTGTGTCCCTTGCATCCTCGAAAAATAGTCGAGGATCGATGTGATTGGAGTTTATCACCACACCGGTCAATACGCGCCTCTTGAAAGCTGTCTCAATCTCCGTCCATAAAAATCCTCTGCTCGGTTCACCGTGACCTGCACCCACCTGCGCAAAACGTTGACGCAGAGCGTTTCTCACTTCTTCCAATCGCGCCACTCGAGCGATAAGAGAGTTCAACGTTCCGGTGGACGTAGGTTGAGTTTCTTTTTCGCGGCATTTTTTTCGCAGAGACGCGAGACACTCGTCGCACCGTCGTTCCCACTCGCGATGCGCGTCCGAGGAGTCGACGCCCGTGACGAGTTCGACGAGATCGCGATCCTCCTCCTGCATATTTTTGATCGCTTAAAGACGTTTCGACGTGTCGTGACACGTGCTCAGCCACATGGTCCAACCGTCGCTGTCTATAGGTGTACTAAATTTAACTCTTCGACGAATCTCCTTGAATTTCTCGATAGACGTTTTCCCCTGTGAAAATTTCCTCGGAATTCCACGCATGTAAGACTTTGCTCTATCGCTCTGAGCCACTACAGTCTTCAACCACATTTCCTCACGCTGAGACCGAAAACCGATTTCTCTTCTCGAACTGTACGTCGTCACATTCCATCGAGCGTTCTCCTTCAACACGATCGCTTCGCAGATCGACGGCGAGGAGTCACCGAATTCGACGCTATCTGTGTCGGACAACAACGATTCGCTGCAATATAACTCAAGACTGTCCATCGATAATGAGTCACCGTAACTATCCGTGTCGAACATTGTTGGATGAAAATTTGAGATCAAAAGAGAGAGACCTCATCGTCCTCCTCCTGATCCATCGTCAACGCTTATATAACGCCCCATCGTCGGGATGTCGTTTAACGACTTAACACCGCTGACCTGTGTCGCGATATCTAGTTCCGCTTACATTTTTACAGACTTACCGAGACCTCCCACCCGCGTCGCGATCGCTGAAAAAAAAAAGAAACGCATTGCTCGTTACGTCGGTCATTCGCGCTTCAATCGGGCGGTGACGCTTATCGCTTTTCGAGGGGTCAAGGGGTCGAGGTGGAAAACGTATCGTTATCTCTCGACGATGTCGCTCGCGCGTGTAATTACGTGCGCGATTATTATCGTCGTCGCGGTAAATTGTAAATCGAGTGAAAATGAGATTGCGATCGGTTATCTACAAAACTATGGGTATATGGATAACAGAGGTGCACAGCGATTTTTATCGTCCTACAACACTACGCAGAAGTTACATCGAGCCTTCTCACTGTTTCAAGAATTTTATCGACTACCGGGCGACGGCGAATTAAACGAAGAGACGCTGAATCAAATGGGTAAACCGCGATGCGGCGTCGAGGACATTTCGGAGCGCACGTTTGCTCCGCTTTTGGACAAATGGCCGAGGAAACATCTCAAATGAAACTTTCATCTGGCCAACGACATAATCTTGAAAACGACCCGAGCCGCGTTCGATCTGTGGGCAGCGAATTCGTCATTGACGTTCGAGCGCGATTCGCTGAATCCCGATATTTTGATATTGTTTCGCGAGGGGCGTCACGCGATGCTATACTCCCGACAAAATGAACCGTGTTCGGCTGCGTTCGGAGGTCCTAACGGAGATGTCGCTTACGCGTTTTTTCCCACCGGAGACCCCAATTTCGTCTCGGAAGTGCACGTAGACAAAGCGGAGACGTGGCACATACAGCTGACTAAGAATCCCCCGGGGACGTATAATTTACTTCATACGTTGACGCACGAGATCGGTCACGCTTTAGGCTTGCCGCACTCCTTCCGCGAAGATTCGGTGATGTACGCGTACGTGCCTAAGAAGACATTCCCCGTTCAACTTACTCTAGAGGATGTTCTTTCCATTCAATACCTGTACGGCGCTAAAGAAAACTCTAAAGTTCCAAAAGTAATAACGACGACGACGACGACGACGACACCGACGACTACCACAACGACGACGACGACGGCAACGACGACTACGAAAGACGTCGAGTGGATTTGTGCATCTTGCGAAACGTGGATACCGTATTGATAACGAATGGTCGATTGTACATCTCGCACGAACGATACATGTGGTCGATCGATATAGACGGAAAAACGTACAAGAAACCCTTGCTATTGACGGACTACGTAAAATTTCTTCCTAAGAATTTCACGCGTTTGACGGCCGCGTATCAGACGCCCTCGGGCAATATCATGCTGTTCGCGGGCAATATGAGCTACATAATTACTTATCCGCGTCTAACGTTAGTTTCAACTTGGCCGAGATCTTACACAGAGCTCGGAATTCCCGATACCGCCAGGAAGGTCAACACTGTGCTGAACACGAACGAAGGACGAACCTTCGTTATATACGACGATAATGTTGTGGGCGAGATAGAGGATTGTTCGATGAATATCGTTAAGTACTACCACATCGACATGATATTTCCGGGAATACCTCACAGCGTATCGTCGGCCTTTCGATACATCGACGGTAATCTGTACTTTATCAGTAAAAACCGATTCTACAGATTCAACGAATTTACGAAAACCGTAACGGCATCCGGCAAATTTGATCTTGAGATCTTCGGTATTACCTGTCCGAGACAGGAACTGATGATGCAACTGCGAGATCTATTGAGTCGAATCGTTCGAATTGACGCGAGGGAGACGTCGAATAGAGAAGAGGAAGAATAGAACGCTTCGACGTATCCCCTCCTTTACATTTATTTTTTAAACTATATTTCGCCTCAAACTTTCCTCGAACGACTCATTCTCGCGTGATCCGTCAACTGCGCCGCGACAACGGAAAAAAAAGAGAGAAATGTGTTCGACGTTACACGCCCCGTATTTCGAACAGCGCCAATCCGACGACGATCTCGAGAACGGCGTCGATAACGCGAAAAGAAGAAGAGTCGACAAGCAATCGACGGAATTAGAGACTCCGTTTTCGAATCGGGACAATGTCGACTTCCAGAAAAACACTTGGTGAGTTCGCGACGATTCCACATCGCTCGTTTACGATCTAACAATATTTTCTTTTTATCTCCAGTCACGACTACTACGACGACGGTATTTTGAAGAGCAATGTCAAACGTCATTCGGTGCGAATTCTGGAAAGAAAATACCTATTAACTAAAACGGGATACAAATTCATAGACGTCGGTATCACTGCCGTACTCCCGTGCTACGTGCACGTGCACATCGTCATAGGGGATTGTCACGGCAAGTAGATCTCGCTCTCGTCTGAAACGTGGAAAGAACTTGTCGATCAAAAACGCGCGGTCTTGTCCCACCTGCAGCGTGGCAAGAACGAGCGCGCTCCACCACCGATGCGCATTGAAAACGGACAGTTAACATTACGATTTGGAAAGATTAATAATCTGTCGACTCTACGCCTGGAAACATCCACGACTCGTCTGATCGTTTCGACGAACACCTTGCTCCATATGTTCAGCCTCGACCTTTGCATCAATCGCCTCGTGACCTCGTTGCGCGCGATAACCGGTATGATCGACACGAAGCTGACGCGCTTCATCGCTATTGCCGCCACCGTGACGGATCCCGCGAACGTCCCGAGAGCGATACGCGAGAGCGAATTTTTCGATAGCAATGACATCGTTGACTGCGAGTTAGCCACTCTGTGCTTCGAAAATTCCGAGAAATTATTGTAAACACTTATCGTTAAAAATAAAGGAAACAGAAAACTATAAAACTTTGTCCGTTACTGCACTTTCGTATCCTCCTCCAATAACCTACGATGAATAAGGAAAAGTATGAAATAATAGCGTAGGGTAGAAAATAATTCAGATATTTGAATATTTATTTGTCTCGAGATACGTAGTCATTTGTAATCACAAAAGGTATGCGTATTCATGAAATATAATTTTTAAATGTCACTCCGGCCACTTTCGTAGACGACGTTCTTCGTTTCCTTCGTAACACTGGGAATCTTCTTCAAATCGTCCGCCGCTTGGTCCAAAAACTGGCGCAGTAACTGTCGCTTGCGATCCGTACGCGACAAAGTGGTTAGGATCTGAGATCGCAATTTCGCGTATCTCCACCAATCACGTCTCTCCTTATTCCTGATATCCTTGACGTCGAAAATGTCCAGACGAATCACCTGCGATCCGATCTCCCCGGGCGACCTCACGGTAAACATCCGTCGATCCTTCATCTTCGATATATACTGTGGCATACGATCGAGATCGCGACCCGACTCCGTCAGGTCGAACAACGCGTCGAGCCCGCCGCTGGATCCTGCCACCTCCTCCTCTTTCTTCTCGTCCCGCTTCTCCACGCTGTACGAATGATTCATCGAAATCGCGGCGAGGCTATCCCCTTTCGCACCTACAGGCAAACTTTTGACGTATCTGTCGTGATAGTTGATCCATTCGTAAAAAGTATCTTGTGTCATTAGATCGCTCACTAATGACGAATACAACTTTGATGGAAGTCGTTCGCGAATGAAATTATACATCTCATTCTCTGAACAGGTAATCTTTGGATCTTCCTTCAACCATAATTTACCCTCGTGCTACCCTCGCGCATACGGCGTACGTTGCAATCGTAAGGTACTTCGAGACGCTTGCGAGCAACAATCTCAAATTCCGCGACGCCGACCATTCAGAATTCCAAATTTCGCGCAGCAGATCATGCAAAGCGAAATTGACCGACTCGATATCCGTCGACGTGTGTTCGACCTTTACGACTTGATCCTCGAACGGCTCGTCCAACAACGACATCAGAACTTCCTTATCTTTCAGTTGACTCTCCATGACACTTCCTCTCTCTCTATATGTACGTACCACGCGAGCTCAGACCATCAACGTTTTCGCACTTTTAAAAATCTTCAAATTGACAATCTATTTACGCGAAGATTCGTGTATTTTCTCACACTTATATACACCCCGAGAACCGCGCACCTCCGATCTCACCGTTCGATGAGCGATAGAAAATAGGGTTAGAAGTAACCGCGTTGTTTCCTTCCCGAGACCTTGAAAACGAAGGAAAAAATAGAAGATTTTCTGGTTTTTTCACCCACATATATATACGTACCGCGTGAGCTCAGACCATCAACGTTCTCGCACTTTCAAAATCTTCAAACTGACAATCCAAATGTGCGAAGATTCGTGTTTTCTCGCGTTTATATACGCCCCGAGAACCGCGCGCCACCGATCTCGTCCAATGAACGACGAAAAATACATAGGGTCAAAGGTAACCGCGTCGTATCCTTCCTGAGACTTTGAAAAACAAATATGACTAAATGTTTGTCTAGCGAGAGCGGCGAATTTTCACAGTCCTCGGAAAACGGGAAAACAACATCGCTCGTCGATATCGCGGCCGGCGTGACCCATGACCCCGCGGCGATAGCGATACGCGAGAGCGGCTGAGCCCGCAGAGCGGCGAATTTCGCAGTCCGCGGAAAGCGTCGTCGTCGAGTCTTCGCGAAAAACATAAGATCGCCGCGCGCGAAGTGGAAATAATTTTTTTTTTTTCATCAATGGCCCGCGAATGTCGATACGTCGCAGTCGGCGGACATCGTCCGCGAAAATGAAAATTTGTCGTCGCGAGTGTCGGCGACGACGACGACGACGACGACGACGACGTGAAGTAAAGTGAAGTGAAGTGAGCGGATATTTTTGAGTGAGTAAATTATATTTTTTATTTTTGGTTTTCGTGCGCGAGGTGAGGACCGCATTCATACCACCTGGAGTGCCCATCTGGGGGCGCGGTAAAGAAGCGGGACACGCGGGAATAGCGGTTAGTGAGGTTAGGATAGCGTTGACGGCGAACACGTAATCGCTTCTACTTTCCTCCCTAGGGAGGAAAGTAAAGCGGTGCGGTGCCCCACTGCCGACGCCATCCCTTCTCCCACCGCTTACGTCATTCCCCGCGCGTTCCGTTTCCTCACCCCGCCCCTCGACGGGCACTCCTATGAGCCAGGATTGACATTGATCTCCTACTCACCCGGATTTGAAGATGGGTCAAATAAAGTGTGCAAATTAATCAAAGCGTTATATAGCTTGAGAGAGAGCCCGAGACAATGGTATGAATGTTTTGATGAGCATATCCAGAGTTTAAGTTTTAAGAAAAGCGAAAATGATTATATTATTGCTTGTATATTAGTGAGGATGGAACAATCCTTATAATATTATTTGTTGATGATCTCTTGATTTGTGGGAAAAATTAGAAAAAAATTGATGAAATAAAAAAGGGTTTGTCAAAAAGGTTTTCCATGAAAAATTTAGGAAAAGTAGAAAAATATTTAGGCATAAGAATAAAATATGATCAAAAAAATGGTGAGATGACACTAGACCAAAGGGAATATATCGAGTCACTAACAGTTAAGTATAATTTAGAACACGCAAAATTGTACCAGACTCCAATGGAGCAAAATTTGAGCGTTGAACCCGCGCAGTCAGTACCCGAGAATATAAAATATAGAAATATAATTGGAGCGTTGCTGTATATAAGTACAGGCACGAGACCTGAGATAAGCTATAGTGTAAACTATCTCAGTAGATTTCAAAATAGTTATGATGAGACGCATTATAAATATGCAGTAAGAATATTGAAATATCTGTATTTGACAAAAGACTTGAAACTAACTTATAAAAGAGATTTAAATGCAGAAATTTTAAACTGTTTTGTGAATGCTGACTGGGCAGGCGATAAGTTAGATCGTAAGTCGACAACAGGCTATGTTATTAGATTATTTGGAAACGTGATATATTGGAAATCCCGAAAACCGGGCAGTATAACGAAATCCTCCACCGCCGCTGAATATGTAGCGTTGTCTGAACTTGTAAGTGAGATTAAAGTAGTATAAAATTTATTGATTAATTTTAAAGTAAAAATTGAAAAACCGATCAAAATATTTGAAGATAACTCAGGTGTAATTGCGATAGCAAAATTCGGAAACTTAACAAAAAATTCGAAATATATCGAAGTACATCATTATTTTGTTAACGAGAGTTATGAGCACGGTGTTATAGAAATCTTGAAAGTAGATTCAAAGTTAAATCTGGCAGATACTTTGACAAAAGCTCTAGGTAGGGTTAAGTTTGAGAAATTTAGAAATTTATTAAGAATTATTTGAATGTAATGTTGTATTATTAAATAAAAGGTATTGCGAGTATAAGATTGTGTAGCGTATAAATTAAGGAGGTGTGTTGGAATATGAGTAATTTCTCCGCTACACGTGATCGGCTGATGTACGGCGCTGTATGCGCGAGAGAATGTGTCCGTGTGTGTCGCGCGACTAGAGAGCGCTGCGTGGTGCTGAGTTGAGCGGAACGTATCGAACTATCCAGAACAGATCCGTGGACGATACACAGCTGATCACGAGTATACTTGTATCCATGTGAATCATGGAGGTGATTAGGTATAACTCAATAAATATATATTAGTTCAAGAGAAGAAAGCTGTAGCATTGTGAGTGAACACCTTATCTTACCGATCCAGACCGATTTTCCAAACAAGAACAATATGGCAACGCTGCGCTTTTCAGGGCGCCGATTGTAAAATGTGAAGTTGATAACAAATAGTCCAGTCAAATTAGATCAAAATATAGCGAATAGAAAAAATAATTGGAAAAAAACTATAAATGGGTGGAGACCTTTATCTTAGCATACTATTGAACATACTGAAAGTCCGGACCTCTATCTGCAGGGCTCGATCCGCCATCTTGAAAAAAAGGTGCTCCAATTCAGTTTTTCCCTCTTATCTCGGTAATTGTTGATCCTATCGTAATAAAGATTTATATAAAAAATGAAGCTTATTAAATTCTCTATAAAAAAAGTTCAATACATTTTTTTCATACCTTTAATAGTTTTTCTGTAATACACTGTTGAATATATGGATATTTGTATTTTGTCTTACGCTGTCATAAAAATCAGACTCTCGGTGTAGAATTTGTAAGAAAAAATATAAATAGACAAAAAATATCAATGTGTGTATGATATTTCTTGTACATATGAAAATTTAGCCACTCTTACCATTTAAAATTGTTGTACACGGCTAGTACTGGGGGTAGCGTCGTCTAACAAGATTCTTCTGAGCCGTTTCCTGAGGTTGTGAATCTGCAGAGCTATGATCATAATCTCGATCTTCAACATCGATTACGAAGAAATTGTTCTCGTCAAGCTTCCAGTGCTTGACAGCTGAAACTTCCAATAATTGTACCTCATTATATGATGCGCTGAAGCCCAAGCCAGATAGTAACGTCACTAGATTCTTAGAGTCATATTTCCGGTGCAAAAAAGCAGCAACGCTGATTAAAAGTACTGACAAGAAAGATCTTGGTCTGGTCGCCAACATAATAGCGTGCGCTATTAAAATGCATTTTTGTTCGAGCTGCTGCGATGGGCATTTTCTTTTTTTAACTATAACGTTCTTCAGAAAAATATTGAGGGATTTCGGTATGTAGTCTTTTACATCTGTCAAAAAATTATTACTTGAAGGATATGCAGACGTGTCGTTGATTTGTGAGCGAATTATATCTTCCCGAATTATGGCTGCAGCTGTAGTGAGTACTCGAAAGCGTTCATCGATTTTCTTCCGTTCTTAAGAAAACTAAAAGAAAAATACGGTGACGATGAGATCGATATAGCGACAAATAAGAAGATTACTATGTTTCCAAAAAAAAGAATATACAATTTTGTCGAATTATTGGTATGAAAGTATGAACGAAAAAAAGTCGATAAACGAGAAGAACTTTCGAGTAGTTACTACAGCTACAGCCATAATTCGGGAAGATATTCGCTCACAAATCAACGACACGTCTGCATATCCTTCAAGCGATGATTTTTTGACAAATGTAAAAGACTATATACCAAAATCCCTCAATATTTTTCAGGAAAACGTTACAGCTAAAGGAAGGAAATCCCCATTGCATCAGCACAAACAAAAATGCATTTCAATAGCAAATGCTATTAAGTTGGCGACTAGGCCAAGATCTTTCTTGCCAACACTTTTAAGCAGCGTTGCTGCTTTTTTATACCGGTGGCTCTAAAAATCTAGTGACGTTACTTCTAGCTTAGGATTTAACGCATCACATAATGAGGTACAATTATTGGAAGCTTCAGCTGTCAAGCATTGGAGGCTTGACGAGAACGATTTCTTCGTAATCGATAGTAGGATATATTTTGAGAGATTTACCCCGAGGATCTGAGGGAAGAGCGGGGCGAGGGGGACCCCGGGGCGAGGGGGGAGCGGGCGAAGAAGGACCCCGTGGCGAGGGGGAACCGGGCGGGGGAAACTCGAGGGCGAGAGAAGAGCGGAGAGGGGGCGCTCGAGGGCAAGGGGGAGGGGGGTAAATGTCCGCGTTCTAGGCCGAGGGGGAGAAGGGGACTTGAAGCCAAAAAGAGAGGGGGTAGGTGTCCAGGGGGAGGGGGGTAATTTTTTCGGCGCGGAAGTATTACAAAAGCTAACGGGCGCCGTTCAGCTGCTGGAATTTTATCGGTGAATATTAACAAAACAGCGAGTTAGACACTTGACTCTGCAATGATCTCACCCTTCTAGAACATGCGAGCCGCCATTCGGTTACGGCGTCTTACTACAAAAGCGAGCGTCGATGGTCCGACGACGGTTTAAAGATAAAATAACCGAGTTAAACAATTGATAAAATTTGTCAACAATGACGATTTAACCGTTGCAGAGTTCTTTTCATGTTTTTTTCTAGGAAAAGTTTTAAAAAAAGATTTTAAAAATTTATAATTTGTGAAAAAAATATTTATACACACTTGTCTGTGAGGGATCTGAACCCTCACCATATTGTAAAGCCGGACCTCGTGCACCAGCACGTTATCAACCCATATCCACTGTAACGTTAACAGAATGGTTAATTTTAAAATATATATATAATATACGGTTATGTATTGTTTCATGCATGCCGCCCGGTATGCTTTTCAAAAAGAAACGTTACACCCAGGCCACAGTGAATCCGTGACTCTCTCAGACACTTATTCACACTCGCGCACTCACAAAAATAACGACGATCGTTTCTTAAAAGACTGCTCGCTGCACGCTTCAGCTTCGAGTTCGAAAAGCATACCGGGCGACACACACGCACGCACGCAACGGTATTAAGTATACATACTCCTACTGCGGGGTAAACGGTTTCTACGCAGTCTTCGATTCTTCTGCGATATCTTCGTTCCATTTCTTCTTCCATTTTTTCTTCTATTTCTTCTTCCATTTCTTCATCCATTTCTTCGCCCATTTCTTCTTTTTTTACACTGTACTCTACTTACGAACGTTTTCACACTACTGACTGACTGACTTAACTGACTGCCGAGGACTGAACCAGAGCTCAGAAGAGTAATTAAGATAAAATATATCTAGCATTACAATAGCGAGAAAGGATTCGTTGGAGCATCGGCACCACATATAGGCGAACGTCGCCGGAGCATGGCTTCATAGTTTACGATATACGATAAACGATATACCTTTCAAGCGGCCCGAGTGGTTCGAGTCGAACGTCGCATATACGGCTCAAATAGAAATGCGTGTGAAGAAATTAAGTCATGATTTTTATATTAAAAAAAATACATTTTTTTATTCTTCCTCTTTTTACATATTTTTTGTTTTTACGTACTACGGTAGCGCACTAAAAAATAAAGCTGCGAGCTCACAATCGACGAGCTGATCGACGAGCTGATTTATCGAAGGCATCGCTATCGTGTATTACATTCAATACTTGCGTAGGATCCGTTACAGTGGACGCGATTTTGGAGAATTGCGTGAACTTGACATCGACCGTTTCGACAATTCTACTCAATCGATGGAACATCGCGGATAAAATAGCCGAGGTAAACAATTGATAAAATTTGTCACCGATGACGATTTAACCGTTGCGGAGTCCTCTTCATGTTTTTTTCTAGGAAGAGCCGCTGCCGATTACGATTTAACCGTCGCGGCGGTATTCGGTCATGGCGCGGCATATTACAAAAAGCGAGCGCCGATGTCCGGCTGCTGGAATGTATAAACAAAATATGTCTAACGATAATTATACAAACGCATAGCATCCATTGTCGCCAGGATGATTACGGATCCACATCTTGCGGATCAGTCTTCGGCTAGTTTTCGCGACGCAAACGTTCATATTCGAGGGTGAAGGTTTTTGTGTCAAGTATTGTCGGCACGTAATAATTGGGAGCTTAATCACTTTAATGCCCCCTACTTCCAATCTCATCGTTTTATGCTTACGCACTACGTCGTTCAATATTGCAAACGATTTTGTTTGGCGTGCGATCGAGTCACGTGTAAGTGCTCCATCGAAGAATGTGACGTAATCCAAAAAAATAGTGCGTGAAAAAAGACAGTATTAAAAAACAAAACATGGAACATCTCGATGAAACGGAACGCAACCTGTTGGAACGATCCGACCAAATCGCTACCTTAAACAAATATTTTGCATGGATACGGCGATGCGAGGAGTTTATTGAGCAGCTCGAAGAAGACTGTCGTTCCAAACTCCGCGGCTTTCAATCACAGATGAGAGCCGCGTAAACAGACAATCTTTAGTGGCAAGAATCGCGCGACTCGAAGGTGCGAAGACTCTATTACATAGACGGTTCGTACATATCGGTGGTGAGTACGCGGCGGGCACTAGTAGTGACGATAACGCGGAAAGACTCGTTTGGCGAGAGATCGATGCCGCGTTCGAATATCGTGTATTGACCGGTGCGGTGATAAATATTAATTACATCGAACCGCGAAAATTTCTCAAAGACGCTGAAGTCATCGTGCTCGATCGTGTGCGGAACGTCGTGCAAAGACACGCAAGTGTAAAGATAAACACTGTGTTCAACGGCGAGTTTGTGACGGGTGACAAACGTGCGAACAAAAGTGTCAGCACGGGAAACCGTGAACTCTTTCGTGCGTCCGATCTGCGCGAGTGGTACGAGCGACACGTTATCGAGCCTACTTTATCGCGTCTCGAAGAGTTTCAGGAACGCGATAGCGGGTGGGCGTTGTCGCGCATACTCAATTTGACAGTGAACGTAAACAAGTACAATCTTTTGCGCGCGGGATGTTACATCAATTTACCGCAAGAAATTAAATTGAAAAAAGCGGTGATCAACGTGCAGTCTATGGACAATGCGTGCTTCGCGTGGTCAGTGGTTGCCGCGCTGTATCCTGCCAAGGACCATACATATCGGGAATCCTCGTACCCTCATTATACAAGAGTATTAAACTTACAAGACATTGAGTTTCCAATGACGTTGAAACAGATTAAAAAGTTCGAACAACGCAACGATATATCCATCAATGTGTATACCATCGAGGGAGAGAAGACGCCAACCGTTCTCCCGATACGGCTCACCGACCAGAAGAGAGAAAAGCACGTAAATCTGCTGTACGTGCAGGACCCGCGAGACGGCAACGTGACACATTTCTCATGGATAAGAAATCTATCGCGTCTCGTTAGCACGCAATTGAGCAGGCACGATGGTCGGAAATACTTTTGCGATCGGTGAGTACTTATACTCCTTTTAATAAAATTATAAAATATTTTATTTTTTATTTAATAATTTACAAAAATTGTGTCTTGTTTGCAGTTGTCTACACTATTTTAGGTCGAGCGAGAAATTGGAAAGCCCATGGTGTAGATTGCCGAGAGATAAACAACTGTGCCGCCATCCGACTACCGAGCGAGGACGACAAGTGGCTGAGTTTCAAGAATCACAGCAGAAAGGAACGACTTCTATATGTCGTATACACCGACTTGGAATGTACCCTCGAGAAGACGGATGCGGATCCAACAACGTCCACGTTCAAGTCTCAACATCATCAGGTATTTAGCATAGGGTACTACGTGCGTTGCTCGTACGACGACTCGTTATCAATGTATCGGTTTCGTCGCGATAAGGATTGCGTCGCGTGGTTCGCCGAGTAGCTAAGACGTTTAGCTCACAACGTAAAGACCATTTTGTCCACTAATGTACACATGGCAGATTTCACGCGAGACGAGTGGAAAAAATTTAACAGCTCAACGCACTGTCACATATGCGAAAAACCGTTTAAGCCAGACGACGTGCGAGTACGCGACCATTGTCACCTGACCGGCAATTATCGAGGTCCCGCGCATTCTAATTGTAACATAAATTATAAAGATTTGCATTGCATTCCCGTAGTTTTTTCATAATTTATTGGGCTATGATTCTCATTTTATTATCACGGAAATAGTTACCGCGTACGAAGGACGTGTAGACTTGCTTCTAATTACCAAAGAAAAATACATTTCATTTACAAAAAACGTTAAAAGCACTGAAGATAAAGACAAAAGAAATTGCATCAAATTAAGATTCATTGACTCGTACAAGTTTCTGAGCACGAGTCTCGAAAAATTAGCATCATATCTCAACAAAGATAAGTTGAAAATATTACAACGCGAATTTTGTAAATTATCCGACGAAGATTTTGATTTGCTGATGCGAAAAGGCATATTTCCATATGAGTATATTGACTGCGTCGAAAAGTTGGAGGATACGTGTTTACCACCTCGCGACTCGTTTTACAGTTCTTTGACCAGTGACACTGTATCCGAAAGCGATTACGAGCACGCCGCGAACGTCTGGCAGCGGTTCTCCGTTCGAACCTTGGGCGAATACAGCGATCTCTACCTCAAAACTGATGTCTTGCTATTGGCCGATATCTTTGAAAATTTTCGCGATAGCTGCGTCGCGAGTTACGGACTTGATCCAGCGTATTATTACACTCTACCGGGTTTCACTATGTTGAAACATACGCGTATCAATTTCGAACTGCTCACAGACATTGACATGGTCATGTTCATCGAACGCGGTATACGCGGCGGTTTGAGTCAATGTTCAAACAGATACGCGCAAGCCAATAACAGGTACATGAAATCTTACGATCGGTCGGAACCGTTGTCATACCTGATGTATTTCGATGTAAACAACTTGTACGGCTGGGCGATGTGTCAACCATTGCTCTATGCAGATTTTCGATGGGTCAAAGACGTCTCAAATTTCGAGTTTAGCGCGATCGCTTTGGATTCGCCCAAGAGTTACATTCTCGAAGTTGATCTAGAGTATCCGCAGTATAAACACGATGCGCATGCCGACCTACCGTTCTGTCCGACGCGCGATAAACCGCCAGGCAAACGGCAAGAAAAACTTATCGCCACACTGTACGATAAGAAGCGTTATGTCATACACTATCGTAACCTACAGCAATGTACGCGCCACGACCTTCGCGTCACAAAAATTCATCGCGTATTACAATTTGCTCAATCTCCATGGCTCCGCGATTACATCGAACTTAATACAAAATTTAGAACATTGGCCAAAAATGAGTTTGAGAAAAATTTATATAAATTGATGAACAACGCGGTATTTGGGAAAACTATGGAGAATGTACGCAACCATGTTAATGTAAAATTATTAACAAAGTGGAACGGTAGATACGGCGCGGAGGCACTGATCTCGAAACCAAATTTTCACAGCAGGAGCATTTTTTCGGAAAATCTGATAGCCATTAAACTGCGAAAACTCGAGGTTAAATTTGACAAACCTATTTACCTCGGCATGTGCATTCTCGACATATCAAAAGTTTGTTTGTACGAATTTCATTACGAGTACATGTTTCCCCTGTATGAAGACATGTGTAGAATTATGTACACCGATACGGACAGTCTGATATATCACGTAAAGTGCGAGAATGTGTATAGGGACATGAAACGCAACATCGCTAAATTCGACACGAGCGATTACGCGATCGACAACGCGTACGGTATAACGCTCGAGAACAAGAAGGTGCCGGGCTTGATGAAAGATGAAAACAACGGTGCGATCATGACCGAATTCGTCGGACTCAGGGCGAAGATGTACGCCTTGCGAGTGGAAGGTAAGAAAGATACGAAAAAGGCTAAAGGTGTTAAAAGTAACGTCGTAGCCAGGTCGATAACGTTCGACGATTACACGCGGTGTCTGCGAGACAAAATTGAAATGACGCGACAGCAGGCTTGCATAAGGCCCGAACTACACAAGGTGTACACCGTGTCCGAAACAAAAATCGCTCTGAGTCCGTACGACGACAAGCGATACATTATACCCGATTCAACCGATACGTTGCCATGGGGACATTATCGAATACCTTTGTAACGTATGTATTGTATGTAATAGTATAACGTATAACGTATAACGTATGTAATATTATATGTATGTAACGTATGTATGTTGTACGTATGTATGTCGTATAACGTATGTATGTCTGTAGTATAACGTAACGTATGTATGTAATGTATGTATGTTGTACGTATGTATGTCGTATAACGTATGTATGTCTGTAGTACAACGTAACGTATTATATGTATGTAACGTATGAATGTCTGTAGTATAACGTATAACGTATAACGTATTGTGAGTATTATATTACAGTATTGGAAAGAATATTAATAAAGATATTACACATGTGTATTTTATATTTTTTACGTACTTTATATGTATTTCATATTTCAAACATTTTACATGTATTACATATTGCATATTTTTTTATGTTAAGAATAAAATACAGTTTGCACGAATTAAATAACATCGTCCTTGTGTATCCATTAGTTGTGCGATCCATTGAATCCCAACCATTTAACGTAAACCTCATCACCCCTCTTGCGCAGTACTTTCTCCACGAGATACACGTCCGGATAAGTCGCGCGATGCAACTCGTGCTCGTAAAACCCTCCAGAGACGGATTTTCCACGATAGTTCTCGAGTAGATAGATTACGGGATTGGTACGCTGCACTTTAACGATCTTAAACACCTCGGTGGTCCAATTCGGTGTGTAGCCCTTCTCGAAAATTGTTTTGTATTTGCTAACGCGCACCGAGTCACCCACTTTGAATTTTGCCGGACCCGCGATCTTTATCGCGCTGTACACCGTAGCCAAGAGTCTTTCGGCTTTCGCGGGGGTAACGTCGACGGGTCGCATGCCGATGGTTCGATGCTTGCGCGCGTACGCGTTGACTCACTTGTAATTTTCGTTGAGCGTAAACATCTTCCACATGTTGTTCTTTAACGTACGATTGAATCGCTCGACGACCGACGCCTTCAACACCGAATACGTGGAATAATGATTGATGTCGTGTTTTCTCACGAGACGTTGCACGTCGGTGTTGTAAAATTCCTTCCCCATGTCGGTTTGTAGATTACTAGGGCACCTTCCGCTGCGTCGAATTATCTCAGCGATAGCAGTTTCTGAACAGTTCGTAACCGCTTCTGAATCATTCGTGAATCGTTCGGCAGCCGTTCAACAATCGGCAGGCTGACATCGTCGAGATGCGTCCGTACTCGCGTTTCAACGGAGGCTACCACTACATACTCACCGTCATCGATGTGTTGAGCAAGTACGCGTGGGCCGTGCCGCTTAAAGGTAAAAGCGGCAGCGAGACAGCCGACGCCATTGCTGAGATAATTCGACGCAGCGGAAGGTGCCCTAGTAATCTACAAACCGACATGGGGAAGGAATTTTACAACACCGACGTGCAACGTCTCGTGAGAAAACACGACATCAATCATTATTCCACGTATTCGGTGTTGAAGGCGTCGGTCGTCGAGCGATTCAATCGTACGTTAAAGAACAACATGTGGAAGATGTTTACGCTCAACGAAAATTACAAGTGAGTCAACGCGTACGCGCGCAAGCATCGAACCATCGGCATGCGACCCGTCGACGTTACCCCCGCGAAAGCCGAAAGACTCTTGGCTACGGTGTACAGCGCGATAAAGATCGCGGGTCCGGCAAAATTCAAAGTGGGTGACTCGGTGCGCGTTAGCAAATACAAAACAATTTTCGAGAAGGGCTACACACCGAATTGGACCACCGAGGTGTTTAAGATCGTTAAAGTGCAGCGTACCAATCCCGTAATCTATCTACTCGAGAACTATCGTGGAAAATCCGTCTCTGGAGGGTTTTACGAGCACGAGTTGCATCGCGCGACTTATCCGGACGTGTATCTCGTGGAGAAAGTACTGCGCAA
This sequence comes from Temnothorax ravouxi, assembly GCA_030770255.1. Classification (NCBI taxonomy): domain Eukaryota; kingdom Metazoa; phylum Arthropoda; class Insecta; order Hymenoptera; family Formicidae; genus Temnothorax; species Temnothorax ravouxi. Next base: position 84,186 of record JASTWP010000067.1, read on the forward strand.
GAGGGGTGATGAGGTTTACGTTAAATGGTTGGGATTCAATGGATCGCACAACTAATGGATACACAAGGACGATGTTATTTAATTCGTGCAAACTGTATTTTATTCTTAACATAAAAAAATATGCAATATGTAATACATGTAAAATGTTTGAAATATGAAATACATATAAAGTACGTAAAAAATATAAAATACACATGTGTAATATCTTTATTAATATTCTTTCCAATACTGTAATATAATACTCACAATACGTTATACGTTATACGTTATACTACAGACATTCATACGTTACATACATATAATACGTTACGTTGTACTACAGACATACATACGTTATACGACATACATACGTACAACATACATACATTACATACATACGTTACGTTATACTACAGACATACATACGTTATACGACATACATACGTACAACATACATACGTTACATACATATAATATTACATACGTTATACGTTATACGTTATACTATTACATACAATACATACGTTACAAAGGTATTCGATAATGTCCCCATGGCAACGTATCGGTTGAATCGGGTATAATGTATCGCTTGTCGTCGTACGGACTCAGAGCGATTTTTGTTTCGGACACGGTGTACACCTTGTGTAGTTCGGGCCTTATGCAAGCCTGCTGTCGCGTCATTTCAATTTTGTCTCGCAGACACCGCGTGTAATCGTCGAACGTTATCGACCTGGCTACGACGTTACTTTTAACACCTTTAGCCTTTTTCGTATCTTTCTTACCTTCCACTCGCAAGGCGTACATCTTCGCCCTGAGTCCGACGAATTCGGTCATGATCGCACCGTTGTTTTCATCTTTCATCAAGCCCGGCACCTTCTTGTTCTCGAGCGTTATACCGTACGCGTTGTCGATCGCGTAATCGCTCGTGTCGAATTTAGCGATGTTGCGTTTCATGTCCCTATACACATTCTCGCACTTTACGTGATATATCAGACTGTCCGTATCGGTGTACATAATTCTACACATGTCTTCATACAGGGGAAACATGTACTCGTAATGAAATTCGTACAAACAAACTTTTGATATGTCGAGAATGCACATGCCGAGGTAAATAGGTTTGTCAAATTTAACCTCGAGTTTTCGCAGTTTAATGGCTATCAGATTTTCCGAAAAAATGCTCCTGCTGTGAAAATTTGGTTTCGAGATCAGTGCCTCCGCGCCGTATCTACCGTTCCACTTTGTTAATAATTTTACATTAACATGGTTGCGTACATTCTCCATAGTTTTCCCAAATACCGCGTTGTTCATCAATTTATATAAATTTTTCTCAAACTCATTTTTGGCCAATGTTCTAAATTTTGTATTAAGTTCGATGTAATCGCGGAGCCATGGAGATTGAGCAAATTGTAATACGCGATGAATTTTTGTGACGCGAAGGTCGTGGCGCGTACATTGCTGTAGGTTACGATAGTGTATGACATAACGCTTCTTATCGTACAGTGTGGCGATAAGTTTTTCTTGCCGTTTGCCTGGCGGTTTATCGCGCGTCGGACAGAACGGTAGGTCGGCATGCGCATCGTGTTTATACTGCGGATACTCTAGATCAACTTCGAGAATGTAACTCTTGGGCGAATCCAAAGCGATCGCGCTAAACTCGAAATTTGAGACGTCTTTGACCCATCGAAAATCTGCATAGAGCAATGGTTGACACATCGCCCAGCCGTACAAGTTGTTTACATCGAAATACATCAGGTATGACAACGGTTCCGACCGATCGTAAGATTTCATGTACCTGTTATTGGCTTGCGCGTATCTGTTTGAACATTGACTCAAACCGCCGCGTATACCGCGTTCGATGAACATGACCATGTCAATGTCTGTGAGCAGTTCGAAATTGATACGCGTATGTTTCAACATAGTGAAACCCGGTAGAGTGTAATAATACGCTGGATCAAGTCCGTAACTCGCGACGCAGCTATCGCGAAAATTTTCAAAGATATCGGCCAATAGCAAGACATCAGTTTTGAGGTAGAGATCGCTGTATTCGCCCAAGGTTCGAACGGAGAACCGCTGCCAGACGTTCGCGGCGTGCTCGTAATCGCTTTCGGATACAGTGTCACTGGTCAAAGAACTGTAAAACGAGTCGCGAGGTGGTAAACACGTATCCTCCAACTTTTCGACGCAGTCAATATACTCATATGGAAATATGCCTTTTCGCATCAGCAAATCAAAATCTTCGTCGGATAATTTACAAAATTCGCGTTGTAATATTTTCAACTTATCTTTGTTGAGATATGATGCTAATTTTTCGAGACTCGTGCTCAGAAACTTGTACGAGTCAATGAATCTTAATTTGATGCAATTTCTTTTGTCTTTATCTTCAGTGCTTTTAACGTTTTTTGTAAATGAAATGTATTTTTCTTTGGTAATTAGAAGCAAGTCTACACGTCCTTCGTACGCGGTAACTATTTCCGTGATAATAAAATGAGAATCATAGCCCAATAAATTATGAAAAAACTACGGGAATGCAATGCAAATCTTTATAATTTATGTTACAATTAGAATGCGCGGGACCTCGATAATTGCCGGTCAGGTGACAATGGTCGCGTACTCGCACGTCGTCTGGCTTAAACGGTTTTTCGCATATGTGACAGTGCGTTGAGCTGTTAAATTTTTTCCACTCGTCTCGCGTGAAATCTGCCATGTGTACATTAGTGGACAAAATGGTCTTTACGTTGTGAGCTAAACGTCTTAGCTACTCGGCGAACCACGCGACGCAATCCTTATCGCGACGAAACCGATACATTGATAACGAGTCGTCGTACGAGCAACGCACGTAGTACCCTATGCTAAATACCTGATGATGTTGAGACTTGAACGTGGACGTTGTTGGATCCGCATCCGTCTTCTCGAGGGTACATTCCAAGTCGGTGTATACGACATATAGAAGTCGTTCCTTTCTGCTGTGATTCTTGAAACTCAGCCACTTGTCGTCCTCGCTCGGTAGTCGGATGGCGGCACAGTTGTTTATCTCTCGGCAATCTACACCATGGGCTTCCAATTTCTCGCTCGACCTAAAATAGTGTAGACAACTGCAAACAAGACACAATTTTTGTAAATTATTAAATAAAAAATAAAATATTTTATAATTTTATTAAAAGGAGTATAAGTACTCACCGATCGCAAAAGTATTTCCGACCATCGTGCCTGCTCAATTGCGTGCTAACGAGACGCGATAGATTTCTTATCCATGAGAAATGTGTCACGTTGCCGTCTCGCGGGTCCTGCACGTACAGCAGATTTACGTGCTTTTCTCTCTTCTGGTCGGTGAGCCGTATCGGGAGAACGGTTGGCGTCTTCTCTCCCTCGATGGTATACACATTGATGGATATATCGTTGCGTTGTTCGAACTTTTTAATCTGTTTCAACGTCATTGGAAACTCAATGTCTTGTAAGTTTAATACTCTTGTATAATGAGGGTACGAGGATTCCCGATATGTATGGTCCTTGGCAGGATACAGCGCGGCAACCACTGACCACGCGAAGCACGCATTGTCCATAGACTGCACGTTGATCACCGCTTTTTTCAATTTAATTTCTTGCGGTAAATTGATGTAACATCCCGCGCGCAAAAGATTGTACTTGTTTACGTTCACTGTCAAATTGAGTATGCGCGACAACGCCCACCCGCTATCGCGTTCCTGAAACTCTTCGAGACGCGATAAAGTAGGCTCGATAACGTGTCGCTCGTACCACTCGCGCAGATCGGACGCACGAAAGAGTTCACGGTTTCCCGTGCTGACACTTTTGTTCGCACGTTTGTCACCCGTCACAAACTCGCCGTTGAACACAGTGTTTATCTTTACACTTGCGTGTCTTTGCACGACGTTCCGCACACGATCGAGCACGATGACTTCAGCGTCTTTGAGAAATTTTCGCGGTTCGATGTAATTAATATTTATCACCGCACCGGTCAATACACGATATTCGAACGCGGCATCGATCTCTCGCCAAACGAGTCTTTCCGCGTTATCGTCACTACTAGTGCCCGCCGCGTACTCACCACCGATATGTACGAACCGTCTATGTAATAGAGTCTTCGCACCTTCGAGTCGCGCGATTCTTGCCACTAAAGATTGTCTGTTTACGCGGCTCTCATCTGTGATTGAAAGCCGCGGAGTTTGGAACGACAGTCTTCTTCGAGCTGCTCAATAAACTCCTCGCATCGCCGTATCCATGCAAAATATTTGTTTAAGGTAGCGATTTGGTCGGATCGTTCCAACAGGTTGCGTTCCGTTTCATCGAGATGTTCCATGTTTTGTTTTTTAATACTGTCTTTTTTCACGCACTATTTTTTTGGATTACGTCACATTCTTCGATGGAGCACTTACACGTGACTCGATCGCACGCCAAACAAAATCGTTTGCAATATTGAACGACGTAGTGCGTAAGCATAAAACGATGAGATTGGAAGTAGGGGGCATTAAAGTGATTAAGCTCCCAATTATTACGTGCCGACAATACTTGACACAAAAACCTTCACCCTCGAATATGAACGTTTGCGTCGCGAAAACTAGCCGAAGACTGATCCGCAAGATGTGGATCCGTAATCATCCTGGCGACAATGGATGCTATGCGTTTGTATAATTATCGTTAGACATATTTTGTTTATACATTCCAGCAGCCGGACATCGGCGCTCGCTTTTTGTAATATGCCGCGCCATGACCGAATACCGCCGCGACGGTTAAATCGTAATCGGCAGCGGCTCTTCCTAGAAAAAAACATGAAGAGGACTCCGCAACGGTTAAATCGTCATCGGTGACAAATTTTATCAATTGTTTACCTCGGCTATTTTATCCGCGATGTTCCATCGATTGAGTAGAATTGTCGAAACGGTCGATGTCAAGTTCACGCAATTCTCCAAAATCGCGTCCACTGTAACGGATCCTACGCAAGTATTGAATGTAATACACGATAGCGATGCCTTCGATAAATCAGCTCGTCGATCAGCTCGTCGATTGTGAGCTCGCAGCTTTATTTTTTAGTGCGCTACCGTAGTACGTAAAAACAAAAAATATGTAAAAAGAGGAAGAATAAAAAAATGTATTTTTTTTAATATAAAAATCATGACTTAATTTCTTCACACGCATTTCTATTTGAGCCGTATATGCGACGTTCGACTCGAACCACTCGGGCCGCTTGAAAGGTATATCGTTTATCGTATATCGTAAACTATGAAGCCATGCTCCGGCGACGTTCGCCTATATGTGGTGCCGATGCTCCAACGAATCCTTTCTCGCTATTGTAATGCTAGATATATTTTATCTTAATTACTCTTCTGAGCTCTGGTTCAGTCCTCGGCAGTCAGTTAAGTCAGTCAGTCAGTAGTGTGAAAACGTTCGTAAGTAGAGTACAGTGTAAAAAAAGAAGAAATGGGCGAAGAAATGGATGAAGAAATGGAAGAAGAAATAGAAGAAAAAATGGAAGAAGAAATGGAACGAAGATATCGCAGAAGAATCGAAGACTGCGTAGAAACCGTTTACCCCGCAGTAGGAGTATGTATACTTAATACCGTTGCGTGCGTGCGTGTGTGTCGCCCGGTATGCTTTTCGAACTCGAAGCTGAAGCGTGCAGCGAGCAGTCTTTTAAGAAACGATCGTCGTTATTTTTGTGAGTGCGCGAGTGTGAATAAGTGTCTGAGAGAGTCACGGATTCACTGTGGCCTGGGTGTAACGTTTCTTTTTGAAAAGCATACCGGGCGGCATGCATGAAACAATACATAACCGTATATTATATATATATTTTAAAATTAACCATTCTGTTAACGTTACAGTGGATATGAGTTGATAACGTGCCGGTGCACGAGGTCCGGCTTTACATTATAGAGCTCGGAATACCCGGGTACCCGGGTACCCGCCCGTTCGCCCGTTACTCGTTGTATACGGATCTGGACCGGTTCCGCGGGTACCCGGGTAATTCGGGTAATTCGGGTAGCGGGTACCCGTATCGATTTGGGTACCCGCTACCCGTGTCAATACGGGTACCCGTTATACCCACGTCAGTACGGGTACCCGTATCGAGGCAAGTATAACAGCGTATGCTACAGATATCTGCGCGGCGTATTACACGGAGACGCGTGTACGCAAAGTAATAAAATATAGAATGCTTTTATTAACCCTCGGTTTTTTCAGTACCTTCTTAGTGCATACGTGAGTCTGTCATTTCCAACGCTCCCTACCTTAAGATATTTTAAAAAATCTGAAAAAATTTACAATTTATCTGTCGACATTGTAGTTGACAATTTTATAATTTTTTCATAACCATTTGTTTATTTAATATTTGATTTTTAATGAACTTTCAATAATATTAGCAAAATTATTACTTACAAAAAAGATATTACGTCTAGTGCATACATGGATCTGAGACGTCCGTGCGAGACTTGACTTGCTCGGTATTCGGCGATATATTGCTCTTTCGTAACAGCTCTGGGTTCCTCTTGAGTCCCTTTTCTCACTTACTTTTTTTAGAAATAGAGGCAGGCTCGCCAGTTTTACAGTTACGAGCAGATATTATTTTGGCTCGGACGCCGTAGACCCACGTACACGGAAGGTTAAATATGCATTACACATTATGTGGATAAATGATATGTGTGTAATTATATTTGAAACTTCTGTAAATTGCTTTACGTGTAATTTTATATACTTTCTTATTTTACATGCATATATATATATATATATATATATATATCTTTCTAAAACCAATAATATATTTATATATGATATAATACTGTCATTATTTTATACAGAGCGGCGCGCCCCGGGTTTTAACCGACAAATTGCGGAAGCATATTTTACAAGTGAAAATAAGAAAAAAATATTATATGAAGTTTGGCTAGAAATGCTTTATTATAAACAAAGTTATAAACAAATATTGAAACGAACATGAATCAGGTAAAAATGGTTCTCTGACCTCTCCTCTGACTTAAATTTGGCGAGATCGCCAAATTTAACGCTCTTGATTTTTTACTTAAGGGAAACTTTAAAAAATAAGAGTCATCAAAATAGGTAATAATTTTTACCTATTTCATTGTCCGTTTCAATAATTATTTACAACCTTGTCATAAAACATTTTTAGCCGTCATATAAAATTTTTTTTTTACTTGCACTTGTAGAATATACTCCCACAGTTTGTCGGGAGGGGGGGTAAAATCCGGAGCACTCTGTATAATATTATAAATTTTATTTTTTATATATATATTTCCTATTCGCGTATAAAAAAATATTTACATTTTACCCGACAAACTGCGGGAGTATATTCTACAAGTGCAAGTAAGAAAAAAATTTTATATGAAGTTTGGCTAAAATTGCTTTATGACAAAATTGTAAATAATTATTGAAACGGACCATGAAATAGGTAAAAATTATCACCTATTTTGATGACTCTTATTTTTTAAAGTTCCCCTTAAGTAAAAATCAAGAGCGTTAAATTTGGCGATTTCGCCAAATTTAAGTCAGAGGAGATGTCAGAGAACCATTTTTACCTATTTCATGTTCGTTTCAATATTTGTTTATAACTTTGTTTATAATAAAGCATTTCTAGCCAAACTTCATATAATATCTTTTTCTTATTTTTACTTGTAGAATATGCTCCCGCAATTTGTCGGGTAAAACCCGGGGCGCTCTGTATAAAATAATGATAGTATTATATCATATATAATTATATTACTGCTTTTAGAAAGATCTCTATATATAAGTACCGGACGTCTGTTTGTCTGTCTGTCTGACCGCGAACTACTCATTCGTTAGTGGACCGAATTTTTACCAAAAGTATGTGAAATAGGGGTAAAATTTCCCGGGGAGTGCCATAAAATGTATAGTTTTTCGCTACCGATTTTCTGAAAATCGATTTTTCTAATTTTTCTAATTTTTCGGGAAATAATCGACCGAATTCAGGAAATAATCAAATTTCATAGAATTTTATATGAAACGGGTAGAATTTCCCGGGGAGTGCCATAAAGTGTATAGTTCTTTTTGTTACCAATTTTCTGGAAACCAATTTTTTTAATTTTTTTAACTTTTCGTGAAATAATCGACCGAATCTCAAAGAATTATATATGAAGTAGGGGTAGAATTTCCCAGAAATTGCCATAAGGTGTATAATTTTTCGTTACCAATCTTTGGGGAAATTGGTATCAAAAAATTTTCCAATTTTTCGGAAATTAATTGACCGAATTTCAAACAATTGTATATGAAGTTGAGGTAGAATTTTCTGAGGAGTGCTATAAAATGTATTATTTTTCGTTACCGATCTTTTTGGAAACCGGTTACGAAATTTTTCCAATTTTTCGGGAAATAATTGAATCTTAAAGAATTACATATGAAATAAAGGTAGATTTTTCCCGGGATTGCTATAAAGTGTACAATTTTTCGTTATCGATTTTTTTGGGAACCGATTACAAATTTTTTCCAATTTTTCGGGAATTAATTGACCAAATCTTAAAAAATTATATATGAAATAGGAGCCGTGTCAAAATTTTTTTAATTTTTGAAAGATAAGTTTAATTTTTTATTAATGGATAATTTTTCATTAATGAATTGATTTTTTTGAAACCGATTACAGTTTTTCTAATTTTTCTGAAGAAGTTTCTGATTTTTGTTTAAAAAAATGTACGTGATTGTTTTAATTTCCTCAAATTTTGAGATATTAGCTGAATTTTTTTAGATATTTCCCGAATTCGAGAAATAACCGACCAAATTTTAAAGAATTGTATATGAAACAGGAGTCGGGAAATAATCGACCGAATTCGGGAAATAATCGACAAAATCTCAAAGAATTTTATATGAAACAAGGGTAGAATTTCCTGGAAAGTGCCATAAAGTGTTTAGTTTTTTGTAACCAATTTTCTGGAAACCGATTTTTTTAATTTTTTTAACTTTTCGGGAAATAATCGACTGAATCTCAAAGAATTATATATGAAACAAAAGTAGAATTTTCCGGGGAGTGCTGTAAAGTGTATAATTTTTCGTTACCTATCTTTTTGGAAGCTGGTACTGAAATTTTCTATTTTATGGGAACAGGTTTTTCTAATTTTTCGGGAAATAATTGACCCAATCTCAAAGAATTGTACATGAAACGGGGGTAGAATTTCCAGGGAAATGCTATAAAGTGTATAATTTTTTGTTACCGATCTTTTTAGAAGCCGGTACCGAAATTTTTCCAATTTTTCCGGAAATAATTGACCGAATTTAAAAGAATTGTATATGAAGTAGGGGTAGAATATATATTTCCAGGAGGTTGCTAAAAAGTGTATAATTTTTTGTTACCGATCTTTTGAGAAATTGGCATCAAAAATTTTTCTAATTTTTTAAGGAAATAATTGACCGAATCTTAAAGAATTGTATATAAAACAGGGGTAAAATTTTGTGGGAAGTACTATAAAATAAATAATTTTTTTATTACAAAATTTTTTTATAATAAATTATATTTCATTATTTATTGACTTCCTATCTTTCGATTACGAAATTTTTTTATAATGAATTTTATTTTATTACTTATTGACTTTCTATCTTTCTTTTCTTTTACTTTGATTATTTCATATAAGAATCGTGTTATTGCTCGATTTGTCATGAGATGTACAGTTTTTGTTACCGATTTTTTTGGAAACCGGTTTTTTTAATTTTTCAAATTTTTCGGGGAATAATTGATTGAATCTCAAAAAATTGTACATGAAAAGAAGAAGAATTTCCCGGGGAGTGCTATAAAGTGTACTATGTTTTGTTACCGATCTTTTTAGAAACCGGTTCCGTATGATCGAATCTCAAAGAATTGTACATAAAGTAAGGCTTAAATTTTCCGGGGAGTGCTATAAAGTATATAATTTTTCGTTACCGATCTTTTTGAAAACCGGTATTAGAAGATTGACGAATTTTTCGGGAAATAATTGACCGAATTTTAAAGAATTGTATATAAAATAGGGGTAGAATTTCCCGGGAAGTGCTATAAACTGTATAGTTTACCGATCTTAGAGAGAGAGAGGGAGAGGGAGAGAGAGAGAAAGAGAGAGAGACTATTTGCGTGTCTTATTACATGTTTTCCGGGGCGAAGCCCGGGTAACCAGACAGATTTTTTAGGGTAATAGATTTAAAGCCCGCGCGAAGCGCGGGCCAAGCACCTAGTATATATATATGCACGTAAAATAAGAAAGTATATAAAATTACACGTAAAGCAATTTATAGAAATTTCAAATATAATTACACACATATCATTTATCCACTGTGACGTGACAAGTCGCGTCTGCTTCCCGGACGGGCTCGGCCGAGGGGAATTCGGGGGTGCCCCCTTGTTAGAGCAAGGGGAGGGCGATTTGTTATAACTGATTGGTCTAATTAGCTGTTAAGTTTTTAAGGGATCGCAGGTGGTGGCTGGAATCGACCTGTAACGGCCGGGAGCCGCAACGAGGAAGGGCAGAGGATTAAGGAGACGGCTGGGGGAACATGGCCAAAAGTCGGATCGCCCGGACCTCCTCGCAAGTGCATGGGTGTCGCCGGCCGGAAGTTACTCCGTACTCGGTCGTAACCGCGGCGAGATAACAGCCAAGTAGACCCCGAGGCGCCCCGAACGAAACGCAGTCAGACGAGGGTGCCGAGGAGCGGTCCAGGGAAAGGCGCAGCCCTGGGGCCGTCACACCGAGGGGATGCCGGCAGACGGGGCAAAGGCCCGGCCAGCCTGACCCCGAACGCCGGCTCGATCATCGCGGCCCGGACAGCCGGTTGATTTGAAAAGCCCGCGCCGAGTCGGAGACAGATGGAGCGACGCCGCCGGAAAGGGGTGGCGCGCGGGAAGCTGAGGCGCCGATGAGAGCGCCCTAGCATTGGAGTGGCGCCCCCGGAAGGAGCGGCGCACGGGTGGCCTAGGCGCCGGGAGCGCTAGGATCGGCAATCCGGTCGAGCGGCATGCCACAGCGCAGGCGCGGGGAACCGGCGCGATCCCGGTAGGCCATCGTTTCCGTCACTGTCGTGCCGGCGAGGAACCAGGGAGCATCGCCCGACTTACGAGCTGCCCGGACCGAAGGAGATACTGCGACGCATTGTAAGGTCACCACCCTGGCGTCCCCGCGTTAAGAGAAGAGAGTTCGCTCGAGGCACTGGCCCCAGGCACGCACCGATTACCTGAGCGCCGCAGGAGTTACCTGTGGACGCCTACATGAGAGCGTGCGTTACCTTGCGCTCGCCTGCGGGATAGATTCGTGTGGAAATCGTGCCAGGGCCTTGCCGAGAGTGAACTCTCCTGTGCGTAGAGACCAATCGTGCCCTCCCCGGGAGCACCGTCACGGCCGACAGTCGCGTGGCGTTTCATTGTGTAATCGTGTTAACTCGTGTCGCGTTTCAGAGTGTTAATGTTCGTAATCGTGCCGCGTTTCACTGTGTTAGGGTTAGTAAGCGTGTCGCCTTCGGCCACGTTAGTGAGAGTAATCGAGTCGCGAGTGGTCATGTAATTTGAAGGGCACTCGCCCTCGCGTTGAGTAACGTATCCGGGACCTCGAGGACGGCGAATTTTGGTGCTTGGCGGGACGGAAAGATCGACGGGATCGGCGCGGGGCCGCGGAATCTCCGTGTTTGCAAAGGAATACGGGATTTGCGTGGCAAGCCGCGGGATCGTCCGCGATACGAGTCCTTATTTCGTGTTCGGGGGCCCTTGCCGGCCGGCGTGGTCGCCGCGGCGAGATCGCCCATAACTTTTGCGTCGCGCGGAATCGAGGTGGCCCGGGTGCGCGTTGCGTGCGCTACCGAGGGTGCGGCGATTCGGTTCGTCGGCCACGTGGCGTAAAGTCGCGTAAGCAAGGTACCGCGTTACCCTTATTAACTAATTGTTTTTTTTATGTTAAGTGTTCGTGTGCGTCTGCGTTTATCTGTTGCATTGATCTGTTCTCGCGTGCGTGCATCTCCGTATTTAGTATTCGGCAGTCTCGCGTGCCCTTGCCCGAATATCCGAGGGTCACTCTGTCCGACATTTTCGCGCCCGGTTGTTGCGTTGTTTAGGCGGTATTTGTGCGTCAGTCGTCCGGCATTTTGACGATAGTTTACATCATATCTTCGAGTTAATTCGTTGCCGCGGCGCCGATCCGCCGCCAATAACGTCTCGTTGCCGCGTGATCTGATTCCGAATGCGGGGTGCTCAGAACTATCATACCAGCACCGACTTTAACGAACAATCTGTTGCAAGTGTTTTCCATTTGACGAAATATATTATATGTTATCCTATTATTCTTATTTTGTGTGTGATTGATTGCGTGACGCCTCTCTCCAAAGTCCCAGAAAGAGAACTACACCCTGAGGTATTGTCCGGGATATCGCGTTGGATCTGTTAGTGTTCGGTGGTGCGATCCGTCGCACCTGGCGCCCAATTATTTGGTGTCGGAATTAGTTGCGTGTGCCGCCAATCCACGATAGCCCTCCGCCGGATTGCGAGACCGGGGGAAAAAGCGTCGCACCACATAATGTGTAATGCATATTTAACCTTCCGTGTACGTGGGTCTACGGCGTCCGAGCCAAAATAATATCTGCTCGTAACTGTAAAACTGGCGAGCCTGTCTCCATTTCTAAAAAAAGTAAGTGAGAAAAGGGACTCAAGAGGGACCCAGAGCTGTTACGAAAGAGCAATATATCGCCGAATACCGAGCAAGTCAAGTCTCGCACGGACGTCTCAGATCCATGTATGCACTAGACGTAATATCTTTTTTGTAAGTAATAATTTTGCTAATATTATTGAAAGTTCATTAAAAATTAAATATTAAATAAACAAATGGTTATGAAATAATTATAAAATTGTCAACTACAATGTAGACAGATGTTTTGTAAATTTTTTCAGATTTTTTAAAATATCTTAAGGTAGGGAGCGCTGGAAATGACAGACTCACGTATGCACTAAGAAGGTACCGAAAAAACCGAGGGTTAATAAAAGCATTCTATATTTTATTACTTTGCGTACACGCGTCTCCGTGTAATACGCCGCGCAGATATCTGTAGCAATCTGTAGCATACGCTGTTATACCCGCCTCGATACGGGTACCCGTACTGACGTGGGTATAACGGGTACCTGTATTGACGCACGTGTAGCGGGTACCCGAATCGATACGGGTACCCGCTACCCGAATTACCCGAATTACCCGGGTACCCGCGGAACCGGTCCGGATACCCGGGTATTCCGAACTCTATACACTGAGGGAAAAATTTTGTTGAATCAACAAAACAAATTTGCTTGGCAACATACAATCAATCAGTTTTATTAAATCAACAAAACAATTTTGTTGATTTTTTAATTTATTGATCCAATTACTTATTTTATTAAATTAAGTACACGTCTATTATTTGAACAAAATAAAATAATTGAATTTTGAAAATGGTTATACAATAGAAAACGGCCAAATTACGAGCTATTAATAGGTGTATATTTATTCAAACAACTTGACAACGAATGTGTTCGCAATATAATGAGCGGGATCCGTTAGCGCACGGTGCGATAGCGCACAGCCCGATAGCACACGTCGAATTTAAAATAATTCCCGATAGCCCACATCCCTTTAGCACACGTCCCGATAGCACACCAAATAAATGGCGCATTATCCCGATAGCGCACCAAGTAATATGCACATTTGCCCGATAGCACACAGGAAAATGAAACATAGTACCGATAGCGCACGAAATGTTGGAAGCATTTTCCCGATAGCGCACGAGGTGTGCTAAAGGGACGTGTGCTAAAGAGAAAAAACGCGTTTCTTTCCCGATAGCGCACGAGGTGCGCTAAAGAGACGTGTGCTAAAGAGAAAAGACGCGTTTCTTTCCCGATAGCGCACGAGGTGCGCTAAAGAGACGTGTGCTAAAGAGAAAAGACGCGTTTTTTTTCCCGATAGCGCACGAGGTGTGCTAAAGGGACGTGTGCTAAAGAGAAAAGACGCGTTTCTTTCCCGATAGCGCACGCACGTTTCTTTCCCGATAGCGCACGAGGTGCGCTAAAGAGACGTGTGCTAAAGAGAAAAGACGCGTTTCTTTCCCGATAGCGCACGAGGTGCGCTAAAGAGACGTGTGCTAAAGAGAAAAGACGCGTTTTTTTTTCCCGATAGCGCACGAGGTGTGCTAAAGAGACGTGTGCTAAAGAGAAAAGACGCGTTTCTTTCCCGATAGCGCACGCACGTTTCTTTCCCGATAGCGCACGAGGTGCGCTAAAGAGACGTGTGCTAAAGAGAAAAGACGCGTTTCTTTCCCGATAGCGCACGAGGTGCGCTAAAGAGACGTGTGCTAAAGAGAAAAGACGCGTTTCTTTCCCGATAGCGCACGCACGTTTCTTTCCCGATAGCGCACGAGGTGCGCTAAAGGGACGTGTGCTAAAGAGAAAAGACGCGTTTCTTTCCCGATAGCGCACGAGGTGCGCTAAAGAGACGTGTGCTAAAGAGAAAAGACGTGTTTCTTTCCCGATAGCGCACGAGGTGCGCTAAAGAGACGTGTGCTAAAGAGAAAAGACGCGTTTTTTTTTCCCGATAGCGCACGAGGTGTGCTAAAGAGACGTGTGCTAAAGAGAAAAGACGCGTTTCTTTCCCGATAGCGCACGCACGTTTCTTTCCCGATAGCGCACGAGGTGCGCTAAAGAGACGTGTGCTAAAGAGAAAAGACGCGTTTCTTTCCCGATAGCGCACGAGGTGCGCTAAAGAGACGTGTGCTAAAGAGAAAAGACGCGTTTCTTTCCCGATAGCGCACGAGGTGCGCTACAGGGACGTGTGCTAAAGAGAAAAGACGCGTTTTTTTTCCCGATAGCGCACGAGGTGTGCTAAAGGGACGTGTGCTAAAGAGAAAAAAAAACGTTCATTTCCCTATGACGCACCAGGTGCGCTACAGGGACGTGTGCTTGTGTGAATAGACGCGTTTTACAAAAAAACGTAAAAAATAAATTTTTGTTCTTGTTCTACACAATTGTTTTTTGGATCTAAAATTATCCGTCTCACCGACTACTCCGATCCTGAATCCCGCACCGAACTAGTCCGAAAGAAGGTAGAGCGCTTTTGGCATTCTCTGTCTTCGCCGAGTGCGTCTCGACAAACGACCAGTTCTCCCTATTCTCTTGAGTCGATCCGAAAAGAAGGTAGAGCGCCGCTGGCATTCTCTGTCTTTGTCGAGTGCCGGTGGCGTTGAATCTTATGTGCCACCGTTTGCCTCGTGATCGCATCTTGTGCTGCCTGGGGACATGCGCATGGTAGTGCGGCACCCAGACAATGTGTCCGGGTTGCACTAGCACCGGGATCGGAGGCGGTGGCTTGGATCCCTCCGCTTGCAGAGGTCGGATGTCAGCTGGAGGTTGCGGCGGAGGCGGCGTGGGAGGCCCTGCCGCGGCGGCTTCCGGCGGCCTGGTTGTCGGTCCGGTGGCTGGACCCGTTGACGCCGGTTTCGCCGGTGCTGGTACCGGTGTCGGGGGTGCGGTTGTCGGTCTGCCGGATGAGATCCTCATCGTCACATTCGTCTTCTCGACGCCGGTGATGTTCGGCGGTGGGCGCAGCCCTGACCGTGGCCTCGTCTGGCTTAGCGGGGGTGGCGGGGTGGTGAGCCACTCTAGCTTGCGCCGTTGTTGCTCGTCTGAGCGTTGTACCCTGCAGCCGACCGTTGGCACATTTTTGTGTGTCAGCGGTGCGATTGCGGGCTTAGCGGTGCTCTTGGCGATGGCGGCGGCGGCGGCGGAGCCCGTGGCGAAGAGCCTCGTCCACGTCGTCCCGAATCCTGGGCAGACCGGATCATATTCCACTGGCTCTGCCAGGATGGTTTCGATTTCGGCGAGAATATCGCGCTCCACTGGTGACTCGCTCTGGTTCGTCTCCATGGCTCGTCTGTCAGCTTTTCGTCTACGATGCCGGTCTTTATTTTTCATTTCGGGAGTGGGGCGATTATTTTTCGCTTAATTTTCGGTTTCATCGTCGTCCTCCGAACTTGTTTCGTTGTTATTATTGTTTTCTGGATCCGTGCTGTAGTCAGTGTTATCCTCGGTATCGGAGTCTCGCTCTCCTTCGTCATTGCCGCGGTTTACGTCGTTTGTACCGGCGTCGGTTTCGGCGTCGTTTTCGCTCTCCATGTCTTCGGTCGCAGGGGAGGGGGCGGATTTTAAGTCCTGGATGTGGATATGTCGTATTCATTTGCCGTTTTTGTCACGCAGGTCGACTATTACGGGGGAAACGATTTTGCGCACCTCTAGGGGGCCTCGAAATTTTGGCGCGAGCTTTGCGTTAAACGCGGCGGCTTTATTGGAGAGTGGATATTCGCGTTTCCACACCCACTCTCCGATTTTTGGTTTCCATGCCCGTCTTCGCAGGTTGTAGTATTTCTGCTGGCGCTGGAACGCGTGGGCGAGGTGAATTCGGGCGAGTTCGAAAGCCTCCTCGAGGTGTCGGCGCGTTTCGTCCGGCGGGGGTGCGGCGGCGTTAGCCGGTATTGCGCTCTGGTTTAACGGAGATACCGGCTCGCGGCCGTATATCAGGTATGCCGGGGTATAGCCGGTCGCCTCGTGCCGCGCCGTATTGTATGCGAACTGTAATTCGGGGATCCGTGCGTCCCAGTTTCGGTGATTTTTGTCCACGTATTGAGATATCATAGTTTTAACGACGCGGTTAGTTCGTTCCACGGGATTACAGTGCGGCGCGTGCACGGGCGTATAGGCGTGGCGTACGTGATGCGCGGCTAACATTTTTTCGAGTTTCGCCGAGCGAAGTTGCGTTCCGTTGTCTGACAGAATGACGTCGGGGCACCCGTGGCGAAATAATATCGCTTCTGCGATGTTGGTGGTCACGGCGGAGGCGGTGGCGCGACGGAGCGGGCGCATTTCTAGCCATTTCGAAAATCGATCTTGCATCGTTAATAGCCACGTGTGCCCTCCTTTCGAACGCGGCAAAGGGCCTATCAGGTCGAGCGTTACTTGCTGCCAGGGGCGCGCGACGGCGGTTGCATGGAGGGTGCCCGCCGGTCGCGTTTGCGCGACTTTATACTTAAGACACGTGGGGCACTTTCGGACGTACCGCGCTATTTCTCGGAACATGCCAGGCCAATAGTATAACTGTGCAACGCGGGCGATCGTTTTGGCGATCCCGAGATGTCCGGCTGTCGGCGCGTCGTGGTTATGGCGGAGGATTTCGGATCGGCGGTCTTTCGCGACGCATTCCTTCCACTGGCTTTCGGCGGGGACTTCCTTGAAATCGAGCTCGTGAAGTACATGTCGGAATAATTCCCCCCCCCCCCGAATGTCATAGTCCGGGTAATCTTGCGGGGCGTCCTGCACGGCGCGGAAGGTTCGGCGGTACCATGGGCAGCGGGGCGGAGTTGTGACCGCGGCGGCGGTGGGCTGGCGAGATAGCGCGTCCGCGACCCGGTTAAGGGCTCCCTTCCGGTAGCGAATTTCGAGGTCGTACTGTTGGAGCTCGAATGCCCACCGGCCCAGCCTCCCGGTGGGTGCGTCGATTTTCTGCAACCACCGGAGCGACTGGTGGTCTGTGAGGACGGTGAACGGGTAACCCTCGAGGTAGTCTCGCATGCGGCGGATTCCCCATATCACGGCTAGGCATTCGAGCTCGGTCGCGCTGTAGTTCCGTTCGGCCTGATTGAGCGTCCGGCTCGCGTACGCGATAACTCGCTCGCCCTCCGGGAAATTTTGCGTTAATACGGCCCCCACTCCGGTCGTGCTGGCGTCGGTTTGCAAGACAAAACGGCGCGTGAAATCCGGGCAGGCGAGAACCGGCGCGGTGGTCAGGGTTGTTTTTAGTTGCTCGAATGCGCTTTCTTCTTTGGGACCCCACGCCCACCGTGCGTGTTTACGTGTTAACGCGGTGAGGGGCGCAGCGACGGTCGCGAAGTCTTGTATAAAACGCCGGTACCAGGAGGCGACGCCTAAAAATTGTCGGATCTGCTTTACGGTTTGTGGCCGAGGCCACTGGGCGACGGCTTTGACTTTATCGGGGTCGGTGCGTATTCCCTCGCGATCGACGATGTGCCCTAAATATTTTAAGCGGTCCACGCAGAATCGGCATTTGGCCGGATTGAGTTTTAAATTCGCGGCGCGGAGCCGTCGGAAGACTTCCCGTAAGATTCGGAGGTGTTCGTCAAATGTTTCGCTAATTATTATGATGTCGTCTAGGTAAACAAATACGTGAGGCTCTAATTCGGGTCCGAGCACGGTGTCGAGGAGCCGTTGGAACGTGGCGGGGGCGGAGTGCAGGCCGAATGGCATTACCCTGAACTGAAAGAGCCCTTTCCCGGGTACGGTGAACGCGGTGATGGGTCGGCTTGACGGAGTGAGCGGAACTTGCCAGTAGCCGCTTTTCAGATCGAGCGTCGTAAGATATTTCGCGCCGCGCAGTTTATCGAGGGTGGCGGTGATCTGAGGTAATGGGTACGCGTCGGGTTCGGTCGCGTCGTTGACCTTCCAGAAATCTATGCAAAATCGGTGGCTGCCGTCTTTTTTTCTGACTACGACTACGGGAGAGCTCCAGGCGCTGTGTGAACGTTCGATTACTCCGTCTTGCTCCATTTTCTCGACTTCGTTGTCGATAATGGCTTGCATGGCCGGGTTACGAGGCCGGTACCTTTGTTTTATCGGACTAGCGTTCGGTTTTAAGCGAATGTCGTGTGCCGTTCGGTCGGTGAGCCCGCGGAGAGTTTCGAAGAGCGGTAACTCTTGTTCGAGGAACTCTCGTAATCGTATTTCCTCGTCCGGCGTGCGCGGTGCTATCTCCTCGGTCGCGGCCGTCCCTGGGGTCGTCCGCGGGGTCGTCGAGCCGGATGGTGCCGGTACCGCGAGGCCGATTTTCGCCCAGAAGTCTACTCCGAGGAGCAACGCGTTCGCCAGGTTCGGCATGATCGAAAAATCATGCCAAATCGTGCGCCTCGTGGTCTGGATTGGTATACGGACGCGGCCGGGGAGGGTGATGCGGTGGCCGTTGGCCAGTTGCACCTCCTCTTCGTCGGGTACGATCGCGAAGCCGAGGTTTTGTGCGAGTCGTGCAGTTTCTTCGTTCACGAACGATATTTCGGATCCGGTATCGAGTAGCGCTAACAGTGGTCTATCGTTTATTCGAATGTTTAGGTGTGGCCGGGGAGAGAATTTTACGTCGAGGACCGGGGGGTGGCCGGGTTTTCCGCGGTCCCGGTAGCGTTTCCCGGCGGGGGATGGCAGTCCTTCGTAAGGACTCCATCCTTGCCGCATTGAGAGCAGAATTTCTGTGCGGGGCGACGGCAATCGAAACGGGTGTGTCCCCGCTGTTTACACCTCCAGCAACATTCTCTCCGGTTATACGCGGCGGCGGTAATCGGTGTTTCAGTATTAATTTTCGCGGGGGTGCGCTTTTTCCGGTTCTGCTGTACTCTTTCATACTCGCTGGCTCGTTGCTGGAGGTCGCGAGGGCTATTGACGTCGCTTCGCCAGATGCGGTTTTGATAATCCGGGTGCAGATTCTCGTATAATTGCTCGACCTGTTCTTCGGTGGAGTATCCCCCCGCCCGGCGCATGAGCGTGAGTAGATGCGTCGCGTACTTCATGTAGGTTTCCCCGTCCTTCTGCGTACGATCGCGGATTTCGTTAACGAGCTGTAATCGGTATCGGTGGGGTAAAAACGTTTCTCTAAAATCCGCGACAAAGTCATGCCAATCAAACCATCCGTCGCGGTTGTTGCGGTACCAGAGAAGCGCATCTCCTTTTAGGAGTTCGGGCAGTCCGCGGAGCCAATGGTCGTCCGAGAATTCGTATGCGGCGCGGAGTTCGTCGATACGTTCGAGGAATGCCCAGGGATCTTTGCCCTCGAAATGTAGTCCCCATTTTCGCATTTGGTCTATGATCTGAGTGGTGGGGGGCGCGTGGGGCGTCGGGTGGTTGGCCGGAATCATGGTCGCGGGGGATGTCGCGGCGGGTACGGTCAGCGTCAGGGTCGGCGGGGGGACGTTTTCGGCCGCGGTGTTTTGGAACATCTCAGGGTTAGCGTCGATGAATTGGTTTAATCGGCCGCGGAGGTCTTCGACCGTGCCCTCGGTATCGAGGCCGAAAGTCTGGAGTTCGGTTATTAGCTCGGCTTTGGAGAGTCGGTAATAATACGCCTTCATTTTTCCCGCGTCTGGTGCCTGAGCCTTTCGGACCGGTCCCTGTTCGGGCGCCATCTTTAGCGGACCTCGTGCGCTATCGGGAAAGAAACGCGTCTTTTCTCTTTAGCACACGTCTCTTTAGCGGACCTCGTGCGCTATCGGGAAAGAAACGCGTCTTTTCTCTTTAGCATACGTCTCTTTAGCGCACCTCGTGCGCTATCGGGAAAGAAACGCGTCTTTTCTCTTTAGCACACGTCCCTTTAGCGCACCTCGTGCGCTATCGGAAAAGAAACGTGCGTGCGCTATCGGGAAAGAAACGCGTCTTTTCTCTTTAGCACACGTCTCTTTAGCGCACCTCGTGCGCTATCGGGAAAAAAACGCGTCTTTTCTCTTTAGCACACGTCTCTTTAGCGCACCTCGTGCGCTATCGCGAAAGAAACGCGTCTTTTCTCTTTAGCACACGTCCCTTTAGCGCACCTTGTGCGCTCTCGGGAAAGAAACGTGCGTGCGCTATCGTGAAAGAAACGCGTTTTGGTGTCAAGTCATGTACACAAGCTTTGCTAGCAAAACACAAGCGTACTGCAGACACAGATCGCACGGAATTTGTTGACAAGTTTTGCGCGCATTTGGTGTCAATTTGATTACAATTTGCTGACAAATTGTTTACTGGGTTGTTTTATGATTTGTAAACTAACTGTACAATGTTATGATTACTGTGCAATAACGTTTACAAATGACCTGTGACCTGTGATCTGTACCTATTGTATATGTATGTATTGACAATAAATGTATCATAAACAGCCAAATATGACGTTTATTAACTATCTTGAATTCTGTATCATTATCAATAATTTTGAATAGTCAAAGAAACGTCAAAATTATGTCATCGTGACATTGATATGACGTCAAGAAAACATAAAAAATTTATGCAATTTGACGTCATTTTGACTAACTAAAATTTGACCATATTTTGATATTATTTTGACATTATTTTGACTTTTCTGTTCTCCTTGGGATGCCACGAGATTTGTTACCATTCACTGCTTTCACTTTCAACCACCAGATGTCATGGCGACGAATGTCAGATCCCAATAGTTTTCGAGATATCAATTTATATAATCTATCACATAGTATAATAATATACACAGAATTAGCCTATACAATATATCAAAGTACATGCGTGGGCGGGGGGGCTCCGTGCCCCCCCGCACCTCTGCGTGCACTGGGCGGTGTGAATGAGATTGAGGGGGCTTCGCCCCCCCCCGCACCACCCCTAGGACACGCTTTCGGCGTGCCCGGGTAGGAGATGTACCTCACTTTATGTGGCACCTCGTTTCGCGTGGAAAATGTATACGCAGAAGCAGCAAGTTAATATATTATTTGTACTTTGTATATGACTTTATGGTTGTTTACATTACTTGAGAGCTGTTTTGGTTTGTTTCGCGTGGAAAATGTATGCGCGGAGGCAGCAAATTAAAAATGTTAAAAAAGTTGCTAAACTTTGGAGTCGCAAAAAATCCTTTTGGTATATGTGCTTTTATCTAAAAGGAACCTATTCACAAAGTTTTACCTAAATCTGAGCACGGACGTTTTCGGAAGTACAGGCCGTAAAATAACTAACAGAAATTTTTACGGTAGAAGAGTAAACGTAATAGGCAAGGTTAACAATTTACTTAAAATGAGACATATGCATGATGTAGATACTTTGCTTGTGAATTAATTTCATCAATTTGAAGTTTTATGCGTGCCATTTTGGAAACTAGTCGTTTTTGATAAAAATTTTTTATTGTCTAAAATTTGTACATTCTCATAAAATTCATGGTTGTGATTGATTCTATATTCCGTAATAACGGAAGGAGTGGTTGTGTTCCTGCGAATATGAGAGTGGTTTTGAGATTCTTTTAAGTTGTCTCATCGTTTATCCCACATAGAATGCATTGCAAACTTTGCAGAATATTTTATACACAACATTTTTCTTTAAACCGAAAGGGAGTGTCTTTATGGATTTTGATAGTTTCCAAGTTTGTTAAGATTGTAATAGGGCAATCTGATATCTAAATCTTTGGTAACATTCTTGAATTTTTCCGAAATTGCTGGACGGAATCGTGAATCAAGGAAGTTCATTTTTATTGTTCTCTGTGGCATTAGCATTGCTCTGCTTATATGTTTGTTCGTTAAAAAAGGATTTCATTCTATTGTTATTAACTGTATCAAAATGAAATTCAATGAATAATAATTATTCGCTAGCAAAATGTCTACTATCAGCTTGATGTTTTTTTGGTGGAACTTTGAGTGTGACAGTAAGAATGCTTTATATGCCCATTATTGTGCCTCTTTTTTGAGAGAGAGGATGCTGAGATATAAAGTTAAAATATCTTCCCGAAAATGTAAGTTGTGATACCAATCGAATGCTAAATTGTTGTTTTTAATAATCGTAACATCTAGGAAATTTAGCATTATTAACACTTATTTCAATTATAAATTGAATCCGAGAATGGAAATAATTGTAGATATTAAATATATTATTGATTGATTGTAAGGGAGAATTGCCATAGCAATTATCAACGTACCTAAAGTAAAAAAGTAAAGAAATCCCAATAATCTCTAATGCTTTTCTCTCTAAAAACAATATCAGCAATGATAGGAGACAACGGAAAACCCACATAGAGACAAGTCTAATAATTAAAATAAACTTTAACTTTTTTATTTGCCGTAATTAAAACGGACTCAATCATGGCAATCATTGATGAGAACAAATATTTCGGAACAATATGAGAGAGAGAGATACATTGTATTTTACATTTGGGACGATTACGATAACTTTGGCCCCTCAAAATGTTAGTGGTTTTTGGAGGAATTTTTGACGAGGAACACGAGAAAAATAGTATAAAAATTTTCGACCAAAAAAATTTTTCGAAGTTTACTCCATTCGAACCGAGGTCTATCATTGTACGGTTCGGGTTTTCAACTTTCTACGTAAACCGAAATCCACCCTCACCCAACCCGGCTACACCTATATGGCCCGGTTTCACCAACGTGATTCAATCTAATCGGTCGATTAAACTCACTCTTCGTCTCTTTCTAGGGGAACAGTTAGAAAGAGACGAAGAGTGAGTTTAATCGACCGATTAGATTAAATCACGTTGGTGAAACCGGGCCTATGTGTACTGTTTATACACATAATCAAAGTATTATTTAAAAATTTATTTATTTTTAACTTTAACACTGTATATAATATCTCGAAAACTAGAGCAGTTAGCCCTATAAGACCTTATAATTTTTTGTTCAGCGTAAAAAATACTAACAGAAACCATCATCAAATCAAGGGGCCAAAGTTATCGTAATTGTGCCTTATATTTTAATAAATATTAATTATTTTTATATAAAACGCCTAAAAATTTTAATGAATTAATAACAAATACATATACAAAATTATAAGTTTCTAGTTTTTCGTTAAAAAAATCCCAAAAATGCCTATTTTTCAGGTATCTATTGAGCGAATACCATCTTAACTAAAATTTAGACTTGTCACTGTTGAAGTACCTTAAATAATTTTTTTGGAAAATAATTTTGTTCAATGTATAGCAAGATATAAACAGCTTATACGTACCGCAAATAAAAATGGCGTTCTCAAACTGCAGGATGAATGTTGAAGAAATTTCATAACAAGATCGCAACATCCTGGATCTGCATTAGGCTGTGATATTTTCCGTAATATGTAACCTAGATATAAACCAAAGGCTTTCCTCGCTTCACCAGAACTGGAATATCATTCGTATGATTCAATACTTTCAAAGGATTTTACAAAGGAGTATACAAAAGAAGGAAAAAAAGAATAACAAAATAGATAAATTAATTTGGCGATATACATAATACTTGAATAATTGACATTCCTCATATGAATTTTAATAACAAACCTAAGTTTATTGCCTTCCTGGATTGATTGTATGACTTGATTTTTATACTTGTGCATATCTACATCTAAATTCTCTTTATTATTCCCTCTGTCCAAGCTCTGTTTGTGGCCCTTCACCAATGCTCTTTCATATCTTTCATATCTATAAAAAAATAATCAATCATTAACTTTTATGTGATCATAGTTATATAAATAAAGCTATAGCAATGCATCGTGATCTGTTTGTATAGTATCATATTCATTTTTTAATCGATAGAGTATTATTCAAGGAAGGTTGGTATTGAATTTGGCGATGATCGGTAAAAGGGTTCTTTTTTAAAAAAATTTTGAATTTTTTTATAAATGTACGTGGTTGCTCTAACTTTCGTAAATATTGAGATATCGGGCTGAATTTTTTGTTTTCTTTTTCGTTGTTGTTGTACATGATACGTAATTTTTTATAATAGGTTCTTATATAAGCTTGTCTATAAGGAATTTGAAAAAATATTCAATGTAATGTATTCACCTCCAATAACTTTGATATTATTCTGATATTAATCATGACCTCATATTATTAAGGTCTTGACATAAAAATCATCGGGGATAAATGTATTGTACTATTAAAAATTAACAAATTTGATTGCCTATACAAAGAGTAATAAGTTTCGTGATGAGTAAAAATGTAGAAAACTTCAATTATAGTCACGCGAAATAAAAATTCATGATGCAGCATACCTAGACAATCTATCTAATGTCAATTCTGGAATAATGTAGCCGGTAACGCGATTGGCTGCAGGAAACAATTGTTCATGCAACATCAAATTATGATTGGTATTAATATGTTGCGGTAATCTCCTTACACCAAGCGGATCCGATATCATTGGTGCACCTGTAATTGGATCTAAGACATAGAACTGATAATAAGTAAACTATTAGAGATTGCAGCTGGTTTCGCAAAATGCCTCGATACTTTCCCGCATTGAATGTATTACCACGAGAGAAAATTATATTTACCTAAGTATTGCGAGTAGAGCACCCAAGATTTCGGACTTGGAAATATTCTAACAAATCCGCCTCTTCTCTCGAACTGCGCTTTTGCAGACGCCACTATTCGTTGTTGCTCTGAGCTTAAACCTGCTTTGCTTTTATTATTTCTATTAATATTCTTCTTGCCTTGAGGCAACGTTTCTGCAGACTGCACTCTTCTGTACTAAAACAAGAAAACCATTTGCTCGCAATCTGCTAATTGTTCTTATAGTTAATGTTTTTAATAGCTTACAAGACAAAGAAAATATGTCAAACTTTAATAATGAATTAATAAAATAATTATATTATCTATTTAATACAATACTTTTATTTGTTTCCAAATAAATATGTTTATCTTTTATCTATTTTGGGATCAAATAAAAAAATTTTTTGTTCCCTCATTTCTGTTAGAAATAGAACATTATTAATTTTTAACACATAGGTATCTACAATTCGAATATACAAATAAATATAATCTTAAGGTTAATAAAGAATTCAGTATTCAATGAATATATTCTATACAGATGAAAGATATTCTATACAGATAAAAGATAAAGAATATGAATAATTTAAGAGACATATAAAGTGAGATAGCTTACACTAGTTATCTTTTTATTGTAATTTACAGCACGGTTTAAATTTTGAGAGCGCAAGATTGGATCGACAGCAGCTATGCCGATGAGAGTAAATAAGTCCGCTATTAAAGCTGACTTGAGTCTAACATCTAGGGGTGAATCGCATCCCAATGAGGGAGTTAAATTTACTTCCAGCAGCCATGGCTTCAGCGTATCATCGATCAGTATATCAAAGCCAAATAATTCTGTAATAAAACGCATACGCGTGATATAAAGTATTATAAATTTATATAATATCAAACACTTATTGACAAGACAATCGTTTTTTTCCGTTATAATTTTATTGTAATCGTATTTGTGCATATGTGTGAGTCACACTTAATATTATATTTATATACTGCGTTAAAACATCAAAGACGCTATTTAAAATAAATTATTACCAAAACACGTCTCGGAATGTTTTACGAATTGTTTTAAACCGCTGACAATTCCAGATGCAGTAGCGAGAATTGACTTTATAATAATATCTTCTATTCGCTGCATAAGCGATTCCGTATCTTGACCCATCGAGCGTAAGTGCCTGAGTAATGCTGACAATGTCCATTTGTGTCCTACATCCTCGGCATCAGGATCTTCACTCCTATGTATATTAGAAATTTTTATAAATAGTTTCTTTGTAACAATTTTTTTATTTGATTATACGCATACACTTTTTAATTTGCCTAATTTTCTCGCTTATCTTATTTTCCTCACCTCCCTCCTTTATTATTTCTTTTGCTTTACCATTCTTTTTTTTCCATTTATGTGCACCGTTATCTAACTAATATTGCATGAATTACAATACTTTCTTGACGCAAAATAGCAAGCTTTTATTGCTAATATTTGCATTAAAACAAAACTAATTCACAATTAAATAGAGAGAAGTGCCATTTTTGGTTGAGCTGGATCTTTTTAACTATTTTAAATATAATTATAAATTCACTATTCTATTATGAATATAATTCTGAATGTAATTATAAATTTACTATTTCAATGAGACTGTATTTCAAGACCAACAAATAATCGATGCGCAGTTTGCTGAGTGATAAAAAATATATAAATTTACACACAAAAGGCTACAAAGATCTAGCCCAAGAATAGCAGAAATAATTATTTGAAAATTTTTGACAGGACAAAAACAAACAAAAATGCAGTAGAAAATTTGTATAAGCAAACTTTATTGCAAAGCTTTCTCAAAATTTTAATACATTTAATTATTTAAGTTATTGCGGGTCTTATATTTGTTATACGGGCGCTTCCAATTGGAGTCAGCTTCAATGGCTTTGACCTTGACATATGTTGTTGAGGTCATGATTTTAGTTTTATTTCGTATAAGTACATTAGAGTCCTAGATGGTGACCGACCTTAATTCTTCTGGACAAAATTCCTCCGGGCAAAATCCCCTTCTACACAAATCCCCTCCTCCATGGACATATTCTCCCCAGATAAACTCACCCCGGACGAAATCCTTCTGTATATACAAATTCCTCCAGTTAAAAGTTGAAAACCTGAATTGTATAATGCTGTCCAAAGAACCACCCACGCAAAGCAAGGTCCATCCCACCCCATCCCTGCTTACAGGGCGAAACAAGGTCTGTCATTGTACGGTTCGGGTTTTCAACTTTCTACGCAAACACAAGTCCACCCTTATCCACCCCTGCTTGCAGGAGAGGGGCGTAGTCCCTGCCCCTGCTATACGTATACTTTCAAGAAAAAATTGGTGCTTGAATGTGGTGCTTGTATAATTGCTTTCTCATAGAGGAAGCTTTGTGATGGTGAAAAAAAATTTTCCGAGATTTTAAAGGAAGTAGATTTAGAATGTTCTAAAATGTCAAGAAATTATATTAGTAAAAAATGTCCGGATGTGTGTGTGTGTGTGTGTGTACGGATTTTTTGTACACGCATCTACTTTTACAATTTTTTAGATACCGGGTTGAAGTTTTGCACACAAACAGAGTATCATAGAAAGTATGTTTTCTTCCAATTTTATTAAAATCCGTCGACCGGTATGGATTTTAAGGAGATTTTCATTTTTCAGAAAAGCGTGTTTTACGCTATAGCTTTTATAGCTTTCTCAATATTTGAGATATCGATCTATTTCTAATTCTATTATATTTTTCAGTTTTTTCTACCCCTATTTCATATATAATTATTTAAAATTTAATTAATCAGTTTTTGAGTTATAGAAATTTTAGTAAATTGGCTTTTTTTAACAGAAATTGGTAACTCCTTTATTATTAACAATTTTTATTAATTTTATTATATTCTTCAGTCTTTTCTACCCCTATTTCATATATAATTCGTTAAGATTAGTTCTGGATTTGGTTAATTAGTTACCAATTTCTGTATTAAAAAAAAAACCAAGTGTACTGAAATTTCTATAACTCAAGAACTGATTAATTAAATTTTAAAGATTTATATATAAAAAGAGGTAGAACAAATTGAAAAATATAATAGAATTAATAAAAATTGCTATATAATAATAAAGAAATTACCGATTTCTGTTTAAAAAAATCTACGTAATTGCTCTAATTTCCGCAAATTTTGAGATATCAAGCCAAATACAACATCAATCTATCTTTATACTTGCACATTGCTTCCTCATAGTTTTTAAATGTGCAAGTGGAAACTTGTACATTGCTTTCGAAACTTGCACATTGCTTTCTTATAGTTTTTAATATAGTTTTATATTTAGCGTTTATCGATTCAACCGTTAATATCGTTAGTATGGTATATTTTGCGTGGAAGATATCGGCGGTCTCGTTAGCCTTAGATTTCGCGCGTGCCGTGATTTTAGTCCATGCATGCGTGAGAATCACGCGCCCGCGGCGTGGACGCCATAGCGAGGATACACCGGGCCTCGCACGCTCGGTATTTGCCGGGTTTTCACAATTTGCGTTGCGAATATCCTTTCGCGAGCATTGTGCGTGTCCTATGCCTGTGCGAGCCCAATTTATTTTGCGAGTATAATTCTTCCTTGCGTGTATCGTGTATCTTTATTCCATTTGCGACTATTCTTTTTGGCGCCTATTTGTTCATTGCGTGAATTATAATTACATTGCGTGTATTATAATTGCGAGTATTCTTTTTGCGTGTATTCTTTCGTTGCGTGTATTATAATTGCGAGTATTCTTTTTGCGTGTATTTTTCCGTTGAGTGTATCATAATTGCGAGTATTCTTTTGGCGTATATCTTTCCGTTGCGTGTATCATAGTTGCGAGTATTCTCTTTACGTAGATTCTTTCATTGCGTGGATTAATTGCGAGTATTCTTTTTGCATATGTTCCCTCATGGCGTGCCTTATAATTACGAATACTCTCTTCGCGTGTATTATTCTTTCATCGCGTGTATTATGATAGCGGGATTCTTTCTTGTGTGTCACGTTTTCGCCTAATCACAGCCAACCTCCTCTAGGTTCAGCCCCTAGCCGAACCACGACCCTCTACCGCTGATTGAGCAGTCGTCGCGAGCGACCAGAGCAGCGTTATCCGAGTTAGAGTATTACGAGTATGGAGAGTTAGTTAGCGTATATTGAGGGTATTTAGAGTTTTCGCGTACGTATTGAGCGCATTTCGAGTTATTTAGAGAACAAGGTGGTGTGGCCTTCTCCACACCTGACGCCCAACCTACTCCGCGTTTGTATTCTGTTCTGCTATTCGCTCAAAGTATTTGTGCTACCGTCTTCTACTGGTTCTCGCCATAGTGTTGTCCCGAATACTGTTCGGCTCGCAACTGCCACATTACCATGTAAGCTCTACGATCATGTTACGAAATAACCTCAGTATCTTTTATGCGAAATATTTATTGTACCCTTTGTATTTAGATGCTGAAGATGGTCCAATTCGAGACCGAAACGTTCAATATTTAATAAAAATATGAGAAGAAAAAAATACCATTGTCATTAATCTTCGCACCGTGAACGGCAAACGGCTCTCAATTAGCCACGTTTCTACAAAATTGGAAAAACATTTATTCTTTAGTAATTCTTGGGTGAAACAATAAATGCCAATTTGGCTTCAATCAATCGAAGAAATCAAGTCGTCAATAACGCGGGCATCAGAAATTAAACAACATAATTAGTGATCGCGTGGACGCCAGAAATAAACGGAGTATTATGTTATCGTACCGTAAACGCGCAGAATCCGCGGTGATTAGATCAGAGAAATACAGTAGAATAAAACTTATGATTAATATGGAACATCGACAGTAAACGTGAAATAATCATGGAAATAGAAAAGGTGGTCTCACAGAAAAGATCGCGAGAGGACGGTATGTCACGCTCGGAGCGCGTAAACGCTACGTATCGAGTCGCACGAGAATTCTGTCGCCAATTATCTTAAGCTAACGCAAATAGGAATCGCAGCGCAATGCGCAAGCCACGTCCCAACGTAATGAGGACCAAACGCAACACAATAACGCGAGATAAATTTTGACGAGATCGCGAGGAAACGCGGAATACTATAACTAACGCGCGAAAATACGGACTTGATTTAACGTACGTAATAACTAAGGTTAACGCAAGTCATTCTGATCGAATGCGGCACACTGTCTCCAGTGAATTTCGGACGCGAAAAATAATACGCCGAGGTACTCAGCATAACGCAAAATACGAGAACGGACGCAAGGAAAAATACGGAATTACCGCGAGCAATAACGAAGCGCAATCAGGAATGCCCTGAGTCCATCGCGAGAATTGAGTAAACCACGCGAATGACCTTTTCCAGCCAGCACGACTATTACTCACACGCAATTACCGAAACAACGCATCCGAACATAACTATCCTAACACGAATAATATCCTCAGGCAATTAACCAACATGAGCGGCAAGTTAACGCAATTAATGTGTCGACGCGGACAACATTCCAACGCAAGTAATTTTTGGCAATTCGATACGCCGTGAACACCGTGTGCGCGAGACAAGACCACGAGCGCGGACATTACACGAAAACGGGCTCGCATTACCGGATTTCGCCATCGAATCTATCGCGATCTCCAGAGGCTCGCTATCACGTCCTTATCACGATTCCGCGGCCACAATACCATCCCGAGGCCCTTCGCTCTCGCTGTCGATCGCAATTCGATATTCGGTCTCAAGGAACCGTAACGTGTCGTGGTATTACAACGTTTTCCCGAGAAAGAGCACGTACCGGAGGGCGGCGTCGTGGCTTTAAATCTCAGTATTACTTGCGGGCAATCTCACCGATGCGATGCCTTCTCCTCGGGCTCCTCGCCGTCACCTCGTGCTCGCAGTCGTCGCAGGACCAAACGGATACCCGATTCGGGGCGGTTATCGCGGAGCTTAAGAAACTTTCGTGTTTGGACTCGCCGACGGACGACCAGAGAGGCAACGACGAGATCTCCAGGAGCCAAATATTAAAATTGTTTCCGCCGTTTGATTGATTCTCTTATTTTTATGTACTTTAATGCGCGCGGTGCCTCACCCACACCACGGCAAATTTTCGAGGGAGCACCCGTAATGGAAGGGTCCGGGAGGACTTCTTCTTCTTTTTCTTCTTCTTAGATTTGTATTGGCTCCTGCCTCTAATACGAGGTCAATATGGCCAACATTTGCCACTGTTTGAGTGCTTTTCACTGTTTAGTTGAGTAGCGAAGTCTAAAAGGCAATTGCAAGCAGACAGTATCAGTCGCAATACTTTAAAAAATTTTTTCGTTCGGGCGGACCACGTCCGAACACGTTAAAACGTGTCGTCTGTGACCACACGCGAAACACGTCCGAACTAGTCCGCGTACGTTGGGCGAATGGTCCGGGAGGACCAAAAACCGAGGAGGGGTGGCGAGAGCGGAAACCATTGGGATCACGGGCGGCGAGAGCAACGCGGCATGCAGGCGTGCGGCGCGTGAGGCAGCGATGGACAAGGCCGCCGATAGCGAGGCCCCAGGCGCCTGGGAAAAACCGGCCTCAGCCATTATTATTTGGTATTATTTGTAGGTATTATTTGTATGTATCTCAGTTACAAATTCCTCATTCAAACAAACTGATTCCTTGTCTTTTATACTACCAGTTCTTCAGTAAGAAAAAAAAATTAGCTCAAACAAAATGAATTAATTTAAATTAATTTGCGCATCTGCAAAGAGATTCTCGAAGATTGGATAAGATAATAATAATAACATAAATATTTGTTTGAATAAATATTAGTTTGAATACGACCTTCAATTTGAGCTTGAGCAGCAACTCCAAGATAAAAGTGTATATATGTATATAAATATATAATATTGTTCGAGATTCCGTTCACGTTGCGCCATCTGATTAGATGGCAGCATCGACCGGATACGACCGGCCGGAGCGACGCGGCAGCTTGCGCAAGCACGGGCGCGCTCATCGCCAACGTCTTTCTCGTGATATGAAGAGTCGTAAAAATGGCCGCGCTGTGATCAGACGTTCGACGTGTGCTCTGTGTATTCTCGAGATTTATTCCGAGTTAAGTGCCCATCGCAGTGATTGAAGCTGCCAAAAGACTTTCCTAACATGTAAAGAGACCGCTCATCCAGCTCTATTCTGGTACATCAACACGACGACTCAGGCTCACATGTGCGCGAGTGCCGACCGTTACGTGTCTCACCGGCTCACGGGCTAATCACCACGAGGAGGGCAATTAGTACAATTGTCTCGCCCGCTCACAGACATTGAAATACTTCTCATTAATACGCCGCTCATCGAATCTCAGGTCAGATGTACATGTTGTGACGAATTAAAGACGGC
This sequence comes from Temnothorax ravouxi, assembly GCA_030770255.1. Taxonomy (NCBI): domain Eukaryota; kingdom Metazoa; phylum Arthropoda; class Insecta; order Hymenoptera; family Formicidae; genus Temnothorax; species Temnothorax ravouxi. Next base: position 116,519 of record JASTWP010000067.1, read on the forward strand.
TCAGACTGTGGTCTGAGTTACACATAAATTACAGAAATAATTTGTTAACACCTTCCACGCGCGTCCTTCTCATCCCGCTTCCATCGTCGGGAAATACAGCGATTTCGCAAACAAATATATATATGTACATTTATATATATATATATATAAAATCTATATATATAAGTCACGTCTGTCTGCCTGTCTGTCTGTCTGTCTGTATGTACGCGAACTACTCATTCGTTAGTGGACCAAATTTTTACCAAAAGTATATAAAATAGGGGTAGAATTTTCGGGGAATGAAATTGTCGCGGCCAATTTTTTGCTACCGATTTTCTGGAAACTTATTTTTCTAATTTTTCTAATTTTTTGGGAAATAATTGACCGAATTTTAAAGAATTATATATGAAATAGGGGTAAAATTTTCCGGGGAGTGCTATAAAATGTATAATTTTTTGTTACCGATTTTTTTGGAAGCCGGTTACAAAACTTTTCCAATTTTTCGGAAATTAATTGACCGAATCTTAGAATTATATGAAGTAGAAGTAGAATTTCTTAGGGAGTGCTATAAAGTGTATTATTTTTCGTTACCGATCTTTTTGGAAACCGGTCACGAAATTTTTCTAATTTCTCGGGAAATAATTGAATCTTAAAGAATTACATATGAAATAAAGGTAGAATTTCCCCGGAATTGCTATAAAGTGTAGAGGAAAGTATTATGAGATAGGCTCCTAATATGCGACAGCATTAGGAACATCCTCCGACAGAGGAAAAGAAGGAAGAAAAGAAGGAGGGTGATAAGGAGAAATAGAAGAAAAAGAAGAAGCGGAAACAAGACAGAGATCCCTCCCAGAGATATCCTTGCACTGGGGACGATGGAAAATGTTCAAAAGGTTTTCCAAAAGAGTTTCGTGAAGAAACTAATGCTAATGTAAATGGATATCCTATGTATCAACGAAGGAATTTTGAGAAAAAAATACATCGTCAGAGGCAAAGAAATTGATAATCGATGGGTAGTACCATATCAGTACAAAATTACCTTTTTCAAAAAGGTAAAAAAAGGCGCCAAGTACACGCGTAGTTACCTAAAAAAAAAACGAAATGGTAGTATCATTAATTTTAAATTAAAAAATATTAATAAAACCCAAATAGTACGTAATATCTTTGTACCTCGAAAAAACCCAAAAATGGGTGGGTCGATTCTTTATTAAAAAAAAAAAAAATTAAAACCTATGTAGTACATATAACTGTGTGTATTCCCATTTAAGAATTTTTCTATTCTAACCCAAGTAGTAGTAACTTTAATTTTTCTTAACATAGTACACCTCGAAAATACCTAAGTAACAAGTGATGGACGTAATTTTTGTATCTCGAAAAATCTCGAAAGAACCTAAGCAGTAGTATCTTTACCTCGAAAAAAAACAAAGTGGTAGTATTATCATACCTCGAAAAAACCTAAGTAACAAGTGGTAGACGTAATCTTTGTATCTCGAAAAATCTCGAAAAAACATAAGCAGTAGTATTTTTATTTCCAAAAAATTATAACTCAAGTGTTACACATCACAAAATTACGTTACCTTATCAAAAATGAGTCGTGCTTCAAGTGATCTATTACAATTACAAAAAAGAAATAATATCTCTTTTTAAATTACAGCGCCAATTACAGAGAGAAAATACAGTGAGATAAAAAATTTGTCAATCCCAAGAAATATTTAGTCCGATACGTTCAACTAAACATTTTAGTTAGTTAACTAAACATTAGTTGAATTAATTAATTCTTGATTAAAAATACGAAATAAATTGTTCAAACAACTAATATCTAGTTAACTAACTAAAATGTTTAGTTGAACGTATCGAACTAAATATTTCTTGGGATTAACAATTTTTTTTCTCAGTGTATTTTTCGAGATACAAAGATTACGTCTACCACTTGTTACTTTCGTTTTTCGAGGTGAAGAATTACAGAGGTAACAATACAAAATACAAATATTTTATCAAAATATTTAAACCCAACAAGAGAATACAAGGTATTTAAATACAAAGTGTATATATATATTTTAAAAGATTTAGTCGCATCGCAAAGAATTACAGAGGTAACAGTACAAAATTAAAATATTTTATTCAAATACATAAATTTTTCTTGTCAAAAAACTTGGCGCTGCTAGCTAGACCTCAAAATTAGGTCAGCGTGGTGTGTATGCGCGAGCGAGTGATATGGGTGTGAGTAATGTGTGTGTGTGTGTGTGTGTGTGTGTGTGTGTGTGTGTGTGTATTTTTGTATGTGTGTGACGGTGAATAATGCGGCTTATGATTAAGTATACAATAAGTTTAGATTTTAAAGCGATTAAAATTAAATATAGAATAAGAGTTTAAGTAGGTAAGCTAAGAGAGTTCTACCCCAACCTGTGGGATCTGAGGGGGGGTGAGGGGCGGGGGGGAACCTCGGGCGGGGGAGAGACCGCGGGCGGGGGGATCGCGGGGAGGGGGAGGAGGGAACCGCGTTTTTCCGACGCCGCGGGGCGAAAGGGTCCGCGTTTTCCGGCGCCGCGGAGAGGGGGGGGTCCGCGTTTTCCGGCGCTGCGGGGCGAGGGGGTTTCCCGGCGCCGCGGAGCGACCGCGTTTTCGCCGCGGGAGGGGTCCGCGTGCAACGGCCGCGCCGGTCCGCGTGACGTCACACGCTCCCGCTCGCGTTATCTCTCCCTCGTCCCCCGGTCGCGCGCGTTTTTTCGTTCGCGCGCGGTCCCGTCCCCCCCCCGTTCGCGCGCCCGACTCCCGGCCCCCGTTCGCGTTATCTCTTCCGACTCCCGGCACACCCGTTATCGCTCACGATCGCATATATTTTTTTCGCCAACAATATTTAATCGTTTAGATCTTCGCGATATTTAATTTTAATATTATATTTAAGTAAACGATAAACGAAGCTTAACGACAGGAACGGTAAATGAAAAGGAAATTTTTTAACCATATTAATGCATTTATTTATCATGAAGCGCATTATACACAATAGTATCCAAAGCGTATGCTAATAATTCACAATCAATAATCGAATTTTTATCATAAAATTCACGCAAGATTGTAACTGCGTTACATTTATCGGTGATACAATTTTGACGTAAAATTGTTACAAACTGTTTGAATTTTTTACTTACACCGTGAACATTTAGACATAATTGAAAATAAACATTCTCGACGCAATGTTCTAGTTCGAACAGGAAGAGTACAGTTGACGGTTTCATGTACAAGTTGGTGCTGCACGACGTCAATTTTACAATATCTGCGTCACGTATTTTAACAAGCTCCAGATCTCGAAACGTTAGCGATGATGGTGCCGATGACTGCACGAGTCGCTGTATATCTGCACGTTTTTCAATGAATGTCACCCACGTTGCATGTGGCAGAATTATCCGATTGCCTCGGTTATCACCAATAAGTATATCCACAGAAGACATAGGTCCCGCGTTGATTTCAACATCCAAAAATTTATATGCTGTCGATGTCAAGGAAAATCTCCTTCCCAAAATACGTGGCATGTAGCGGGGTTTATCAAAACTGTAAAAATACAATTATATGTTTATAAAAGTTTTTTTTTGCACAAGTATATATGAAAATTAGCGGTACTTACTCATTGTGCTGTTTCTCGCACGTTTCGTTCTGAATCGGAACGTAGTAGTTCGCACCGTGAGTGTTCATCGTATCTGGAGGCTGTTTGCGACGTACTCGAACCGTATCGAACTCTCGACTGCGATCTAGAATCCTCGTAGACCATTTATACATACACAAAACTGCAAATCTTGCAAAAATAGCCCCAATGTACTGCATGGTGACCACCACCACAATCCACATATACGTTAAATGTAATATCTTTGTCAAGAACATTCGTGATGAGATCACCTCATCGGGCATCAAATATGATTTCTTTTCAAGAGCATACGTGTCTCGCGATGATTTCATCGAACACGTGCAAAACTGCAAATTTTACAATTTCGCATAAGTCAATGGAAAGTTATTGTTTTGAAGAACATGTCGCGACATGTCTCGCGATGATTTCATCGAACACGTGCAAACTGCAAATTTTGCAATTTCGCATACTTCAATGGAGCGTTATTGTATTGAAGAACTTGTCGCGATATGTCTCGCGACGATTTCATCGAACACGTGCAAAACTGCAAATTTTGCAAATAGCGCCGATGTACGGCTGCTGAGATGAAATTTGATATGATAAGCAAACGATGCATCATTAGTAGAATATAAAATGACGAATCTGGGGGATACGCTCAATAGTCGAGAACTGGAAGTCGTGAGTGCAACAAATGGCGTTAGCAAGAGGATCGTGCAATAACATGGAACAAGAATTTTTGGAGCAATCCACCCTGTTAAATTCGAGAGAAGACTTAGCCGCGTGGGAGCAACGATGCGACGAGTTTATCGAATCGTTGGAAGAACAAAGCCGAATTAAACGGCCACGATTATCGATCGATCAGTCATCGATCGGTCTCAAACAGTCGTTGGTCGCTTGTATCGCGCGACTAGAAGGTTTGAAAGATTCGGTACGTCAACGTTTCGTGCATGTGGGTGCTGGATACAGTGCGAGTGAGACAGGACTCAGATGGCGCGAGATAGATACGGCTTTTAAAATTCGTATATTGACAGGTGCGGTAATAAATTCCAAACACATCGACTCTCATCAATTTCTCAAAGATGCGGGAGACATTGTACTCGATCGTGTGCGGAACGTCATGCAACGACATGGCAATGTAAAAATATACACAATCTTTAATGGTGAATTTGTTGCGGGTGACAAACGCGCAAATAAAAGTATCGCAACGAGAAGCTATGAACTCTTTCGTGAGTCCGATCTGTGTGAGTGGTACAAGCGACACGTTATCGAGCCTACCTTAGCAAAGCTGGAAGAATTCCAGGAACGTGATAGCGGATGGGCGTTGTCGAGTATACTCAATTTAACGGTAAATGTGAACAAATATAATCCATTGCACGCGGGGTGTTTTGTGGAAATACCGCGAGAAATTAAAAAGAAGAAGGCGGTCATAAACGTGCGATCATTGGGCAATGCATATTTCGCATGGTCAGTGACGGCTGCTCTGTATCCAGCCGAGAGACATGCAGAACGGAAATCGTCGTATCCTCATTACACGTCGGTGCTAAATCTTACGGACATTGAGTTTCCAATGACGTTGGATCAAATTAAAAAATTTGAAAATCACAACAACATCTCCATCAACGTCTACAACATCGAAAAAAAAAACAAGGAATTTGTTATCCTACCAATACGGGTTACTGATCGTAAGATGGACAGACATGTAAATCTGCTGTACATGCATGACAACAACGTGGGACATTTTGCATGGATCAAGAACCTATCCCGCCTCGTGAGCTCGCAAATCAACAAGCACAATAGTCGGAAATACATTTGCGATCGGTAAGTACCTATAGTTCTTTTAATAATATATAATATTTTGTGTATAAAAAAATTTTTATTATTTGTGTTTATTTTTGCAGATGCTTGCACTACTTCAGCTCCAACGAGAAATTGGAAGCCCACACCGTCGACTGTCGGGAAATGAATGACTGCGCGATCAAGTTACCGAGCGATAACGACAAGTGGCTGGCCTTTAAAAATCACAGCAGGAAGGAACGAGTTCCGCTTATCGTATACGCCGACCTGGAATGTACCCTGGAGAAGATGGAAGCGGATCCGGAAACGTCTAGGTACACATATCAACATCATCGCGTGTTTAGCATAGGGTACTACGTGCGTTGCTCGTACGACGAATCGTTATCTATGTATCGGTTTCGTCGCGATAAGGATTGCGTCGCGTGGTTCGCCGAGGAGCTAAGACGTTTAGCTCACGACGTAAAGACCATTTTGTCCACTAACGTACCCATGGAAAATTTCACGCGAGACGAGTGGGAAAAATTTAACAGCGCAACGCACTGTCACGTGTGCGAAAAACCGTTTGAGCCAGACGACGTGCGAGTACGCGACCATTGTCAGCTGACCGGTCAATACAGAGGTCCCGCGCATTCTAATTGTAACTTAAATTATAAAAATTTGCATTGCATTCCCATAGTGTTTCATAATTTATCGGGCTATGACGCACATTTTATTATAACTGAAATAGCAACAGCGTACGAAGGACATGTAGATTTACTCCCAATTACAAAAGAAAAATATATTTCGTTTACAAAAAATGTTCAAAGCACCGAAGATAAAGATAAGAAAACGTGCGTCAAATTGCGATTTATCGATTCGTACAAGTTTCTCACCGCTAGTCTCGACAAATTGGCATCTTATCTCAGCAAGGATAAACTGCGAATATTACAACGCGAATTTTGTAAAATATCCGCAGAAAATTTTGATTTGCTGACACGAAAAGATGTATTTCCCTATGAATACATTGACTGCGTCGAAAAGTTGGAGGACTTGTGTTTACCACCGCGCGACTCGTTTTACAGTTCATTGACAGGTGACACCGTATCCGAGAGCGATTACGCGCACGCCGTCAACGTCTGGCAGCGGTTCTCCATTCGAACGTTCGGTGATTACAGCGATTTATATCTCAAAACTGATGTCTTGCTGTTGGCCGATATCTTTGAAAATTTTCGCGATAGTTGCGTCGCGAGTTATGGACTCGATCCCGCGTATTATTATACTCTACCGGGTTTTACATGGGATGCCATGTTAAAGCATACACACATCAATTTCGAATTGCTCACCGACATTGACATGATCATGTTTATCGAACGCGGTATACGCGGCGGTTTGAGTCAATGTTCAAACAGATACGCGCTGGCCAACAACAAGTACATGCAGTCGTACGATCCATCGAAACCGTCGTCGTACCTGATGTATTTTGATGTAAATAACTTATACGGCTGGGCAATGTGTCAACCATAGCCATATGCAGATTTTAAATGGGTCGACGACGTAACCGATTTTAATGTTATGGATATCGCGTTAGATTCATCGATAGGCTACATACTCGAAGTCGACTTGGAGTATCCACAACACCTTCACGACGCGCACACTGACCTACCGTTCTGTCCGACGCGCGATAAACCACCCGGTAAGCGGCAGGACAAGCTCCTCGCAACATTATACGATAAGAAACGATATGTAATACATTATCGCAACCTGCAGCAGTGTACTCGTCACGGTCTCCGTATATCAAAGATTTACCGCATACTGAAATTCGCGCAATCTCCATGGCTTCGCGATTATATGGAACTTAATACGAAATTTAGGACATTGGCCAAGAATGATTTCGAAAAAAATTTATACAAATTGATGAACAATGCCGTGTTTGGTAAAACCATGGAGATTGTGCGCAATCACGTTGACGTACGACTCGTGACTCATTGGGAGGGTAGATACGGCGCGGAGGCAATGATAGCAAAACCAAATTTTCATAGCCGAAGCGTCTTTTCGGAGAATCTTGTAGCAATAGAAATGCGAAAACTCGAGGTGAAGTTCGACAAACCAATCTACGTGGGTATGTGCATCCTCGATATATCCAAGACATGTTTGTACGAATTTCATCACGAGTACATGTTACCGCTGTATCGCGATAAGTGTAAAGTCACGTACACCGATACGGACAGTCTCATTTATCACATCGAGTGCGACAATGTATACGATACCATGAAGCGCCATATTCATAGATTTGACACTAGCGAATACGCGATCGATAATACATACAGTATCCCACTCGCCAATAAAAAAGTACCGGGCTTAATGAAAGACGAAAACAGCGGTGCGATAATGACCGAATTCGTCGGGCTTAGAGCAAAGATGTATGCCTTGCGAGTAGATGGTAAAAAAGATACGAAAAAGGCTAAAGGTGTTAAGAGTAACGTCGTAGCCAGGTCGATAACGTTCGACGACTACACGCGGTGTCTGCGCGACGAAATTGAAATGTCGCGACAGCAGGCTTGCATAAGATCCAAACTACACGAGGTATACACCATATCCGAAACAAAAATAGCTCTAAGTCCGTACGACGATAAGCGCTACATTATACCCGGTTCTACCGAAACGCTGCCATGGGGACATTATAAAATACCATTGTAAATATATTGTAAATACATTTAGAAAAATAAATGACACATTTGTATGTATAATATGTTTTTATATTGCAATAAATTTTTACAATACATTATTCTTGTGTATCCATGAATTGTGTGAATTATCAAATCCTAACCACTTTACATAAACCTCATCCCCCCTTTTGCGCAAAACTTTTTCAACGAGATACACGTCGGGATTAGCAACGCGATGTAACTCGTATTCGTAGAATCCGCCGGCGATGGGTTTTCCGCAGGAATCTTCCAACAGATACGTCACGGGATTAGTTTTCTGCACTTTGACGATTCTAAACACCTCCGTGGTCCAATTTGGCGTGTATCCTTTCTCGAAGATTGTCTTGAATTTACTCACGCGTACCGAGTCGCCCACTTTGAATCGCGCGGGAGCAGCGATCTTTACGTGGCTGTACACCGTTGCTAGGAGCTTGTCGGCGATCGCGGGGGTAACATCGATGGGTCGCATGCCGATAGTTCGATGCTTTCGCGCGTTGTAATCCGATACGAGACCCGGCAGCGAGTCGATCCATTTGTAATTTCCATTGCGCGTAAACATTTTTCACATGTCGTTCTTGAGCGTGCGATTGAATCGTTCGACGACCGATGCCTTCATTACGGAATAGGTCGAATAGTGATTGATATTATGTTTCTTCAAGAGTTTCTGCACGTTTGCGTTGTAAAATTCTTTTCCCTTGTCAGTCTGCAGATTTTTCGGGCATCTTCCGCCGTCTCGAATTATTTTCGCAATCGCCGCAGTAATCTCGGTTCCGCTCTTGGCCTTGAGCGGTATGGCCCATGCGTGTTTGCTCAGCACGTCGATAACGGTGAGTATGTAGTGGTAGCCTCTGTTGAATCGCGTGTATGGACGCATCTCGACCACATCCGCCTGCCACAGGTCATCGTATCCGCGCATTATGACGCGTCTTCGAGAAAAATTTCTTCTCGCAGGAGCGTGTAATTCTTCTACCAGCCTCCTTTTTTCAGTTGATTGCTTCTTACCAGCCATGACGATGACGCGCAACTGACGCAGATATCAGATGTACGTTCTTATCTAGTTGCGATGATTCGCAATTACATCTTGAATCATCTTTTGAAGTTCGTTTAGGGTAATTTGCACGTTACTCTGAAATGTGGCCATCTTTCTCTCAATTTCATCCTGTCGATCTTTCAAAATTTGCACGCTCTGCTGCACGTGACGTTTATTTGCTGCATCGCCATCATCTACAAGCGGCGCTATCCGTCGAATCTTGCGCGTTTTCGCGTCAAAGTCAGTGGCGACCAAACCGCTATGAAACAGCTATCAAACAGCTCTTGAACAGCTATCAAACAACTAAAACAGCTATCTGTATAACTGCGATCTGTATAACTGCTATTGAACCGCTATGAAACAGCTAAAAACAGCTAAAAACAACTATCAAACAGCTATTAAACAGCTATTGAACCGCTATGAAACAGCTAAAAACAGCTAAAAACAACTATCAAACAGCTAAAAACAGCTATCAAACAGCTATTGAACCGCTATGAAACAGCTAAAAACAGCTATCAAACAGCTATTGAACAACTATCAAACAGCTAAAAACAGCTATCAAACAGCTATTGAACAGCTATCAAACAGCTAAAAACAGCTAAAAACAGCTATAAAACAGCTATTGAACAGCTATCAAACAGCTAAAAACAGCTAAAAACAGCTATAAAACAGCTATTAAACCGCAGTTATACAGATAGCTGTTTTTAGCTGTTTTTAGCTGTTTCATAGCGGTTCATTAGCTGTTTTATAGCAGTTTTAAGCTGTTTTTAGCTGTTTGATAGCTGTTCAATAGCTGTTTTATAGCTGTTTTTAGCTGTTTCATAGCGGTTCAATAGCTGTTTAATAGCTGTTTGATAGTTGTTTTTAGCTGTTTTTAGCTGTTTCATAGCGGTTCAATAGCAGTTATACAGATCGCAGTTATACAGCGCCGCCTGTAGATGATGGCGATGCAGCCAATAAACGTTATGTGCAGCAGAACGTGCAAATTTTGAAAGATCAACAGGATGAAATCGATAGAAAGATGGCCACATTTTAGAGTAACGTGCAAATTACCCTAAACGAACTTCAAAAGATGATTCAAGATGTAATTGCGAATCATCGCAACTAGATAAGAACGTACATCTGATATCTGCGTCAGTTGCGCGTCATCGTCATGGCTGGTAAGAAGCAATCAACTGAAAAAAGGAGGCTGGTAGAAGAATTACACGCTCCTGCGAGAAGAAATTTTTCTCGAAGACGCGTCATAGTGCGCGGATACGATGACCTGTGGCAGGCGGATGTGGTCGAGATGCGTCCATACACGCGATTCAACAGAGGCTACCACTACATACTCACCGTTATCGACGTGCTGAGCAAACACGCATGGGCCATACCGCTCAAGGCCAAGAGCGGAACCGAGATTACTGCGGCGATTGCGAAAATAATTCGAGACGGCGGAAGATGCCCGAAAAATCTGCAGACTGACAAGGGAAAAGAATTTTACAACGCAAACGTGCAGAAACTCTTGAAGAAACATAATATCAATCACTATTTGACCTATTCCGTAATGAAGGCATCGGTCGTCGAACGATTCAATCGCACGCTCAAGAACGACATGTGGAAAATGTTTACGCGCAATGGAAATTACAAATGGATCGACTCGCTGCCGGGTCTCGTATCGGATTACAACGCGCGAAAGCATCGAACTATCGGCATGCGACCCATCGATGTTACCTCCGCGATCGCCGACAAGCTCCTAGCAACGGTGTACAGCCACGTAAAGATCGCTGCTCCCGCGCGATTCAAAGTGGGCGACTCGGTACGCGTGAGTAAATTCAAGACAATCTTCGAGAAAGGATACACGCCAAATTGGACCACGGAGGTGTTTAGAATCGTCAAAGTGCAGAAAACTAATCCCGTGACGTATCTGTTGGAAGATTCCTGCGGAAAGCCCATCGCCGGCGGATTCTACGAATACGAGTTACATCGCGTTGCTAATCCCGACGTGTATCTCGTTGAAAAAGTTTTGCGCAAAAGGGGGGATGAGGTTTATGTAAAGTGGTTAGGATTTGATAATTCACACAATTCATGGATACACAAGAATAATGTATTGTAAAAATTTATTACAATATAAAAACATATTATACATACAAATGTGTCATTTATTTTTCTAAATGTATTTACAATATATTTACAATGGTATTTTATAATGTCCCCATGGCAGCGTTTCGGTAGAACCGGGTATAATGTAGCGCTTATCGTCGTACGGACTTAGAGCTATTTTTGTTTCGGATATGGTGTATACCTCGTGTAGTTTGGATCTTATGCAAGCCTGCTGTCGCGACATTTCAATTTCGTCGCGCAGACACCGCGTGTAGTCGTCGAACGTTATCGACCTGGCTACGACGTTACTCTTAACACCTTTAGCCTTTTTCGTATCTTTTTTACCATCTACTCGCAAGGCATACATCTTTGCTCTAAGCCCGACGAATTCGGTCATTATCGCACCGCTGTTTTCGTCTTTCATTAAGCCCGGTACTTTTTTATTGGCGAGTGGGATACCATATGTATTATCGATCGCGTAATCGTTGGTGTCAAATCTATTAATGTGGCGCTTCATGGTATCGTATACATCGTCGCACTCGATGTGGTAAATGAGACTGTCCGTATCGGTGTACGTGACTTTACACTTATCGCGATACAACGGTAACATGTACTCGTGATGAAATTTGTACAAACATGTCTTGGATATATCGAGGATGCACATACCCACGTAGATTGGTTTGTCGAACTTCACCTCGAGTTTTCGCATTTCTATTGCTACTAGATTCTCCGAAAAGACGCTTCGGCTATGAAAATTTGGTTTTGCTATCATTGCCTCCGCGCCGTATCTACCCTCCCATTGAGTCACGAGTCGCACGTCAACGTGATTGCGCACATTCTCCATGGTTTTACCAAACACAGCATTGTTCATCAATTTGTATAAATTTTTTTCGAAATCATTTTTGGCCAATGTCCTAAATTTCGTATTAAGTTCTATATAATCGCGAAGCCATGGAGATTGCGCGAATTTCAGTATGCGGTGAATCTTTGATATACGGAGACCGTGACGAGTACACTGCTGTAGGTTGCGATAATGTATGACATAGCGTTTCTTATCGTATAACGTTGCGAGGAGCTTGTCCTGCCGTTTGCCGGGTGGTTTATCGCGCGTCGGACAGAACGGTAGGTCAGTATGCGCGTCGTGAAGATGTTGTGGATACTCCAAGTCGACTTCGAGTATGTAGCCTATCGAGGAATCCAACGCGACATCCATAACATTAAAATCGGTTACGTCGTCGACCCATTTAAAATCTGCATATGGCAATGGTTGACACATTGCCCAGCCGTATAAGTTATTTACATCAAAATACATCAGGTACGACGACGGTTTGATGGATTGTACGACTGCATGTACTTGTTGTTGGCCAGCGCGTATCTGTTTGAACATTGACTCAAACCGCCGCGTATACCGCGTTCGATAAACATGATCATGTCAATGTCGGTGAGCAATTCGAAATTGATGTGTGTATGCTTCAACATGGCATCCCACGTAAAACCCGGTAGAGTATAATAATACGCGGGATCGAGTCCATAACTCGCGACGCAACTATCGCGAAAATTTTCAAAGATATCGGCCAACAGCAAGACATCAGTTTTGAGATATAAATCGCTGTAATCACCGAGCGTTCGAATGGAGAACCGCTGCCAGACGTTGACGGCGTGCGCGTAATCGCTCTCGGATACGGTGTCACCTGTCAATGAACTGTAAAACGAGTCGCGCGGTGGTAAACACAAGTCCTCCAACTTTTCGACGCAGTCAATGTATTCATAGGGAAATACGCCTTTTCGTGTCAGCAAATCAAAATTTTCTGCGGATATTTTACAAAATTCGCGTTGCAATATTCGCAGTTTATCCTTGCTGAGATAAGATGCCAATTTGTCGAGACTAGCGGTGAGAAACTTGTATGAATCGATAAATCGCAATTTGACGCAAGTTTTCTTATCCTTATCTTCGGTGCTTTGAACATTTTTCGTAAACGAAATATATTTTTCTTTTGTAATTGGGAGTAAATCTACATGTCCTTCGTACGCTGTTGCTATTTCAGTTATAATAAAATGTGCATCGTATCCTGATAAATTATGAAACACTATGGGAATGCAATGCGAATCTTTATAATTTAAGTTACAATTAGAATGCGCGGGATTTCTGTATCGGCCGGTCAGGTGACAATGGTCGCGTACTCGCACGTCGTCTGGCTCGAACGGTTTTTCGCACACGTGACAGTGCGTTGCGCTGTTAAACTTTTCCCACTCGTCTCGTGTGAAATCTGCCATGGGTACATTAGTGGACAAGATAGTTTTGACGTCGTGAGCTAAACGTCTTAGCTCCTCGGCGAACCACGCGACGCAATCCTTATCGCGACGAAACCGATACATAGATAACGACTCGTCGTACGAGCAACGCACGTAGTACCCTATGCTAAACACGCAATGATGCTGATATGTGTACCTAGACGTTTCCGGATCCGCTTTCATCTTCTCCAGGGTACATTCCAGGTCGGCGTATACGATAAACGGAACTCGTTCCTTCCTGCTGTGATTTTTAAAGGCCAGCCACTTGTCCTTATCGCTCGGTAACTTGATCGCGCATTCGTTCATCTCTTGACAGTCGACTGTGTGGGCTTCTAATTTCTCGTTGGAGCTGAAGTAGTGCAAGCATCTGCAAAATAAACGCAAATATTATAAATTTTTTATACACAAAATATTCTATATATTATTAAAAGAACTATAGGTACTTACTGATCGCAAATGTATTTCCGACCATTGTGCTTGTTGATTTGCGAGCTCACGAGGCGGGATAGGTTCTTAATCCACGCAAAATGTCCCACGTTGTCGTCATGCACGTACAGCAGATTTACATGCCTGTCCATCTTACGATCAGTAACCCGTAATGGCAAGATTGCAAGTTCCTTGTTTTTTTCGATGCTGTAGACGTTGATGGAGATGTTGTTGTGATTTTCAAATTTTTTAATTTGATCCAACGTCATTGGAAACTCAATGTCCGTAAGATTTAGCACCGACGTGTAATGTGGATACGGCGATTCGCGTTCTGCATGTCTCTCGGCTGGATAGAGAGCAGCCGTCACTGACCATGCGAAACATGCATTGCCCAATGATCGCACGTTTATCACCGCTCTCTTCTTTTTAATTTCTCGCGGTATTTCCACAAAACATCCCGCGTGCAATGGATTATATTTGTTCACATTTACCGTTAAATTGAGTATACGCAACAACGCCCATCCGCTATCACGTTCCTGGAATTTCTCCAGCTTTGCTAAGGTAGGTTCGATGACGTGTCGCTTGTACCACTCATGCAGATCGGACTCACGAAAGAGTTCACTGTTTCTCGTTGCGATACTTTTATTTGCGCGTTTGTCACCCGCAACAAATTCACAATTAAACACTGTGTTAATTTTTACATTGTCATGTCGTTGCATGACGTTCCGCACACGATCGAGTACAATGTCTCCCGCATTTTTGAGAAATTGATGAGGTTCGATGTGTTTGGAATTTATTACCGCACCAGTTAGTATGCGGCTTTCAAAAGCCGTATCTATCTCGCGCCATCTGAGTCCTGTCTCACTCGCACTATCCCGCACCCACATGCACGAAACGTTGACGTATCGAGTTTTTCAGACCTTCGAGTCGTGCGATACAAGCGACCAACGACTGTTTGAGACCGATCGATGACTGATCGATCGATAAATCGTGGTCGTTTAATTCGGCTTTGTTCTTCCAGCGAATCGATAAACTCGTCGCATCGTTGCTCCCACGCGGCAAAGTCTTCTCTCGAATTTAACAGGGTGGATTGCTCCAACAACACTTGCTCCATGTTATTGCACGATCTTCTTGCTAACACCATTTGTTGCACTCACGACTTCCAGTTCTCGACTATTGAGCGTATCCCCCAGATTCGTCATTTTATATTCTACTAATTATGCATCGTTTGCTTATCATATCAAATTTCATCTCAGCAGCCGTACATCGGCGCTATTTGCAAAATTTGCAGTTTTGCACATGTTCGATGAAATCGTCGCGAGACATGTCGCGACAAGATCTTCAAAACAATAACGCTCCATTGACTTATGCAAAATTGCAAAATTTGCAGTTTTGCACGTGTTCGATAAAATCATCGCGAGACATGTCGCGACATGTTCTTCAAAACAATAACGCTCCATTGACTTATGCGAAAGTGCAAAATTTGCAGTTTTGCACGTGTTCGATAAATCATCGCGAGACATGTCGCGGCATGTTCTTCAAAACAATAACTCTCCATTGACTTATGCGAAATTGCAAAATTTGCAGTTTTGCACGTGTTCGATAAAATCATTGCGAGACATGTCGCGACATGTTCTTCAAAACAATAACGCTCCATTGACTTATGCGAAATTGCAAAATTTGCAGTTTTGCACGTGTTCGATGAAATCATCGCGAGACACGTATGCTCTTGAAAAGAAATCATATTTGATGCCCGATGAGGTGATCTCATCACGAATGTTCTTGACAAAGACATCACATTTAATGTATATGTGGATTGTGGTGGTGGTCACCATGCAGCAGCCGTACATTGGCGCTATTTTTGCAAGATTTGCAGTTTTGTGTATGTATAAATGGTCTACGAGGATTCTAGAGCGCAGTCGAGAGTTCGATACGGTTCGTGTACGTCGCAAACAGCTAGATACGATGAACACTCACGGTGTAAACTACTACGTTCCGATTCAGGATGAAACGTGCGAGAAACAGCACAATGAGTAAGTACCGCTAATTTTCGTATATACTTGTGCAAAAAACTTTTATAAACGTAATTGTATTTTTTTTTACAGTTTTGATAAACCTCACTACACGCCACGTATTTTGGGAAGGAGATTTGCCTTGACATCGACATCATATAAATTTTTGGATGTCGGAATCAACGCGGGACCTATGTCCTCTGTGGATATACATATTGGTGATAACCGAGGCAATCGGATAATTCTGCCACATGCAACGTGGGTGACATTTATCGAAAAACGTGCAGATATACAGCGACTCGTGCAGTCATCGGCACCATCATCGCTAACGTTTCGAGATCTGGAGCTTGTTAAAATACGTGACGCAGATATTGTAAAATTGACGTCGTGCGGCACCAACTTGTACATGAAACCGTCAACTGTACTCTTCCTGTTCGAACTAGAACATTGCTTCGAGAATGTGTATTTTCAACTATATAAATATGTTCACGACGTAAGTGATAAATTCAAACATTTTGTAACAATTTTACATCAAAATTGTATCACCGATAAATGTAACGCAGTTGCAATCTTGCGTGAATTTTATGATAAAAATTCGATTATTGATTGTGAATTATTTGCATACGCTTTGGATACTATTGTGTATAATGCGCTTCATGATAAATAAATACATATAATATGGTTAAAAAATTTTCTTTTTTTTTACCGTTCCCTGTCGTTAAGCTTCGTTTATCGTTTACTTAAATATAATATTAAAATTAAATATCGCGAAGATCTAAACGATTAAGTATTGTTGGCGAAAAAAATATATGCGATCGTGCGCAATAACGCGAACGGGGGCCGGGGGCCGGGAGGGACCGCGAGAACAAGAAGACGCGCGCGACTGGGGCGAGGGAGAGATAACGCGAGCGGGAACGTGTGACGTCACGCGGACCGGCGCGGCCGTTGCACGCGAATTCTGCGGCGCGGCGAAAACGCGGACCCCCTCGCCCCGCGGCGCCGGAAAACGCGAACGCGGTATTCCGCGGCGCGGCGAAAACGCGGACCCCTTCGCCCCGTGGCGCCGGAAAACGCGGACCCCCCCTCCCCGCGGCGCCGGCGCTCGAAAAACGCGGTTCCCCCTCCCTCTCCCCGCGGCCTTCGAAAAACGCGGTTCCCCCTTCCCCTTCCCGCGGTGCTCGGAAAATGCGGTTTCCCCTTCCCCCTCCCCGCGGTGCTCGAAAAACGCGGTTTTCCCCCTCCCCCCGGTCCTCCCCGACCCGCGGCCCACCCCCGCCCGCGGTTCCTTCCCCCCCGCCCCTCACCCCCCCTGAGATCCCTGGGTTAGAACTCTCTTAGCTTACCTACTAGAAGCCTATCTCATAATACTTTCCTCTACACTTTATAGCAATTCCGGGGAAATTCTACCTTTATTTCATATGTAATTCTTTAAGATTCAATTATTTCCCGAGAAATTGGAAAAATTTCGTGACCGGTTTCCAAAAAGATCGGTAACGAAAAATAATACACTTTATAGCACTCCCTAGAAAATTTTACCTCTACTTCATATACAATTGTTTGAGATTCGGTCAATTAATTTCCAAAAAATTGGAAAATTTTCTGATACCAATTTCCAAAAAGATCGGTAACGAAAAATAATACATTTTATAGCACTCTCTAAGAAATTCTACTTCTACTTCATATAATTCTAAGATTCGGTCAATTAATTTCCGAAAAATTGGAAAAGTTTTGTAACCGGCTTCCAAAAAAATCGGTAACAAAAAATTATACATTTTATAGCACTCCCCGGAAAATTTTACCCCTATTTCATATATAATTCTTTAAAATTCGGTCAATTATTTCCCAAAAAATTAAAAAAATTAGAAAAATAAGTTTCCAGAAAATCGGTAGCAAAAAATTGGCCGCGACATTTTCATTCCCCGAAAATTCTACCCCTATTTCATATACTTTTGGTAAAAATTTGGTCCACTAACGAATGAGTAGTTCGCGTACATACAGACAGACAGACAGACAGGCAGACAGACGTGACTTATATATATAGATTTTATATATATATAAATGTACATATATATATTTGTTTGCGAAATTGCTGTATTTCCCGACGATGGAAGCGGGATGAGAAGGACGCGCGTGGAAGGTGTTAACAAATTATTTCTGTAATTTATGTGTAACTCAGACCACAGTCTGAGCCGTCTTTAATTCGTCACAACATGTACATCTGACCTGAGATTCGATGAGCGGCGTATTAATGAGAAGTATTTCAATGTCTGTGAGCGGGCGAGACAATTGTACTAATTGCCCTCCTCGTGGTGATTAGCCCATGAGCCGGTGAGACACGTAACGGTCGGCACTCGCGCACATGTGAGCCTGAGTCGTCGTGTTGATGTACCAGAATAGAGCTGGATGAGCGGTCTCTTTACATGTTAGGAAAGTCTTTTGGCAGCTTCAATCACTGCGATGGGCACTTAACTCGGAATAAATCTCGAGAATACACAGAGCACACGTCGAACGTCTGATCACAGCGCGGCCATTTTTACGACTCTTCATATCGCGAGAAAGACGTTGGCGATGAGCGCGCCCGTGCTTGCGCAAGCTGCCGCGTCGCTCCGGTCGTATCCGGTCGATGCTGCCATCTAATCGGATGGCGCAACGTGAACGGAATCTCGAACAATATTATATATTTATATACATATATACATTTATACATATACACATTTATACATATATACATTTATTATATATACATTATATACATATATACATTTATACATTTATACATATGTACATATATACATATATACATTTTATCTTGGAGTTGCTGCTCAAGCTCAAATTGAAGGTCGTATTCAAACTAATATTTATTCAAACAAATATTTATGTTATTATTATTATCTTATCCAATCTTCGAGAATCTCTTTGCAGATGCGCAAATTAATTTAAATTAATTCATTTTGTTTGAGCTAATTTTTTTTTCTTACTAAAGAACTGGTAGTATAAAAGACAAGGAATCAGTTTGTTTGAATGAGGAATTTGTAACTGAGATACATACAAATAATACCTCATGATTCATGCTTTAAGGATACCTTTTACGTACCTAATAAGAATCTTTTCCAATATTATTTTGTCGTAATTATAATATCAGTCGTAGTTATAATTTAATAATGTAAAAATTGTGTGAAATAATAATGTAAATTGAACAATATGTTTTAATAATTTATAATTTGACGTTTTATTATAATGTTTCAGAATTTTTTACTCATATAATTGGTACGAAAGGTGTAACACGCAGGAAATTGGAAAATGAGGCAAAAACAACTATTGAATACCAAATTAATATAAGACTAATACTAATTTAATTAATTTCTAATTATATGTTTATTTGTAGTTTCCTGCTAAAAATGTTCGATTGAAACTGATTGAAAAAAGTTTAATCCGTATGAATCCGGTTTCTTAATCCGGAATTCACGGATTCATAACGATTAAACCGATTAAAAACGATTGAAACGGATTCGTATTCAAGGATGTAATTTTAATCGTATTCTATCGATTTGAATTGTTATGATTTTATAACGGTTACACTGATTGAAAACGATTGGAACGGATTTGGTATTCAAAGATGTAATTTCAATCGGTTCCTATCGGTTTAAATCGTTATGATAAAAAAAATTATTTATTTTAAAATTTTATTACTATTTTTTATCTAAATTTGTTTCTTAAGATGCAGTCTATGATTATAAATTATTTCTCGTATTTGAAAACCACACTTACCTTGGTGGAATTCGAACTCGAGACCTCTGCATCGTGAGCCAACTGTCTTACGTGGTAGACTACTTCTTAATTTAATGTAAGCGTTATACATATATAAAATTTATAAATATAAAAATTGCAAATATAATTAAATAAATATTAATAAATATATAAAAATTAAAATTTGTAAGGATAATGTATAAATAGCAAACCCTGTTTTTGCCAATACGCTCTTTTATCTGAAAAAAGTCCTACATTAGAAAAACATTAACTTTTAGCATAGTGTATAGCATGATATTTAAATTTAATATTTAAATGCATAATAATAATTAAATAAATATTAGCTATCGAGAAAAGAATTGTAGTTTACAGTATTCTTATTAAGTTTATAATTTTAGCTATGCATGTTTAAACGGCCAAATATCACGAGCGCCAAAAGAGAGATATTGAATTAAAATAGAAACAATTTATTAAACAAACAATACACATGCACGGTTAACGTTTCGACTGTACTTATAGTCTTCTTCGGAACGGATTGCTATGGAAGAAGAAAATAAATATCAAAAAACATGTTAACGTGTTTAAGTTAGCATACTAAAACATGAAACAATCTCTTAATAATATGAATAAAATAAACAATTTAATTGAATCGTAAAAACGCCGGAATAATCGAATAAAACCATGACAACATACCTAAAGGCTGTAGTCGGATAAGAAGAATATATGTGCCCCCACACGGATCATGCTTATTTTTTTCCTGATTGCTATCAGTGTCACTTACAATTTAGTCAAATATTAGCCCTTAATATTGAACCGTTTTGGTGTAAAAAATAAAAATAAAAATTTTAAAAATAATTTATCTTTTGATCGGCTTAATCGATTTTGATGAAATTTTAATATGCTGTAGATATCATTGAGACACATTTGTGGAAAATTCGGGAAATGTTTCTGATGACAAAAACAATGATAAAAAAAATAAATAAATGTTCTTGCTCTTTTTTAATTCCGACATCTTTCTGACACAATTATATACGAAAAATTTTTTGTAAAATCGGAGTAGTTTTTTATCAAACATAATTTTTTGGAAGCAATAAAATGGGTAGGTTGTACTTTAAAAAATAAAGTTTTTTTTTTTTAAATATGATATGCTTTTGTTACGATCGCCATGTAGAATTTTGGGATAGTATTCTACAAGTAATTTTTTCGAACCAATAAAATGGGTAAAAAGTACATTAAAAAACAAATTTTTTTTAAAATTATTATAGTTTTTTGGTACCATCGCCATATTTTTATTTAGAATCTTGGAATTAAATCCTACAAATATTACAAGTATACCAAAAAAATATTTTGTTTTTTAAAGTACCTTCTACCCATTTTATTGGTTCGAAAAAACTGCTTGTTATAAAATACCGTCTCGAAAGTCTACAAAAAATAATATGGTACAAGAAGCATATCATAATTTAAAAAAATAAAAAACAATATTTTATTTTTTTAAACTTCCGCCTATCCCCAATCAGCAGACAATGTTTTTAAAATGTGTTTTTAATATTTATTTTTTATTAATTATACATTTATGCAAATTATTGTAAAAATAATATTTATTTAATGTTTATTAAATATTTATTTCACATTAATTATTTATTTAAAATAATGATTTAGAAAAAATATTTATTAAACGTTTATTTAATATTTTTTTACATTAATAATTTATTTGCAATAATTTTAAAAAACATTCATTTAACATTTATTTGATATTAATTTAATATTTATTTTACATTACTTATTTATTTGCAATAATAATTTTAAAAAACATTTATTTAATATTTATTTGACATTAATTTAATAATTATTTTACATTATTCATTAATTTGCAATAATGATTTGAAAAAACATTTATTTAATATTTATTCAACATTAATTTAATATTTATTTTACATTACTTATCCACTTGCAATAATAATTTTAAAAAACATTTACTTAATATTTATTTGACATTAATTTAATATTTATGTGGCAACCTCCGTCAGCCACCAAGCCCTCAGGATAACCTCCGAACCTCTGCTCCGACGACACGAGGTGACAGCAAGCAGGTTAATTTTTACGACGTACAAAAAAGCATAAGTAGGTAAGGTAGGCCGATTCTAACTCGGGGATTTGAGGGTGGTGAGGGGCGAGGGGAAAACCGCGGGCGGGGGGAACCGTGGGGGGGGGGGAAACCGCGGGCGGGGGGGAACCGCGGGCGGAAGGGAACCGCGGGCGGGGGGGAACCGCGGGGAAGAGGAGGGGAAAACCGCGTTTTTCCGACGCCGCGGGGCGAGGGGGTCCGCGTTTTCCGGCGCCGCGGGGCGAGGGGGTCCGCGTTTTTCGGCGCCGCGGAGCGAGGGTCCGCGTTTTCCGGCGCCGCGGGGCGACCGAGGTTTTTCGCCGCGCCAGCGGAGCGTTCGCGTTTTCACCGCGGGAGGGGTCCGCGTGCAACGGCCGCGCCGGTCCGCGTGACGTCACACGCTCCTGCTCGCGTTATCTCTTCCTCACTCCCGTCCCCCGGTCGCGCGCCCGACTCCCGGCTCCCGTTCACGTTCTCGCTCCCGACTCCCGGCCCCCGTTCGCGCTCACGATCGCGTTTAATTAAATTTATATTATACATAGAAAATTCGCTTATCCACCGCGGATATTTGAACCAAAAACCCCTGGCTCTTGAGTCAGTCACCTTCAGAATACAGGCCAGTCTCTTAATTTACACAATAATACGTATACACTAAAATACTGCAGGCTATTTACACAGTTAAAAGTTATACAAAAACACACATCGAACACAGATTACACGGTGAAATTAGATATAATTGGTCCCCGCACGATGAACAAAACAGACCATCCATAAGAATATAGGAGATCGGCGATTCCGATCTCGCGACGGAATAGATATCGCACTACGTCGACTCTCCTCTTATACAATCTGCTACAGGGAAACGTTTCTCTTACGAGGATGAACCAATTTATTTGGAGATCGAGAAAACCTTGATGCGATCGGAGATCGGCGATTCCGATCTCGCGACGGAATAGATATCGCACTACGTCGACTCTCCTCTTATACAATCTGCTACAGTTTCTCATCTGCGGTTCGGTGATTTTCACAATCTTGAATTTAGAATTACGTATCAGTTTGCAAAGTTTTGCGTACTCGCTCATATCGGTGGGCTTTGATATACAGCTCTTAAGGTGGCGAACCAATTGTTGTATAAACCGCACGATCAAGCACACTAACTGACTTTCACTTCTAGTCCTCGACTACTGAGCGTACCTTCAAATTCATCCTTCTATATCCCACTATTGTCGCCCAGTTTGTGTATCATACATTTTAGTAGCCGTACATCGGCTATTTGCAAAATTTGCAGTTTTGCACGTGTGCGATGAAGTCACCGCGAGGCACGTATGTTCTTGAAAACAACATCGCGCCATTGACTTTCGATGATTTGATCTGTATAACTGCTATTGAACAGCTATCAAACAGCTATTGAACCGCTATGAAACAGCTATGAAACAGCTATTGAACCGCTATGAAACAGCTATCAAACAGCTCTTGAACAGCTATCAAACAACTAAAACAGCTATCTGTATAACTGCGATCTGTATAACTGCTATTGAACAGCTATCAAACAGCTATTGAACCGCAATGAAACAGCTAAAAACAGCTAAAAACAGCTATCAAACAGCTATCAAACAGCTATTGAACCGCAATGAAACAGCTAAAAACAGCTATCAAACAGCTCTTGAACAGCTATCAAACAACTAAAACAGCTATCTGTATAACTGCAATCTGTATAACTGCTATTGAACCGCTACTTTTAAACAGCTAAAAACAGCTTTTAAACAGCTATCAAACAACTAAAAAACAGCTAAAAACAGCTCTTGAACAACTAAAACATCTATATTATACTACAAAGTATGTGGAAAAAAGAAATAAAACATCTATATATACATATATAGTTCATTCAAAAATATTATTTCTGGTGTCGCGACCACCAGTTAAATATTTTTAATACATTTTCTAATGCGCAATTTTTACATGTTTTTCGCATCTTACAGTATTAGTAACATCTAGATTATTTAAAGATTCGATATCTTCGTAATCTGCATCCAAAGTCTCAACTTTTAGATGTTTTCTCGCTTTATTCTCAAGCAGATCTACCAGCCATTCTCGTTTCTGGCATCCCTTGACGTACACAAGAGTCGACGTCTCGTCACCCTCTCCAAGTACAGCCGATGTAATTATATGTTTCGCCATGCTGTAGGGCATGTTTCCGTCCTCCCATCGTAGTCCATGGTGATTCGCAATCAAGCAGAAAGCGCATGATCTGTCGGATTTCGTGAGGAGACTCCATGGCATGGGACATTTAAAAATGTAATGCGCCAAAACGGTCCCGTTTCTCAGAACCGCCACCTCTTTCACGACAAATTTCATCCCGACGGTGAATCCTTGCAGATCGACAAACGTCGGTACGATCATGACGAAACGATGGAGCAATCTGTATCTTATCGCGGTACATCAGTGTATCTTATATCGCAAAATCTGCTGATATTGCAATTTACATGAGTTTGCGCACTACATTAGACAGTATTCGGGCAGTATTCGATTACACGATCATGCAAGATGAGGCAATAGGCGGTAGTATTTGCAGGTACATTTTCTTTACAATCAAATTCTATTTGCACATCCACGGTGGCGCTCTTGACAGATTCGTTTTGTCGCGAGCAATCGATGACAACAACAGGTCTTTCCATCAGGAATGTATACAAGCTGCAAAGCGTATCGATGGAATCGTATCCGTAATAAGTTTTACGAAAACGCGCATACATATCGAAAAGAACGGCGTATCGATTTTTAGTAAAATCCAGATTCATGTCGTCGTACGGATAAAATTCGGAGTTTAGATAAAGTTTGACCCTGGTCAAGTTACAGTCATCGAATACGCTAACATTTTGAGACATGATAATCTTGCGGCCGGTCTGCAGCGCAAAGATAACGTACCGCGGCTTCTCTAGCTGAGTCGCCGTTTTGACGGCCCACGAATGCTTGGTCGTGCTCTGCAACATGGGATACTCGTACAGATCCCACAAACGAAAACTGACACTAAGATATCGCCCGCTTTCCAAGGCCCGTAGCATGGATAGCTTATTGATCTCGTTTAATATGACGTGAGGCATTCGCCACTGTATTTTAAACAATTCGATTTCCGGCTCCGTCGCGGGATTTCCAACAATGCAATTGTTATCGCTACGCGCTCGTATCAAAATTAATTCGTAACGAGCGTTAACAACGACGCGTTTGTAATCTTCGCAAAAGCCCAGCAACAACTTGAGCGGTACGCAAAAGTTGAAGTATCCTTCCGGTATGCTCGATGTAACGTTTAAACCAGCATTCCGCATGAGTTGAGAATCATTATACGATAGCGATACGTAGTTCTTGACGGTACTGGTTATTCCAACGTTTCTGTTGCGATCAATCTCCACGCCGTTGAGCTCGTATCGAATCTCATCGAACATGAACGCCACGCAATTATTCGCAAGCGTTGCCTGAGACTCATCATTCCTTCTCTTTATTACCAATCGTCCTTCAACGTAGAGAAAGCTTTCACACGGCAACGTGTATAAATCCTACTGTTGTATGGGTATTCTTATCTCATCGTTATGTCCAAACGTTGTGTTGGCGTACGGATTGTACGTGTGTGTCTCAATCTTGACGATGCTGTCGTCAAAGATCGGTTCACCACCAATGTTTAAGATATTAGCCATTTCGTACGTCGAAACCCAATAATTTCAAAAATTCAACGTTCGACGCAGTGAGTTTCTTCTTTAGCGATCGGATTGTCTTTTTGTTTCTTGTCTGTTGCACCTGCTCAGCTTCATTCAGTACGAGCATCTTACGTTATCGCCGTCGTCTTCGTACATGCAGTCTAACGGTGATCTCTTCTCCGCGAAAATCAATCAATCAATCGTCCTGATTCACGACGCGAAGCGTCAAGTCCGAAATGCTCCGTACGATGATCGGAAGGTAAATGATCTGTGCCGGCGTTTCCGATATCTTATATCCTGGAGGCACGCTCGGTGAAAACTCGTGTATAGTGTGAACGTACTTGTCGTTGCTGTACGCACCAGCGGTCACGTTACACTCTATGCGAATGATGTTTACGTTGATTATATTTATCGGAACATCCGATTCGTGCCATTGTCGCGACTTTAGCACGCGATTCGCTGAAATTCCCAGCAGCGATCCAATATTGTTCGGTTTTGTGAAATTTATCCGATAAGCGCACTTGATCTCGCTCTTCATCGTATTGTTGTTGGCTCGAATAATAATCAATGGGTGCTGAGTCATCTTCGTTTGTCGAGACATTATTGGATTGGTCCCATAAAAGAGCGCGTTTCAGATACATGTCTATATCACGCAGTTCGTACGATCCTTCGGGAATGGTAATCTCTTTGTCGTCGTCGCCATAGTAGAATTTATTGTTCGACGAATTTACATTCGGTATCGTGTGATAGGTTTCAAAATCTGTCAGACCGAGCTCGTAATCGCCATCGCTCAAATCCACGGCGGGAAAGTAGCTTACCGCGAGGATGCTGCTCTTGCCGGTGAGCGTAAATGTCAGTGACTATGTTTGAATGAATACTGAGATTAAACAGCGTAACGCCGGTCTTTAAATTGATTGTCAACCGACTGTAGAAAACGCAGACACAGTTGTCCGCAATTGCTCTGATCGTATCGCTGATAAGGCGTGCGATTGTACTCTATTACATTGTTCTCTAGATACTGCGCCAATTCTCTCGGTGGTCGAAGATTGCCAAAACTGTCGAAATATATGGCACGATTTCCCCTCTTCGCGTACGCCACCCAGTGAGTACCCGGTCCCTCAGTATTATCCAAATTCACGATACCGCTCTCGTTTCGACGTATATCGCCGATCGGTAACGAGTCGCGCATAAAAATACCTCTAAAATATGGAATGCGCATACGGTTTTGCCAATTGTTGCAGTTGCACGTTGGTAGTTACACCCTTGAGGAATTTTTAGCGTCTTTTCGACGTTTTTTTTTCCTCGAGACTCCCCGTCCGCGTTTGTACGGAGCAAGATAAAGTCCGTGACCTTCCATGGCGCGATTGTGACGTTGCATCTCTTCCTAGCTGACGCCGCGCGGCTTTGTTATCATTCACGACCTTTGCGACTCCCGCCGCTTCCGCCGACCAACGAGCCGAGAACCCCTAATAACGGCAGGATCGGTAGGATACCGCCGCGTTTCGCTACCGGAAGTATTCGCTTGGTCTTCTTCTTTTTCTTTCGTTTTCAAACCCATACCGAGTTTCGTTTTAGCCTTCATGGCCGCCCAGACGGCTGTAGCCGCAGCTCTCTCTCCGAGAGTAGAATCGTTCGCGGTGACACGTTTTCGCGCTTCCGCGGCGAGTATATTGTCTGCCACGTGTCGTTCTGCGAGATCGTTGCTACGCGAGTAGGCTATGTCGTGCTCGCGACACGCTGCGTCCAATGGATTAATACCCCGATCACCTCTTGCCAATCGTGTTTCTAAGCGAGTTCCCGGTCCGCAAAATTGATAGCCGGGGATATGTAATTCGATCGGAAGCGCGTTTATCGCGCGATTCAACAACCTCGGCCTATCTTCGGCGGCATTCGCCGCAGTTTTTTATCAACGGCGGCGGACCGTCGATGTGCGTTTGCTGACACGGCAAATTATAATGTATTAAACAGCGCCGATATTGTTGAACCTCCGAATCTGCTTGATATGTTCGGGAAGCTTATCCCACAAATAATCTATGTGATTATAAAACTGTCGCAGTAGAATGACCTTTGGTATATACTTTAACTGCTCGGCGGTTAAATCGTAAATATCGCTGTTATCCGACACGAGCAAAAACATTTTAACGACTGAGCATCTCAGCTCTACGCGTCTCTATAAATAGGCCAGCTTTCTCGATATTGTTTTTATTCGTTGTGGAGGGGAGGTAAAATGCGGTTCGTACGACAATCGCGGACGATCAAAGTGACAAACTTTGACGATAAGATGCCGTTAACGAAAGAGGTGCGCAAACATGGAGGCATGCTACCGATTTCTATACGCGGCATCATCAGCGGCCCGTCGAATTGCGGCAAGACAAACGTCTTGATAAGCTTGCTGGAAAGTCCGCACGGTGTACGTTTCGAGAACGTGTATGTGTACTCGAAATCGTTGCAACAACCGAAATATCGATATTTGGAGAATATACTAACACCGATAGAAGAGATTGGCTACTTTACGTTCTCGAATAACAGTGACGTCATTCCACCGAGCGAGGCGCTCCCGAATTCTATTTTTATCTTTGATGACGTGGCGTGCGACAAGCAAGGATACGATAAGAGAATACTTTGCAATGGGCCGACACGCGGACGTTGACTCTTTCTATCTTTGTCAGACGTATGCAAAGATACCGAAGCATCTTATACGCGACAACGCGAATTTATTGATTCTGTTTAAACAGGATGGTACCAATCTGAAACACGTGTACAACGATCACGTAAACACAGATATGTCTTACGATGATTTCAGTAAATTGTGTCATACGTGTTGGCAACAAAAGTATGGATTCGTGGTGATAGACAAGGACAGCGCGATTTCGAATGGTCGATACAGAAAAGGATTTAACGACTTTGCGATACCGAAACGTGGTTAGTTGTTGTCGACGCGCCGATTGAACAACGTTATCGCAACATGGACATCAGCGAGGAGATTAGAGAGCGCGAGAAGATCGTGAAAAATATTGCGAAAACGAGCAATTCAATTTGCAAAAAGTATCACGCCTTGAAAACTGGTAAAGTGGAGGAAGATGTCGCGTTGGAGAGACACTTTAAGCCCATCATCGAGCCTCTAAGGCAGATTGTCGAAAACACCGTTGGCAAAGAATCTGATGTGTCAAAGATTGAGAATGAAACAGCGTGGGAAGACGAAGAGCCGAAGCTCAAACGACAACGACCAAACGCCTCGTTTAACGACTCTGTAATGGCTTCAACTCCGGTTACATTGAAAAGATCGATAAATGTGCCATCTAATTTGAGCGAAATAACCAAAATTTTACAGCCGCGTAAAGCAAAACGATCGAAAGGTCCATTGAATGAACCACCAATAACCTCTGCGCCTTCCGTACAACCCACAGTGCTCGCAAACGAAGATGTTTTCGAAACCACGAATGACTCACTCGTGACGTCCGTTCGACAGCAGTTGCAAACATCTGAGGGTCGAGAAACGTTGCGAGATCAATTGGGTCCATTGAGCCAAAAGTACATCGGGGCAGTTCTGAGCGGCGATGAAGAAAGCGGTATGGACATCGCGTACGGTGTTAAATTCACCAACGATGGAATGATGCTCGGTAATAAACGTTTCGACGTGAACAACGAGGACAACATAATTATCGACGGCATACGATACGCTGGCACACGCGGTCTTTTCGAATTAATCTTTAAGAAATATCCCGATGACGATATCTACACGGAGGACGATATGCAAACATACAAGAGCATTCTGTTGATGACGAATGTTCATAAACGCAATTATGATGCTCACGCTCAAATAAAGGGCAACGGGGGATACAAGTACACACATATAATCGGGCCGTTGATTTCGGGTAAAAAAGCTGGAAAAGGTATACCGCGTGCCATGACAGGCAATAAGATCGACCATATAATTGCATCGTCGATATCGGGTAAAAAAGCTGGAAAAGGTATACCGCGTGCCATGACATTAAACGACAACAAGATCGACTATGTTCATTGGGACGATCCCAACGAGCTCGTAGATCGTCTTCGATTGCTCGAAGCTTCACGCCTAGCAGGTCACACCAGTCACGATAACGAGATCCTGTCGATTATCGAGGAACTTCGCGAGGCTGGATTTATTATAAATTAAATGGTGCGACAGCGATCCGTTCAATCAACATCGAAATGCCGATCAACAAGTTTGGTATATCGCTCGGAAGAGGCGGTGCGGAACCGTACTATCAATGGAGCGGATTAATCAGAAATTACGTGCGCGATAACGCCCTTTGCATGGTCGCCACCGACTTTGACGCGAAATCGCGCAAGATTCGACGGATAGCGCCGCCTGTAGATGATGGCGATGCAGCCAATAAACGTTACGTGCAGCAGAGCGTGCAAATTTTGAAAGATCAACAGGATAAAATCGAGAGAAAGATGGCCACATTCCAGAGTAACGTGCAAATTACCCTAAACGAACTTCAAAAGATGATTCAAGATGTAATTGCGAATCATCGCGAATAGATAAGAACGTACATCTGATATCTGCGTCAGTTGCGCGTCATCGTCATGGCTGGTAAGAAGCAATCAGCTGAGAAACGGAGGTTGGTAGAAGAATTACACGCTCCTGCAAAAAGAAATTTTTCTCGAAGGCGGGTCATAGTGCAGGAATACGATGATCTGTGGCAGACAGATGTGGTCGAGATGCGTCCATACACGCAATTCAACAGAGGCTACCACTACATACTCACCGTTATCGACGTGCTAGCACGCATAGGCCATACCGCTCAAGGCCAAGAGCGGAACCGAGGTTACTGCGGCGATGGCGAAAATAATTCGAGACGGCGGAAGATGCCCGAAGAATTTGCAGACTGACCAGGAAAAAGAATTTTACAACGCAAACGTGCAGAAACTCTTGAAGAAACATAATATCAATCACTATTCGACCTATTCCGTAATGAAGGCATCGGTCGTCGAACGATTCAATCGCACGCTCAAGAACGACATGTGGAAAATGTTTACGCGCAATGGAAATTACAAATGGATTGACTCGCTGCCGGGTCTCGTATCGGATTACAACGCGCGAAAGCATCGAACTATCGGCATGCGACCCATCGATGTTACCCCCGCGATCATCGACAAGCTCCTAGCAACGGTGTACAGCCACGTAAAGATTGCTGCTCCCGCGCGATTCAAAGTGGGCGACTCGGTACGCGTGAGTAAATTCAAGACAATCTTCGAGAAAGGATACACGCCAAATTGGACCACGAAGGTGTTTAGAATCGTCAAAGTGCAGAAAACTAATCTCGTGACGTATCTGTTGGAAGATTCCTGCGGAAAACTCATCGCCGGCGGCTTCTACGAATACGAGTTACATCGCGTTGCTAATCCCGACGTGTATCTCGTGAAAAAGTTTTGCGCAAAAAAGGGGATGAGGTTTATGTAAAGTGGTTAGGATTTGATAATTCACACAATTCATGGATACACAAGAATAATGTATTGTAAAAATTTATTACAATATAAAAACATATTATACATACAAATGAGTCATTTATTTTCCTAAATGTATTTATAATATATTTACAATGGTATTTTACAATGTCCCCATGGCAGCGTTTCGGTAGAACCGGGTATAATGTAGCGTTTATCGTCGTACGGACTTAGAGCTATTTTCGTTTCAGATATGGTGTATACCTCGTGTAGTTTGGATCTTATGCAAGCCTGCTTTCGCGTCATTTCAATTTCGTCGCGCAGACACCGCGTGTAGTCGTCGAACGTTATCGACCTGGCTACGACGTTACTCTTAACATCTTTAGCCTTTTTCGTATCTTTTTTACCGTCTACTCGCAAGGCGTACATCTTTGCTCTAAGCCCGACGAATTCGGTCATTATCGCATCGTTGTTTTCGTCTTTCATTAAGCCCGGAACTTTTTTATTGGCGAGTAGGATACTGTATGTATTATCGATCGCGTAATCGCTAGTGTCTTTATGAATGTGGCGCTTCATGGTATCATACATATCGTCGCACTCGATATGATAAATGAGACTGTCAGTATCGGTGTACGTGAGACTTTACACTTATCGCGATACAACGGTAACATATACTCGTGATGAAATTCGTACAAACATGTCTTGGATATATCGAAAATGCACATACCCACGTAGATTGGTTTGTCGAACTTCACCTCGAGTTTTCGCATTTCTATTGCTAGAAGATTCTCCGAAAAGACGCTTCGGCTATGAAAATTTGGTTTCGCAATCAGTGCCTCCGCGCCGAATCTACCGTCCCAATAAGTCACGAGTCGCACGTCAACGTGATTGCGCACATTCTCCATGGTTTTGCCAAACACTGCATTGTTCATCAATTTGTATAAATTTTTCTCGAAATCATTCTTGGCCAATGTCCTAAATTTCGTATTAAGTTCTATATAATCGCGAAGCCATGGAGATATCGCGAATTTCGGTATGCGGTGAATCTTTGCTATGCGGAGACCGTGACGGGTACACTGCTGTAGGTTGCGATAATATATGATATAATGTTTCTTATCGTATAAGTGCTGGTCTACAACCTTGCTTTAAAGGTTATTTAAGCTCTAAGCCGTAAGAAATTGACCAATCACAATCGAGTATTTTTCTCACATTCCATTGTGATTGGTCAATTTCTTACTGCTTAGAGCTTAAATATCCTTTAAAGCAAGGTTTTAGACCAGCACTAATGTTGCGAGGAGCTTGTCCTGCCGCTTACCGGGTGGTTTATCGCGCGTCGGACAGAACGGTAGGTCAGTGTGCGCGTCGTGAAGATGTTGTGGATACTCCAAGTCGACTTCGAGTATGTAGCTTATCGAGAAATCTAACGCGACATCCATAACATTAAAATTGGTTACGTCGTCGACCCATTTAAAATCTGCATATGGCAATGGTTGACACATTGCCCAGCCGTATAAGTTATTTACATCAAAATACATCAGGTACGACGACGGTTTCGATGGATCGTACGACTGCATGTACTTGTTGTTGGCCAGCGCGTATCTGTTTGAACATTGACTCAAACCGCCGCGTATACCGCGTTCGATAAACATGATCATGTCAATGTCGGTGAGCAATTCGAAATTGATGTGTGTATGCTTTAACATGGCATCCCATGTAAAACCCGGTAGAGTATAATAATACGCGGGATCGAGTCCATAACTCGCGACGCAACTATCGCGAAAATTTTCAAAGATATCGGCCAACAGCAAGACATCAGTCTTGAGATATAAATCGCTGTAATCACCGAGCGTTCGAATGGAGAACCGCTGCCAGACGTCGACGGCGTGCGCGTAATCGCTCTCGGATACGGTGTCACCTGTCAATGAACTGTAAAACGAGTCGCGCGGTGGTAAACACAAGTCCTCCAATTTTTCGACGCAGTCAATGTACTCATAGGGAAATACGCCTTTTGTGTCAGCAAATCAAAATTTTCTGCGGATAATTCACAAAATTCGCGTTGCAATATTCGCAGTTTATTCTTGCTGAGATAAGATGCCAATTTGTCGAAACTAGCGGTGAGAAACTTGTACGAATCGATAAATCGCAATTTGACGCAAGTTTTCTTATCTTTATCTTCGGTGCTTTGAACGTTTTTCGTAAACGAAATATATTTTTCTTTTGTAATTGGGAGTAAGTCTACATGTCCTTCGTACGCTGTTGCTATTTTAGTTATAATAAAATGTGCGTCATAGCCCAATAAATTATGAAAAACTATGGGAATGCAATGCAAATCTTTATAATTTAAGTTACAATTAGAATGCGCCGGACCTCTGTATCGGCCGGTCAGGTGACAATGGTCGCGTATTCGCACGTCATTTGGTTCAAACGGTTTTTCGCACACGTGACAGTGCGTTGCGCTGTTAAATTTTTCTTACTCGTCTTGCGTGAAATCTGCCATGGGTACATTAGTGGACAAAATGGTTTTTACGTCGTGAGCTAAACGTCTTAGCTCCTCGGCAAACCACGCGACGCAATCCTTATCGCGACGAAACCGATACATAGATAACGACTCGTCGTACGAGCAACGCATGTAGTACCCTATGCTAAACACGCGATGATGTTGATATATGTATCTGGACGTTTCCGGATCCGCTTCCATCTTCTCCAGGGTACATTCCAGGTCGGCGTATACGATAAACGGAACTCGTTTTTTCCTGCTGTGATTTTTAAAGGCAAACCACTTGTCGTTATCGCTCGGTAACTTGATCGCGCAGTCATTCATCTCCTGACAGTCGACGGTGTGGGCTTCCAATTTCTCGCTCGTGTAGAAATAATGCAAACATCTGTAAATAATAAAATTTTTATATATCTTTTACATATAATTTATTTTTATTATTTATTAGGATGTATACTCACCGATCGCAAAAGTATTTCCGACCATGGTGCTTGTTGATTTGCGAGCTCACGAGGTGGGATAGGTTCTTAATCCACGCAAAATGTCCCACGTTGTCATTATGCACGTACAGCAGATTTACGTGTCTCCCCATCTTACGATCAGTAACCCGTAATGGCAAGATTGCAAGTTCCTTGTTTTTTTTCTCGATGCTGTAGACGTTGATGGAGATGTTGCGATTTTCAAAATTTTTAATTTGATCCAACGTCATTGGAAACTCAATGTCCGTAAGATCTAGCGCCGACGTGTAATGTGGATACGACGATTCGCGTTCTGCATTTCTTTGGGCTGGATGCAGAGCAGCCACCACGGACCATGCGAAACATGCATTGTCTCTTGATTGCACGTTTATCACCGCTTTCTTCTTTTTAATTTCTCGCGGTATTTCCACAAAACACCCCGCGTGCAATGGATTATATTTGTTCACATTTACCATTAAATTCAGTATACGCGACAACGCCCATCCGCTATCACGTTCCTGGAATTCCTCCAGCTTTGCTAAGGTAGGCTCGATAACGTGTCGCTTGTACCACTCATGCAGATCGGACTCACGAAAGACTTCATAGTTTCTCGTTGCGATACTTTTATTCGCGCGTTTGTCACCCGCAACAAATTCACCATTAAACACTGTGTTAATTTTTACATTGTCATGTAGTTGCATGACGTTCCGCACACGATCGAGTATAATTTCTCTCGCATTTTTGAGAAATTGATGAGGTTCAATGTGTTTGGAATTTATTACCGCACCAGTCAGTATACGGCTTTCAAAAGTCGTATCTATCTCGCGCCATCTGAGTCCTGTCTCACTCGCACTGTATCCAGCACCCACATGCACGAAACGTTGACGTACCGTGTCTTTCAGACCTTCGAGTCGCGCGAAACAAGCTACCAACGACTGTTTGAGACCGATCGATGACTGATCGATCGATAATCGTGGCCGTTTAATTCGGCTTTGTTTTTCCAACGGTTCTTTTATTCATTTTATATTCTACTAATGATGCATCGTTTGCTTATCATATCTAATTTCATCTCAGCAGCCGTACATCGGCGCTATTTGCAAAATTTGCAGTTTTGCACGTGTTCGATGAAATCATCGCAAGACACGTATGCTTTTGAAAAGAAATCATATTTGATGCCCGATGAGGTGATCTCATCACGAATGTTCTTGACAAAAATATCACACTTAACGTATATGTGGATTGTGGTGGTGGTCACCATGCAGCCGTACATTGGCGCTATTTTTACAAGATTTGCAGTTTTGGGTATGTATTGTGACGTGACATTTGTCGCGTCCTCCACCCAGACGGTAGCTCGGCCGAGAGGAAGGTCGGGGATGGCGTCTCGACTAAAGTCGGGAGAGGGCTGCGTGCGTCTACTAACCTTTTTTAGTCTAAGTTCCGTAGAGTTGACAGGTGGTGCCGGAGCGTGAAGTCACCGACCAGCTGTAACGACAGGAGTCGAAGCGAGGGGGGGACGGGCGCTCGAAGGACATGCGGCGGAGTGGTCGGCCGACGGGCGGGCCACCAGGGCCTGCCGCTGGAGGAGCGTCGGTAATGTCTCGCACGGCGCTATACAGCCCCGCCGCAGCGTAACTACGGGTGCACCACCGCGGCGATCGCGCGCGTGGAGGACCCGCACCCTCACCTCAATGGCGAAGGGCCGAGCGGCGCCGCCACGGCCTGGCCAGCCGGGCGGGGGACCGCGAGGGGCCCGCACACACTCACAGCTTTAAATGGACCGCGGAAAAATGGCAGAAATCGTCTGCTAGGACGTCGCAAATGAGGCGACACACACGACCAATCGGCGGGGCGGAAAACTTGCGAGCTTGGGGGCGCGAGTACGGGGGTCCGGTGTGGTCCCGCCGGACCGGCCGCTCCTCACTGTCGATCACGCTGCGAAGCAGGAGACATCCCCAGGACGAGCGCCCCGACACCGCCGAGCAGCAGCGAGCCGCACAGAACTGTAAGACCTCCACTCCGGTGCTACCAAGTAACTAAGGGCTCGATCTCGGTCGCGACCCGGCTGTGCACGTTCATATCGCATAGAATACCGCGTAAATCTGTCTGATTTCTGCCTGTGGATACCGGCTTCCGTCGTCGCGGGTGCCGGTTAGCTCATCGCGGCCATTAACTGAAACCGCGGGCGCGTGGCCGGATCGAATTCAAGCTTGATTCATAAGAATCGACTTAAAAATTTCCTAGCGGCAGAACTAAAATTATGTCATGACATAATAAAAATTCGTTGAATTAAAATTATGTTTAGACATAATAAAAACTGGACAAGTTAAAATTATGTCTAGACATAATAAAAATTGGATAAATTAAAATTATGTCTTGACATAATAAAAATTGGATGAATTAAAATTATGTCTGACATAAAAATAATTCTGCATTTTTATTATATGTATACACATAATTTTAATTCATACAATTTTTATTATGTGTACACATAATTTGTTTTCGAATGAACGTAAAACGTATTTGTTACAATATCTATCTATTATTGAAAATCGATATGCGCGACAAAAGCTCTTGTATATCATTAATTATGTTATTATTTATTATATATATTTCTATCCATATATTTTCAGTATTATTATTGTTACATTAGAAAAATTATTAGCCTTTAGGATACGAATCTTTTTCCGTTAGTTTGTAAGTTTTATGATTAAAAAGATCATGTCGTATTATTAACATATACCTAAGATTTATAGAATCGTTATTAATTTTATTATATATCTCAATTGCGCGAATCTTAAATATGTTTTGTAAAAATTATGCATAATATTCCTATGCAAGGATACTTGTTTAATTATTTCTTCCTGTTAGAGAACTCTTTCCTTCTCCTTCTATTTTTGTCGAAAGAGAATAGCTGGCCTGAGCTCCTTCCACGCGTGCTCTCCGGTGTTCTTCTCGGGAACGGGCGTGGTCAAGACAATGAGTCCTTTAATTTAATTATCACTTTATTATTGCTCTTCGACAACGCTACTTATTATAAAATAGGCCTGAGCTGGCCTCGCTTCACGTGCTGCGTGGTTGACTCGCAGCGAGCTTCTGTCTTTTTTGGTGGGGCTGTCGGGCCCGCTCACGTGATCGTATGGCTTCGACGGGGGAAGCGACAGGGGCGTATAACGCAGAAATTATGCCCGAGATGTTCAAATACATAGTATACTTAACAACGCCGCCCGTCTTGAAGGGTATATTCTTCAATAATTAACATCAAATGACGGATGTCTCAAAGTTGTAGCTTGAGAGAACAATTGACTGAGCTAAATGAAATTATTGTAATATGAGTAACTTAAAGTTAAGAACTATGATTAGTTGTAGCTAGTACATAAATGAAATTAAAAATTTACGTAAATAAAACGCTGTATAACTTGTTACATATTATACTAG
The DNA here is from genome assembly GCA_030770255.1 of Temnothorax ravouxi. NCBI lineage: Eukaryota > Metazoa > Arthropoda > Insecta > Hymenoptera > Formicidae > Temnothorax > Temnothorax ravouxi. Next base: position 153,794 of record JASTWP010000067.1, read on the forward strand.
TAAAATAAATGTAAAGAAACATAAGCATGGTATCTCGTACTTATATAATTACGCTGGTAATATCGCTAACTTTGAAAGCGGTCTAACATAAGATCCTTTAACAGTCCTGACTGTAGCTGAGCGAGCTGGGGTACGTTTTCGACTCTACCTGTTACCCATTGCAAAGGAGCTACGTCTTGTTGCTTTATTAAAACTAATTAATCAGGTTTCAACTGCTGACCCTTTGACAATTTCCACTTGTGTCTCTCTTGAAGGGAGTTAAGGTATTCGCTGCTCCATCTGCGCCAAAAATGCTGTCGCATCTGTTCGACTACTTGCCATCGCAAGAGCGTATTGGTATTAACATCTGTTAAATCGCGGGTAGGAAAACTATTTAATGGGGAACCAACCAGAAAATGCCCTGGACTTAAATAGCCTAAATCGTTAGGATCGGAACTTAAAGGGATGAGAGGTCTCGAATTTAGAATAGCTTCAATTTCGCACAACACGGTTGACATTTCTTTAAAGGTTAAGTTGGCTGTGCCTACGATACGAGATATATGGTACTTGGCAGATTTAACTGCGGCTTCCCATAAGCCTCCAAAGTGAGGCGCGTTAGGAGGAATAAAATGCCAGTCGGTTTGTTGATCGTGCAAGAAATGCTTTATGGAGGTCTGCGCTTGTTCAGTTTTAAGAAAATTATAAAGTTCTTTAATTTTTCCTTGTGCACCAACGAAAGTAGTCGCGTTGTCGGAATACATTCGTTCGAATTTGCCTCTACGTGATATTAATTTTTTGAGCGATGAAATAAAGGCGTTAGTAGTGAGATCGCTTACAAGTTCTAAATGTATTGCCTTAGTAGCAAAACATACAAAAACCGCTATATAAGCCTTATGATTGCGGGAATTTCGGCGTTTACCTTCGCGCAAAGTTACGGGTCCGGCGTAGTCGACTCCGCAGTGCGAGAATGGCGGTGAAATGTTAACTCTAGGTGCGGGCAGAGAACCCATTAGTGCCTCAGAAAAGATTGGCCTTGCCTTGAAGCATATTATACACTTGTTTATATTATTCCGAGTGGACGATCGCAATGATAGAGGCCAAAATCTTTGCCTAATTGCAGCCATGGTAGCTTGCAAACCGGAATGCATGTTGCGCCGATGCTCGAATTCTATTATTCGTTTAGTCAAAATGTGATTTCGAGGTAAAACTATTTGATGACAAGCGTCGAATAACAAAGCTGAATTTTTCAATCTCCCTCCCACTCTAATTAGGCCGTCTTCGCCCATGAATGGTGAGAGTGAGAGAAGATTACTAGATTTGTTAATATCGCTATGATTGCGCAACGCTTGATACTCGCTACTGAAGGCTTTCATTTGAACAGCCTTGCATATAATGCTCAGGGAATTTAGAATTTCCTCTGGAGAAATCTCAACGGATTGTGGAATAGAATGGTGAGGCTTGGTAAACCTGGAACAATAGGATAAAATGCGACATATTTTATTGAGACTAGAAAACCTAGTGAGCAAGTCATTAATAACTTCGCATTCAAAGAACACAACGGTAGTAAAAGAGGCTCTTTGTTCGGGAATCTCGCCTTCAAAGAAATTGAATTCTCCACTTGGTCATTGGTCGTCTGGTTGTAGCAAGAAGGGAGGCCCGTGCCACCACACATGAGAGTCTATTAAATCGTCAGGGAAGGATCCTCTCGATAGAATATCTGCAGGATTATTGCACAAAGCAACGTAACGCCAGCTGCTTATGTCAGTTAAGCGCTGAATTTCTCCAACGCGGTTAGCTACGAAAGTTGACCACTTGCGCGATGGAGAAGATATCCAATGTAAAGTTATTTGAGAATCTGATGATAAGAATATTTTTACGTTCGTTAAATCGATTGAAGATCTAACCTTGTCAAATAACTGTGACAACAATAATGCTGCGGATAATTCGAGTCGCGGTAATGTTACTGCCTTAAGAGGTGCAACGCGAGATTTGGAACAGAGCAGGTATGTTTGATACTTTTGGTAGGCGAGTTTAGTGCGAATGTAAATGCATGCACCGTAAGCACGGCTGGCATCGCAAAAACAATGAATTTGAGTTAGTTTTGGATTAGCAAAATTGCCTGCGCAACGAGGAATCTGAAATTGATTTAATAAAGGAAGCTGTAATTTAAGTCTTAACCATTTTGTACGAGCATCCTGCGGGATCGATTCATCCCAGTCGACCTTTGAAATCCATAAATCTTGTATTATTAATTTTGCGATTACAATTATTGGGCCTAGTAGACCTAAGGGGTCAAATAATCTCGATACTTCTGACAATATCGAACGCTTAGTTATGACATTAGGCTGTAGACTAGGTTTGTAAGAGAAATGAAACGTGTCGTTATCTCGATCCCAAAGAATGCCCAAAATGCGGAAATCAGCATCTTTATCAAACGGTACAAGACCTTCGCTCTGATCGCTCACGCCATGTAATAATTTGGTACAATTGGATCCCCACTTACTTAGCTCAAATGAAGCTAGCTTTAGCAATTGTACGACTTGATCTCGAATGATCATCGCTTTTGACAATGTATTAGCTCCTGTAAGCATGTCGTCGCCATAGAAATCACGTTTTACATGTAACGAACCTATGGGAAATAAGTGCGCGTATTTTTCTGCTAGATGCTTAAGGCACATTGTAGCTAAAAACGATGCTGCTGCAGTACCGTATGTAACAGTGAGTAATTCGTAGGTTTTAACTTCTAAGTCGGCCATGAAACGCCAAAGAATTCGTTGCAACTTCGTCTGTGAAGGGTGCAGCAAGATTTGTCGGTACATCTTAATAATATCAGCTACTATTACGTATATAAAAATACGAAAACGCAAGAGTATGGACATAAGGTCTTCTTGAACAACCGGTCCTATCATCATAGAATCATTTAAAGATATCCCGGCATCAGTTTTGCATGATCCGTCGAATACAACGCGAATCTTTGTGCTTTTAGCAGACTCCTTTAACACGCAATAATGAGGCAAGTATTAAGCTGCGGATTCACTCGAAGATCGTTCCACTTATCGGTTTCATGTGACCTAATGCGAGATATTTGTCAATAAAATCCGAGTAACGTTTTTTGAGATGTGGATCTCGGACAAAGCGCTTTTCTAAATCTTGTAGACGATTTAATGCGATATTTTTCGAATTGCCGAGCTTAGCTATTAAGTGTTGCTTTAGTGGTAATTTGACTACATATCTACCTTGATCGTTTCTTGATACATTTTCTAAGAAATGTTTTACGCAAAAACTCTCTTCGAGAGTATAGCTATTTGAATTGTTGTGAATGTCGTCTAGCCGCCAGAATTTAGTTAATTGTTCATGTAATTTGGAGTTACTGATAGAAGCGTGAAAGGATTTCACATTTCGCGAGTTTGTTATGGAATTGTTTAGACGACCCGCTAGAATCCAGCCAAATCTAGTTTTTTGTAATGTCGGGTGCATTTCTGAAGCCTTAATCTGCCCTATGCATATGAGGTTCCAAAACGTGTCTGCACCGATTAATATGTCAATTTTTGAAGCGAGATAAAATTTAGGATCGGCTAGCTCAATATTACGCGGTATTTCGAAAGCTGTACGTTTATGTTAAAGGCTGGAAGGTCATCTGTTACGCGGTCGGTTACGATGCAATCAATAACCGTAAAATAAGAATTTAATCGCGATTGCAACTTTATTTGCACTGCTTGATTAGAATATGTGGTTGTGCCATTTATACCTGATATAGAAATGTCCACCGAACGTGGGATTAGACCTAAATTGTTTAAAGTGTCTCGAGATATAAAATTGGCTTGAGACCCGGAATCTAATAATATTCGACATGGTTGCAGCGAACCATTTTTACTTTGAGCGAGAGCGACGGCGGTTGATAGAAGTATGCATTTACTATCAATTGTATTTGAGGCGTGAGAGACCACAGCATGCGAGGTACCCGTGTTCGTCGACTCTGGTGAGCTAGTTTCCGCCTTTCCAGCGTTAGATGTCTTGTTCTGATCAGAGGTTTCCGAAATGTGCAGCAATGTGTTGTGCTTGCGAGAGCAGGTTCTGCAAGTTACTGAGGTGCATTTGTTCGCATAATGTGCCGTAGAACGTAAGCAGTTCAAGCAGATCTTGCGTGAACGGATCTCTGCTATCCGTTTGAGAACCGGAAGAGCTAAAAATTGTTTACATTGGTAAATAGCATGTTCACCTTTACAGAAATCACACTTTGTACTAACGGATGCATTACACAAAGCCTTTTGTTTATTATTCGCTTGTGATCGCGTGTTTACGTTTTTCGTAGAAGTATTGGATGACCTACCAGTTGATTCGAGAATCTGACAACGATGAGCCAGGAATGCAAGAAATTGTTTCAATGTAGGTAACTCGGTGCCTGTTAGCGACGTTTGCCATTCTTGCGCTGTGGTTGCGTCGAGCTTAGAGCTGAGAAGGTAAACTAAAAGATCGTCCCAAGAATCTGTAGGACGCTTGAGAGCCTTTAATGCCTGCATGTGGCGCGTAGAACCATCCGCGATCTGTCGCAGTTCTGCCGCGTTTTCTTTCGTCATAACCGGTAACTCGATAATGGATCTGAGATGCGTCTGTACTATGACGCGTATATTGTCATATCTTTCTTTTAATAGATTCCACGCGACCGCATAGTTCACCTCTGATATCTCGAGAAAGCTTACTATATTACTTGCTTCGTCGGTAAGCGCGGCTCTCAGGTATTGTAACTTATGAATATCACTGAGAGATGTATTCGAGTGTATGATAGAAGAAAATGAGTCATGGAAAAGAAACCATTCATCATATTTTCCCGAGAATTTGGGGAAATCGAGTTTCGGAAATTTGATATTAAAAGGTGTTTCTCGCATATCAGAGGACTGTGTTGGAGAAGGTGCTACCGCATTACGCGAGGTAAACGAGTAGTTGTTATACGCCGATTTTGACTCGGGAGCGCCGAAGGGGGGTGAGGGAGGGGGGTGAGGGAGGAGGGTACGGGAAATCCCCGGGGGGTGAAAGGGAGGGGTAAGGGGCGGGGTATCGGGTTACACAAGGGTATCGGATTACGCGGGGGTGAGGGAGAGGGGTGAGGGGGCGGAGTATCGGGTTACACAAAGATATCGGATTACGAGGGGGTAAGGGGGAGGAGGGGTGACCTTGGCATACCGCCGGGGTGATTCACCGGGGGTGACTCACCTGGATGACTCACCTGGATGACTCACCGGGGGATGACTCAGCCGCGCCGCGGGTCCGTTCCGCCGCCGCCGCCGCCGCCGCCGCGGGTCCGCGCGGGGTGTCCGCGGGGGGGGATCCGCGTCGCGCCGCGGGTCCGCGCGGGGTGTCCGCGGGGGGGGGTCCGCGTCGCGCCGCGGGTCCGCGCGGAGGAAGTGCGCGGGTCCGCGTTCGCGTTCGCGTTCGCGTACGCAGTTCGCGTAGAAGATACACGAGGTTTGCGCGGAGACATCACAAGAACTTTAGTTTAATCACCCAAAAAAAAACACGTTCATACACAAAGAACTTATTTTTAAAAAAAATGTACGTGTAACACTTTGCGCGGCCCCGGGCTTGACGTCGTGTTTTCGTACTGAGGAGCTGGAGTTACAAGATATCGTAAAGTAATCATGTAAGATTAAAAGGCTGTATATTGCGTGATTACAGTCCGTCTTGCAACTCCAACATTAATTTTGGTTCGGTATAATGAGGGGAGTCCCATAACCGCGACCCTCCATCTCAACAATCACACAAAGCGATTAACTACGTCGCCAAAAGTAATGGTGGAGTTGCAAGACGTAAAAGTAATCACGCAATATACAGCCTTTTAATCTTACGTGATTTAGTTACATATATCGTAACTCCACCATTAATTTTGGTGAGGGGGAACCCCATGACCGCGATCCTCCATCTCACAATCACAAAACAAAGGCGATTAACCGCGTCGCCAATCCCGAAAATTATATCCGCGCGAACGGCACGTTTAAACACGCTCGCAACCACAATGGGACTGAACGCAATGACGGTTGAAGAAGTCGCCAGAGAAAAATTATTATGGCGGTGTATAAAACTGATAGTCGTAATACGTATCGCGCTACAAAGGCGAGACAAAGACGAGCGCCGACGTCCACCGGATCATCGACGCCTCGCTTCCAATCTAAGTTATGATATGTGATATTTTGAATGTAAATTCACGCAGCCGATGCTCCGGCGAACGTAGCATATACGGCTCGAATAGAAATGCGTGCGAGGAAAATATAGTAAGATTTATACTTAAAAAACAATCCATCTACGCAGTACGTGAAAAGACAAAGGAAAAAATGACGTCATCGGGACGATAATCGACCCGATAACACATCGAACCTGTCGGGACATGTTCATTGTAAACAATATTTTTCTAGGAAAAGGGGGTGTTATCGCGTAGACTAAACAAATTCGCGCTATTTTTAAGACTTAGTACGCGAGACAAAAGAAAAGATCTTTCAAAAAAATTAGTTGGAGTGAGAGAGAAAGCAAAGGGTATATAACGAGGGATGAAGCGCGTCGAGCCGCAGTAGCCAGATTTTTTTAGAGTGATACATCGATCGAAGAGTATCGCGGTTTCTTCGTTATTGCATTATCATGTGCGAGTGCTCTGTAAAAGAGAATCTTATATCACTCAATCGCAACGATGTTCGTCCTGCTGTCGAGGCCTTCGGACATTCGCGATTTTAGCGCCGAACATTTACAATTCGTGCCGAAAACCGTTCTGCTGCAAATGTGCGGCGATCACATTTACTACGTGTGGGACAAGCTTCCGGAGCATATAAAGGCGGATTTGGAGGTGCAGACTTATCGTCGCTGTGACGAACATTACAACCAACCGTGGCAGCGAACGCACATCGACGGTCCCGCTCCGATAATTAAAGATTGCGCCGAATGTCAACGAAACAAACATTAGCTTCCGCGACGTGAACAATTTTGTTTTTCACAACAGTGAGCAAGAAGAAACGGTGCTTGTCTTTGTGCTAAATAGATAAAACATGGAGCAATTAGAGCAAACCGAACGCGATCTGTTGGAGCTGTCCGACCAAGTCACTACTTTGGGTGAATTTTTCACATGGGCGCTGCAATGCGCGGAATTCATCGAGCAGCTCGAGACACGAGCTCGTGACTTTCGTAGTAGTGCCAAACGTCCGCGGCTCTCGATCGGGCAGAAGCAATCGTTGGTTGCCAGAATAGCGCGAATCGAGGGTGCGAAGTCGCGATTGGAAAGACAATTTATCCATAGCGGTGGCGATTACGCGAACGCCGGTAACAGTGGCAACACGCGCGCGCGCGCGGCAGAACTCGTATGGCGAGAAATCAACGCCGCGTTCGAAAAGCGGATAATGACCGGTGCGGTAATTAATATAGACCATATAGAACCGCGACAGTTTTTGGAAGACGCCTGCAGCGTAGTGTGCAAGCGAGTGCGAAACATTATAAAAGAACATAACTACGTCAAAATGAACACCTTGTTCAACGGGGAGTTTGTAGCGGGTGATAAACGTGACAATAAGAGTTTTAATACAGATAACAAAGAACTGTGTAGTACATCGCACTTGCGCGAGTGGTACGAGCGGCATGTTATCGAGCCCACATTAGCGAAACTCGAGGAGTTCCAGGAACGCGACAGTGGGTGGGCGTTGACTCGAATCCTAAATTTGACAGTGAATGTCAACAAGTACAATCCTTTGCACGCGGAATGTCACCTGGAATTGCCTAAAGACATTAAAACGAAGCATGCGGTGATCAATGTGCTGTCTATGGACAATGCATGTTTTGCGTGGTCAGTGGTAGCCGCCTTGCATCCAGCTGAAAGAAATTCGGAACGGGAATCATAGTACCCGCATTATTCAACGGTACTGCATGTACAAAACATTGAATTCCCAATGACGTTGAGGCAAATTAAAAAATTCGAACAACTCAACGATATATCCGTCAACGTCTATACCATCGAGGGAAAGAAGACGTCAAACGTTCTTCCATTACGGCTTACCGATCACACGAGTGATAAACACGTGAATCTGCTGTACGTGCAGGATCCGCGAGACAGCAATGTCGGACATTTTGCGTGGATTAAGCATCTATCCTGCCTTGTGAGCTCGCAAATTAATAAACATGGACACACAAAGTACATTTGTGATCGGTAGGTATTTTTTAATAATATATTATATATCATTTTATATTTTGTGTAAAAAATTTTATAAAAATTGTATTTTTTTTTGCAGATGTCTTCACTACTTTAGTTCGAGCGACAAGTTGCAGTCTCACACCGAGGACTGCCGAAAGGTAAACGACTGCGCTATCAGACTACCGAGCGAGGACAACAAGTGGCTCAGCTTCAAGAACCACAGCAGGAAAGAGCGACTTCTTTTCGTGGTGTACGCCGATCTGGAATGTGTGCTGCAGAAGACACAACCGGATACGGAACACGCGTCATACGCCTATCAACATCATCGAGTATGTAGTATAGCATACTACGTACAGTGCTCGTACGACGACTCATTATCAGCGTATCGATTTCGTCGCGATAACGACTGCGTCGCGTGGTTCGTCGAGGAACTCAAAGGATTGGCGCATCGCGTAAAGAACATCTTGTCCAACATTGTAGGCATGGTAGACCTAACGCGAGACGAGTGGGAGACATATCACAGCGCGGCGAAATGTCATATATGCGAACAACCATTCACGCCAAATGATAATCGTGTGCGCGATCATTGCCACCTAACTGGACGTTACAGAGGTCCGGCACACTCGACGTGCAATCTGAATTATAAGGATTCTCACTTCATCCCAGTAATATTCCACAATCTGTCGGGCTACGACGCGCATTTCATTATTAAGGAGATAGCTGCCGCGTTCGAAGGCAATATTGATGTACTGCCTATAACAAAAGAAAAGTACATCTCGTTTACTAAACACGTGAAAGACACCGCGGAAAAATCTGATTTACGCAATGATATAAAACTAAGATTCATCGACTCGTACAAATTTCTGAGCGCGAGTCTCGCAAAATTGGCATCCTTTCTAGATAATGATAAATTAAAAATTATACGTTCAAATTTTTACACGTTATCCGACGACGATTTCAAATTATTGACGCGAAAAGGTGTCTTTCCATACAAATACGTGGACAGCTTCGAAAAGCTGGACGATACGTGTTTACCGCCGCGCGATTCATTTTACAGTTCCTTGACCGGTGACACCGTATCCGAAAGCAATTACGCGCACGCCGCGAACGTATAGCAGCGATTCTCCATTCGAACCCTGGGCGAATACAGCGATCTATATCTGAAAACCGATGTATTGCTGTTGGCTGACGTGTTTGAAAATTTCCGCGACAGCTGCGTCGCGAGTTACGGACTTGATCCAGCGTACTATTACACTTTACCAGGCTTTACGTGGGACGCCATGTTGAAACATACACGTATCAATTTTGAACTGTTGACAAACATTGACATGGTTATGTTTATCGAACGTGGTATTCGCGGCGGTCTGAGTCAATGTTTCGGCAGATACGCGCAGGCCAACAACAAGTACATGCAGTCGTACGATTCATCGAAACCGTCGTCGTACCTAATGTACTTCGATGTCAACAACTTGTACGGCTGGGCGATGTGTAAGCCATTACCTTACGCGGAGTTTCGATGGGTCGAAGACGTTTCGAATTTTGACTTTAGCGCGATCGCTGAGGATTCGCCTACGGGTTATATTCTCGAGGTCGATCTCGAGTATCCGCAGGATAAACATGACGCGCACACTGACCTACCGTTCTGTCCGACGCGCGATAAACCGCCCGGCAAACGGCAGGACAAACTTCTCGCCACGCTGCACGATAAGAAGCGTTATGTCATTCATTATCGCAATCTGCAGCAGTGCACGCGCCATGGTCTTCGCGTCACTAAAATACATCGCGTATTACAATTTGCTCAATCTGAGTGGCTCCGCGTTTACATTGAACTCAATACAAAATTTAGAACATTGGCTAAAAATGAGTTTGAAAAAAATTTATATAAATTAATGAATAACGCAGTTTTCGGGAAAACGATGGAAAATGTACGAAACCACGTCGATGTAAAATTATTGACGAAGTGGGACGGACGATAAGGCGCCGAAGCAATGATCGCGCGACCGAATTTCCACAGCAGGAGCGTATTTTCGGAAAATCTGATAGCTATTGAACTGCGCAAACTCGAGGTGAAATTCGACAAACCGATCTACGTCGGTATGTGCATCCTCGACTTGTCGAAGGTGTGTCTATACGAATTTCACCATGAGTACATGTCTCCCCTGTACCGCGAATCGTGTAGAATTATGTACACCGACACGGACAGTTTGATTTATCATATCGAGTGTGACGATGCGTATAAGAACATGAAACATGATATAGTCAAGTTCGACACGAGTGACTACGCGGTAGATAACGTGTACGGTATGCCTCTCGTCAATAAAAAAGTGCCGGGTCTGATGAAGGACGAAAACAATGGTGCCATTATGACCGAATTTGTTGGACTTAGGGCAAAAATGTACGCCTTGCGAGTCGATGGTAAAAGAGACTGTAAAAAAGCGAAAGGTGTCAAAAGCAACGTCATCGCGCGCACCATCACATTTGACGACTACACGCGGTGTCTGAACGATGAGATCGAAATGACTCGACCGCAGTCGTGCATACGATCGAAATTGCACGAAGTGTACACTATCAGCGAGACGAAGATTGCTCTGAGTCCGTACGACGATAAGCGATATATCATGCCGGATTCGATCGATACGTTACCTTGGGGCCATTATCGCATACCTTTATATGATAAGGAACAGTGAAAATTCATGTATGTATGTATGCAATGTATGTATGTATGCAATGTATGTAGTAGTATATTACGACATATGTGTAACGTAATATAAGGTAGTAGTATAACATATGAATGTATGTATGTATGTAGTAGTATATTACGACATATGTGTAACGTAATATAAGGTAGTAGTATAACATATGAATGTATGTATGCATGTAATGTAACGTATGTATAATCGAAGGAATATTAATCGCGCATACTTTTGTATTTTATATTATAAACATATATTAAAAAAAAAAGTTGTTATACAATATTATCTATGCAATTGATGTGAATGACAAAATAATTGTTACGACGATTTCAATAATCTTTTGTAATCGAATTATTGGACTCGAGCGCCAGAGGGATTGAAATTATTTAATAATTTCTGTATTGTTACTTATTAAAATAATGTGGAAAGAATATTAATCACGCATATTTTTATATTTTATAATATAAACATTTATTCAATAAAAAAGTTTTTTATCCAATATTTTCATTTATTATTTCCCTATAAACATTTTATTCCCAAAGTACGGCATGTCATTCTGCGTGAACGTTATCTGCTTATTATATGGAATCAAAAAGTTAAATCGATTTAAGTATGTTGATTTAAGCCGATTCGACGACTGCAACTTGACCAACGTAAAACTCTATCTAAACTCTGAAGTTTATCCATACGACGACTTGAATTTGGATTTTGGCAAACACAGATGGACGATTCTGTACGATATGTACGCGCGTTTCTGCAAGAACTACTACGGATACGAATATCTCGAGCCGAGTCTCACCGTTTTCAACATTACTACTACGTAACGGCCCGTGTGTGATCATCGATTGCTCGCGCCAAAATCCGTCAAAAGCGCCACCGTGGATGTTAGACTGGAATTCGATTGCATGGAGAACGTACCGCCGAATACCTCCGCGTACTGTCTCATCATACACGACCGCGTGATCGAGTACAATCCGTTGACGAATGTAGTGCGCAATTTAGTCTGAGTGTTCGCGGCAACGTCGACATGAATATTTTCTCTCTCTCTTATTCCATCCAGAGAATAAGGGAGGGGGGGTAGAGGGAGTATAAATCAGATTGTTGCGAAACGGTTTTGCAGAGTTGCGCGTCATTTTTCTCGATCGACGCATCGACGAGAGAAAGAGAGAGATAAAGAAATCTCATCATCATGTCCGTACCAACGTTCGTGGACCTGCAAGGATTCCTCGTTGGGATGAAATTTGTCGTGAAGGAGGTGGCGGTGTTGAGAAAAGGCTGCATTCTGACGCATCACATCTTTAATTACCCCATGCCGTGGAATCTCCTCACAAAATCCGACAAATCGTGCGCTACCTGGTTGATTGCAAATTATCATGGATTACGATGGGAAGACGGAAACGTGCCGTACAGCAAGGTGAAACACCTGATTACATCGGCCGTGTTCGGTGAGGAAGAGGAAAATGACGACGACGACGACGAGATGCCGACCCTCGTGTACGTCAAGGGATGTCAGAAACGAGAATGGCTGGTAAATTTGCTGGAAAATTATGCGCGAAGAAACCTAATCGTCGAGACTTTGAATGCGCATTACGAGGATATTGAATCTTTGAGAAAACTCGATGACGCCAATACTATGCGATGTGGAAAACATGAAAAAAATTGCGCATTACAAAATGTACTATAGTATATTGTGTTACAAGTGCGGAAAGTTGGCTATTGGTTACGAGCGCGGGTAGGCGCACGAGCCGAAGGCGAGTGCGCCTACGGTGCGCTCGTGACTAACAGCCAACTTCCGTACGTGTAACACATACTATTTTGTATTACAAGTGCATGTAGGGATGGGGGTTAAGAGAGTGGAAATGTGCGTATATTAGACGAGTGCGGGTAGACGCACGAGCCGAAGGCGAGTGCGTTTACCCGCACGAGCAGTCTTAAAGAAAGACTTGCGGGGGGTCATTTCTCCCAACGAGGGGGGGCGAAGCCCCCCCGAGTTGGGATAACTGACACGGGGGGTTCGGGGGGGCGAAGCCCCCCCGAGTTGAAAGTTGGGCGCAGGATGGGAGGGGGGCGCGGGGGGAGGGGCGGAGCCCCTCCCCCGTTTATGATAAAGCAACGTTTATTTCAGGAGCAAACATGATGTTAGGTTTTCGCCGGCTCGTAGCTCGAGGGAACGGTACCGGCACATGCCGGGCTTCCCGACGAACCGCGTTTCGTTCCCGGAAGACGCGATCCCGACGACCGACGCGACGTACGACTTATCAATCGTCCTGGCGTGCGAATCCGCGCGACATACGTGCACACACATACACACCCGCTACGCGACTCCTCGATAATTTCGGGTACACAGAAAATTTTTGTATTACACGTGCATGCAAAGTAGCACTTTGCGTGCGTGTTTTCTGTGCGGAAAGTAACGATTTGCCAACATCCACCTACAAAATATTGCACGTCATATCCAAAGTCATAGTTAACGGGAAAACCGTGTTCTAAAACTCATAGCGCACGGGTTCAAGCCATAGCTAACGGGTATCAACGCCATCTCGCAGCGCACACAGAAAACAACTACCGAAAATACCGCCACTTCGCCTTTTCCCAACACTCGCACCTAACCTAACAGCTACTCACATGTCACTCGCAGAAACCGAACCGACTCAATGTAAAATTGTTCGTGTATGACGTGTACCCGAAATCGTCGAGGAGTCGCGTGTCGCGTAGCGGGTGTGTATGTGTGTGCACGTGTGTCGCGCGGATTCGCACGCCAGGACGATCGATAAGTCGTCCGTCGCGTTGTCGGGATCGCGTCTTCCGGGAAGGAAACGCGGATCCTCGGGAAGCCCGGCACGTGCCGGTACCGTTCCCTCGAGCTACGAGCCGGCAAAAACCTAACATCATGTTTGCTCTTATAATAAACGTTGCTTTATCATTAGACATAACCTCAGAAATGCCAGAAACCGAGATCGACTCAATGTAAAATTTTTCGCGGGTAGGCGCACGAGCCGAAGGCGAGTGCGCCTACCCGCGCTCTTAACCAATAGCCAACTTTCCGCACTTGTAACACAATATACTATACATTGAGTCGATCTCGGTTTCTGGCATTTCTGAGGTTATGTCTAATGATAAAGCAACGTTTATTATAAGAGCAAACATGATGTTAGGTTTTCGCCGGCTCGTAGCTCGAGGGAACGGTACCGGCACGTGCCGGGCTTCCCGAGGATCCGCGTTTCCTTCCCGGAAGACGCGATCCCGACAACGCGACGGACGACTTATCGATCGTCCTGGCGTGCGAATCCGCGCGACACACGTGCACACACATACACACCCGCTACGCGACACGCGACTCCTCGACGATTTCGGGTACACGTCATACACGAACAATTTTACATTGAGTCGGTTCGGTTTCTGCGAGTGACATGTGAGTAGCTGTTAGGTTAGGTGCGAGTGTTGGGAAGAGGCGAAGTGGCGGTATTTTCGGTAGTTGTTTTCTGTGTGCGCTGCGAGATGGCGTTGATACCCGTTAGCTATGGCTTGAACCCGTGCGCTATGAGTTTTAGAACACGGTTTTCCCGTTAACTATGACTTTGGATATGACGTGTGCAATATTTTGTAGGTGGATGTTGGCAAATCGTTACTTTCCGCACAGAAAACACGCACGCAAAGTGCTACTTTGCATGCACGTGTAATACAAAAACTATTTAACTGGTGGTTGCGCGCAACGCCATGTTGCCCGATGTCATAAGAATTTGCGAGTTTTTTTTAAATAAATTATATATAACTTTTTATAATGTTTTATTTCTTACTCCCCCTCCCATCCATCATCCTCATCATCGTTAGAGTAAGCTTTACTTCCCCCTCTCCTAAAAAAATCCACTGCGCAGTTCTATAAATATTAATTCCCTCTCCCTCTTTCCCTCACCATATCATTACTTTTAGTGGATTGTCGCGTTCACTCGATTAATTTTATATGATCAGTCTCGTCGCGATCGCTTGTACTGACGGACAACTTCTCAGAGTTGAGAGAAAGTGAAAATGTTCTCCTTTAAAGAATGCAACAGCAACAGCAGCAGCAGCAGCAGCAGCAACAACAACGGTGGAAATCGTATGAATGCCACGAATTATTACGTGCCGATTCACGACGTTGAAACTCAAACGTATGAGGCCAGATGTGATAGGTAAGTTTCTTTTACAGATAAAATGAAACATATAAAGTCCAGTTTTTTTATATATTTACAAATTGTAATATTTATGAAATAAAAAACTAATTTTATTTCTTTTATACAGCATGTCGTTGAAGCTTCGCGCGGTTCGCATACTCGGCAGACGATACGCGCTGACAGCCACGGGATACAAATTTCTCGAAATTGGCATCAACGTAGGCCCACCGAGCTACGTGGAGATCGCCGTTGGAGATCATCGAGGAAAAGAACTGCTGTTATCTCTTGAAACGTGGAATGCACTCTACGAGCAACGGCGAAATATTCATAATTTCTTTTACAACGACTACAAAGATGTACATAGTTTTCTAAACGTTGGACCGCTAACGGTGAGAGTTTGTACGTCGCCGGTTATGAATGTCAAACTCATACGTTTAGAATCTGCAAACGTATACTTGATGATGACCGAATCGACGTTGCATCGTATGTTCGTTCTCGATCGGTGCATCAATGCGAGATTCGATCGTTTGGTCAGAATACTTGCGGCGGTCGATGCAAAGTATGCGCAGTTCTCCGATATCGCGTCCACCTTGACGGATCCCAAGGAAGCGTCGACGGTAATATACGCAAGCGATGCGTTCAATACGAATCAGCTCGTCGATTGTGAGCTCGCAGCTTTAGTATTTAGTACGTAAAAGATATATTATGTATTAAAAAGGAGTTAAATAAACAGGCTTTTTTTACACCTAATTAAACGATGTAATTTTCTTTACATGCATGTCCTTCCCTACCTAAATTTTATCATCGATGCGTTGCGGTCGATCATCGTCGATCCGCCATTTTTTCCATTGTTTTTTCGCGTACTGCGTAGTAAAAATAGCGTGAAATTGTTTAATTTACGCGATAACACCCCCTTTTCCTAGAAAAAAAACTGTTGTTTACGACGACGAACATGTCCCGACAGGTTCGATACGTCATCGAAAAAAAAAAAAAAAACGCTGTCGAGTTAGTTTTACTATCATGCGCATGTCCCGACAGGTTCGATGCGTCATCGAAAAAAAAAAAACACGCAGCGACACCGCTAAGTGGCGCATGATAGTAGACTAACTCGACAGCGTGTTTTTTTTTTCGATGACGTATCGAACCTGTCGGGACATGCGCATGACAGTAAGACTAACTCGACAGCGTGTTTTTTTTTTTCGATGACGTATCGAACCTGTCGGGACCTCGTCGTCGTAAACAACAGTTTTTTTCTAGGAAAAGTGGGTGTTATCGCGTAAATTAAACAATTTCACGCTATTTTTACTACGCAGTACGCGAAAAAACAATGGAAAAAATGGCGGATCGACGATAATCGACCGCAACGCATCGATGATAAAATTTAGGTAGGGAAGGACATGCATGTAAAAAAAATTACATCGTTTAATTAAGTGTAAAAAAAGCCTGTTTATTTAACTCCTTTTTAATACATAATATATCTTTTACGTACTAAAAACTAAAGCTGCGAGCTCACAATCGACGAGCTGATTCGTATTGAACGCATCGCTAGCGTATATTACCGTCGACGCTTCCTTGGGATCCGTCAAGGTGGACGCGATATCGGAGAACTGCGCATACTTTGCATCGACCGCCGCAAGTATTCTGACCAAACGATCGAATCTCGCATTGATGCACCGATCGAGATCGAACATGCGATGCAACGTCGATTCGGTCATCATCAAGTATACGTTTGCAGATTCTAAACGTATGAGTTTGACATTCATATAAAATTAATCGAGTGAACGCGACAATCCACTAAAAGTAATGATATGGTGAGGGAAAGAGGGAGAGGGAATTAATATTTATAGAACTGCGCAGTGGATTTTTTTAGGAGAGGGGGAAGTAAAGCTTACTCTAACGATGATGAGGATGATGGAGGGGAGGGGGAGTAAGAAATAAAACATTATAAAAAGTTATATATAATTTATTTTAAAAAAACTCGCAAATTCTTATGACATCGGGCAACATGGCGTTGCGCGCGACCACCAGTTAAATAGTTTTAGTACATTTTGTAATGCGCAATTTTTTTCATGTTTTCCACATCGCATAGTATTGGCGTCATCGAGTTTTCTCAAAGATTCAATATCCTCGTAATGCGCATCCAGAGTCTCGACGATTAGGTTTCTTCGCGCATAATTCTCCAGCAAATTTACCAGCCATTCTCGTTTCTGACATCCCTTGACGTACACGAGGGTCGGCATCTCGTCGTCGTCGTCGTCATTTTCCTCTTCCTCACCGAACACGGCCGATGTAATCAGGTGTTTCACCTTGCTGTACGGCACGTTTCCGTCTTCCCATCGTAATCCATGATAATTTGCAATCAACCAGGTAGCGCACGATTTGTCAGATTTTGTGAGGAGATTCCACGGCATGGGGTAATTAAAGATGTGATGCGTCAGAATGCAGCCTTTTCTCAACACCGCCACCTCCTTCACGACAAATTTCATCCCAACGAGGAATCCTTGCAGGTCCACGAACGTTGGTACGGACATGATGATGAGATTTTTTTATCCCTCTCTTTCTCTCGTCGATGCGTCGATCGAGAAAAATGACGCGCAACTCTGCAAAACCGTCTCGCAACAATCTGATTTATACTCCCTCTACCCCCCTCCCTTATTCTCTGGATGGAATAAGAGAGAGAGAAAATATTCATGTCGACGTTGCCGCGAACAGACTAATTTGCGCACTACATTCGTCAACGGATTGTACTCGATCACGCGGTCGTGTATGATGAGACAGTACGCGGAGGTATTCGGCGGTACGTTCTCCATGCAATCGAATTCCAGTCTAACATCCACTGTGGCGCTTTTGACGGATTTTGGCGCGAGAAATCGATGATCACACACGGGCCGTTACGTAGTAGTAATGTTGAAAACGGTGAGACTCGGCTCGAGATATTCGTATCCGTAGTAGTTCTTGCAGAAACGCGCGTACGTATCGTACAGAATCGTCCATCTGTGTTTGCCAAAATCCAAATTCAAGTCGTCGTATGGATAAACTTCAGAGTTTAGATAGAGTTTTACGTTGGTCAAGTTGCAGTCGTCGAATCGGCTTAAATCAACATACTTAAATCGATTTAACTTTTTGATTCCATATAATAAGCAGATAACGTTCACGCAGAATGACATGCCGTACTTTGGGAATAAAATGTTTATAGGGAAATAATAAATGGAAATATTGGATAAAAAACTTTTTTATTGAATAAATGTTTATATTATAAAATATAAAAATATGCGTGATTAATATTCCTTCCACATTATTTTAATAAGTAACAATACAGAAATTATTATATAATTTCAATCCCTCTGGCGCTCGAGTCCAATAATTCGATTACAAAAGATTATTGAAATCGTCGTACCAATTATCTTGTCATTCACATCAATTGCATAGATAATATTGTATAACAACTTTTTTTTTTAATATATGTTTATAATATAAAATACAAAAGTATGCGCGATTAATATTCCTTCGATTATACATACGTTACATTACATGCATACATACATTCATATGTTATACTACTACCTTATATTACGTTACACATATGTCGTAATATACTACTACATACATACATACATTCATATGCTATACTACTACCTTATATTACGTTACACATATGTCGTAATATACTACTACATACATTGCATACATACATACATGAATTTTCACTGTTCCTTATCATATAAAGGTATGCGATAATGGCCCCAAGGCAACGTATCGATCGAATCCGGCATGATATATCGCTTATCGTCGTACGGACTCAGAGCAATCTTCGTCTCGCTGATAGTGTACACTTCGTGCAATTTCGATCGTATGCACGACTGCGGTCGAGTCATTTCGATCTCATCGTTCAGACACCGCGTGTAGTCGTCAAATGTGATGGTGCGCGCGATGACGTTGCTTTTGACACCTTTCGCTTTTTTACAGTCTCTTTTACCATCGACTCGCAAGGCGTACATTTTTGCCCTAAGTCCAACAAATTCGGTCATAATGGCACCATTGTTTTCGTCCTTCATCAGACCCGGCACTTTTTTATTGACGAGAGGCATACCGTACACGTTATCTACCGCGTAGTCACTCGTGTCGAACTTGACTATATCATGTTTCATGTTCTTATACGCATCGTCACACTCGATATGATAAATCAAACTGTCCGTGTCGGTGTACATAATTCTACACGATTCGCGGTACAGGGGAGACATGTACTCATGGTGAAATTCGTATAGACACACCTTCGACAAGTCGAGGATGCACATACCGACGTAGATCGGTTTGTCGAATTTCACCTCGAGTTTGCGCAGTTCAATAGCTATCAGATTTTCCGAAAATACGTTCCTGCTGTGGAAATTCAGTCGCGCGATCATTGCTTCGGCGCCTTATCGTCCGTCCTACTTCGTCAATAATTTTACATCGACGTGGTTTCGTACATTTTCCATCGTTTTCCCGAAAACTGCGTTATTCATTAATTTATATAAATTTTTTTCAAACTCATTTTTAGCCAATGTTCTAAATTTTGTATTGAGTTCAATGTAAGCGCGGAGCCACTCAGATTGAGCAAATTGTAATACGCGATGTATTTTAGTGACGCGAAGACCATGGCGCGTGCACTGCTGCAGATTGCGATAATGAATGACATAACGCTTCTTATCGTGCAGCGTGGCGAGAAGTTTGTCCTGCCGTTTGCCGGGCGGTTTATCGCGCGTCGGACAGAACGGTAGGTCAGTGTGCGCGTCATGTTTATCCTGCGGATACTCGAGATCGACCTCGAGAATATAACCCGTAGGCGAATCCTCAGCGATCGCGCTAAAGTCGAAATTCGAAACGTCTTCGACCCATCGAAACTCCGCGTAAGGTAATGG
This sequence comes from Temnothorax ravouxi, assembly GCA_030770255.1. Taxonomy (NCBI): domain Eukaryota; kingdom Metazoa; phylum Arthropoda; class Insecta; order Hymenoptera; family Formicidae; genus Temnothorax; species Temnothorax ravouxi. Next base: position 173,676 of record JASTWP010000067.1, read on the forward strand.
CTTACACATCGCCCAGCCGTACAAGTTGTTGACATCGAAGTACATTAGGTACGACGACGGTTTCGATGAATCGTACGACTGCATGTACTTGTTGTTGGCCTGCGCGTATCTGCCGGAACATTGACTCAGACCGCCGCGAATACCACGTTCGATAAACATAACCATGTCAATGTTTGTCAACAGTTCAAAATTGATACGTGTATGTTTCAACATGGCGTCCCACGTAAAGCCTGGTAAAGTGTAATAGTACGCTGGATCAAGTCCGTAACTCGCGATGCAGCTGTCGCGGAAATTTTCAAACACGTCGGCCAACAGCAATATCGACGAGGGACTCCGATGTATCGACACCGATGGATCAGGTGAGAAAAAGGTAAGTAAAATTGCAAATTCTCGAAATTTTCACTTCTATGATTCAACAATTTATTCAATTTGGTCGATTCGCACAGTTGGTTATACACAAATCTCGCAATTATACAAGTTGCCGTTCACAGGTATGCCAGAGGCTAAGTGCTCGCCAGTTTCACGACGCACGATTTTAATTCGACAATTTATGCCGTTCGCCAATGTTAAAGCGATAGTTAACGCGTTTCGCGGGCGTTCCCGGTTGTTTTGGATGATGAAAAGGTGAGTTACAGAACCATCGAATTACGTTCGTGGGACTTAGCGCGATAACGAAGTTGTACGTGTGAACCTTTCAACGATCCCCGAGAGACTGCCTCGAGTCCCGTATCTCGCTGCGGCTCCCCACCTTTGGGACGTTTCCCCCACTACCTAGCTCTACGGCCGCTTTCTCTTTTGGTAATTTTCCATTCTAAACAGTAGAATAGATGTTTACCGTTTTCGACCGCGCCAGATGTTCCCGGTGGAAATTTCCGTGCCCTTCGCCTTTGTTACGACGCATATTCTTGACGCCCGGGTAGTGGTTTTTCACCACTTCGAATATTTATGCTATTACGACGCCGACCTCTGCGCACGCTATCTATTACGCCTCTATGACGGATTCCAGGGTGACTTCCCGGAGAAGATGTCCAGGTGTTTCGCGACGCGCCCGCCGTTGACGCCGACGCTCCCTGACTTACTCTCGGCACCTGGGGATCGCGATTCCGACCTTTGTTCTCGGCGAAGATGTCCGGGCAGCGAGTTCGCTGACCGGTCGGCTATCTCGCCTCCCGGCCGTCGGACTTCGACGCCGATCGCACCTGACGACGTCCCAGGTGTCCCTCCTTGGTCAGGGAACCTTTTTCCTCGGGGATGACGTCCCGTCCGCGACTTCGCCTCCTGGTGGTGCGGGTTCGTCGCCGACCCTATCTGACCGTATACCAAGTCCCTCTCTCGCGTCAGGGATACACGGTTCCCCTATCCAACGCTCGGTCCGACATTTTAGCGACCGGTCGCTCGACCGCAAATCTACCGCGCCCTGACCGATTTTCGCGACTCCCCTTCGCGTCAGGGACTCTCTCTTTCTCGGAATACGGCGCGTTCCGCCATCTAGCCGACCGTCCGTTCGCCCGCGCAATCGTTTTTCCGGCTAAGTGTTCTAACGCCTTCCGTAACGATTCCGCCACGCGATACTCTGGCCCCTTACGCTGCCGTCGTCTCGCCTCTTCCGCCGCTGTTGGGTGTGTTGGTCGTCGCCGTGACGCATACGGCTGCAAGGTCTACCATGCCTACAATGTTGGACAAGATGTTCTTTACGCGATGCGCCAATCCTTTGAGTTCCTCGACGAACCACGCGACGCAGTCGTTATCGCGACGAAATCGATACGCTGATAATGAGTCGTCGTACGAGCACTGTACGTAGTATGCTATACTACATACTCGATGATGTTAATAGGCGTATGACGCGTGTTCCGTATCCGGTTGTGTCTTCTGCAGCACACATTCCAGATCGGCGTACACCACGAAAAGAAGTCGCTCTTTCCTGCTGTGGTTCTTGAAGCTGAGCCACTTGTTGTCCTCGCTCGGTAGTCTGATAGCGCAGTCGTTTACTTTTCGGCAGTCCTCGGTGTGAGACTGCAACTTGTCGCTCGAACTAAAGTAGTGAAGACATCTGCAAAAAAAAATACAATTTTTATAAAATTTTTTACACAAAATATAAAATGATATATAATATATTATTAAAAAATACCTACCGATCACAAATGTACTTTGTGTGTCCATGTTTATTAATTTGCGAGCTCACAAGGCAGGATAGATGCTTAATCCACGCAAAATGTCCGACATTGCTGTCTCGCGGATCCTGCACGTACAGCAGATTCACGTGTTTATCACTCGTGTGATCGGTAAGCCGTAATGGAAGAACGTTTGACGTCTTCTTTCCCTCGATGGTATAGACGTTGACGGATATATCGTTGAGTTGTTCGAATTTTTTAATTTGCCTCAACGTCATTGGGAATTCAATGTTTTGTACATGCAGTACCGTTGAATAATGCGGGTACGATGATTCCCGTTCCGAATTTCTTTCAGCTGGATGCAAGGCGGCTACCACTGACCACGCAAAACATGCATTGTCCATAGACAGCACATTGATCACCGCATGCTTCGTTTTAATGTCTTTAGGCAATTCCAGGTGACATCCCGCGTGCAAAGGATTGTACTTGTTGACATTCACTGTCAAATTTAGGATTCGAGTCAACGCCCACCCACTGTCGCGTTCCTGGAACTCCTCGAGTTTCGCTAATGTGGGCTCGATAACATGCCGCTCGTACCACTCGCGCAAGTGCGATGTACTACACAGTTCTTTGTTATCTGTATTAAAACTCTTATTGTCACGTTTATCACCCGCCACAAACTCCCCGTTGAACGAGGTGTTCACTTTGACGTAGTTATGTTCTTTTATAATGTCTCGCATTCGCTTGCACACTACGCTGCAGGCGTTTTCCAAAAACTGTCGCGGTTTTTATGGTCTATATTAATTACCGCACCGGTCATTATTCGCGTTTCGAAAGCGGCGTTGATTTCTCGCCATACGAGTTCTGCTGCGCGCGTGTCGCCACTGTTACCGGCGTTCGCGTAATCGCCACCGCTATGGATAAATTGTCTTTCCAATCGCGACTTCGCACCCTCGAGTCGCGCTATTCTGGCACCCAACGATTGCCTCTGCCCGATCGAGAGCCGCGGACGTTTGGCACTACTACGAAAGTCACGAGCTCGTGTCTCGAGCTGCTCGATGAATTCCACGCATTGCAGCGCCCATGTGAAATATTCACCCAAAGTAGTGACTTGGTCGGACAGCTCCAACAGATCGCGTTCGGTTTGTTCCAATTGCTCCATGTTTTATCTATTTAGCACAAAGACAAGCACCGTTTCTTCTTGTTCACTGTTGTGAAAAATAAAATTGTTCACGTCGCGAAAACTAATGTTTGTTTCGTTGACATTCGGCGCAATCTTTAATCATTGGAGCGGGACCGTCGATGTCCGTTCGCTGCCACGGTTGGTTGTAATGTTCGTCACAGCGACGATAAGTCTGCACCTCCAAATCCGCCTTTATATGTTCTGGAAGCTTGTCCCACACGTAGTAAATGTGATCGCCGCACATTTGCAGCAGAACGGTTTTCGGCACGAATTGTAACTGTTCGGCGCTAAAATCGCGAATGTCCGAAGGCCTCGACAGCAGGACGAACATCGTTGCGATTGAGTGATATAAGATTCTCTTTTACAGAGCATTTGCACATGATAATGTTCGATCATGCAATAACGAAGATACTCTTCGATCGATGTATCACTCTAAAAAAATCTGGCTACTGCGGCTTGACGCGCTTCATCCCTCATTATATACCCTTTGCTCTCTCTCTCACTCCAACTGATTTTTTGAAAGATCTTTTCCTTTGTCTCGCGTACTGCGTCGTAAAAATAGCGCAAATTTGTTTAGTCTACGCGATAACACCCCCTTTTCCTAGAAAAATATTGTTTACAATGAACATGTCCCGACAGGTTCGATGTGTTATCGGGTCGATCATCGTCCCGATGACGTCATTTTTTCCTTTGTCTTTTCACGTACTGCGTAGATGGATTGTTTTTTAAGTATAAATCTTACTATATTTTCCTCGCACGCATTTCTATTCGAGCCGTATATGCTACGTCCGCCGGAGCATCGGCTGCGTGAATTTACATTCAAAATATCACATATTATAACTTAGATTAGAAGCGAGGCGTTGATGTTCCGATGAACGTCGGCGCTCGTCTCTGTCTCGCCTTTGTAGCGCGAGACGTATTGCGACTATCAGTTTTATACATCGCCATAATAATTTTTCTCTGGCGACTTCTTCAACCGTCATTGCGTTCAGTCTCGTCGAGTCCGCGCAAAGTGTTACACGTACATATTTTTTAAATAAGTTTTTTGTGTATGAACGTGTTTTTTTGGTGATTAAACTAAATTTCTTGTGATGTCTCCGCGCGAACCTCGTGTACCTAAAGACATAGAAGACAGTGAAATTTTGGGGGAGCCCGATGCTCCCCAGTTTGAAGATGCTATAGAGGCGTTTGAAGGCGCTGCTCCCGCTCCCCGGCTTCCGTTTGGGGGCACGATATCCGCGCCCGGCCGCGCGCGGGAGGACTTGTTCCGCCTGATGGGGGCCCGATTTCCCCTAGCGGATGAGGCAATTTCGTTTGGGGGCACGATATCCGCGCCCGGCCGCGCGCGGGAGGACCTGTTCCGCCTGATGGAAGTCCGATTCCCTCTCGCGGATAAGGCGCTGATTGCCTACGCGAACCGCGTACGCGATTGCGAACGTGAACGCGAACGCGGACCCGCGGACCCCTCCCGCGCAGACCCGCGGCGCGACGCGGACCCCCCCGCGGACCCGCGGACCCGCGGCGGCGGCGGCGGCGGCGGCGCTGACCCGCGGCGAGGGTGAGTCATCCCCGGTGAGTCACCCCCGGTGAGTCATCACGGTGGTATGCCAAGATCACCCCCCCTCCCCCTCACCCCCTCGTAATCCGATATCCTTGAAATCCGATACCCCCCCTCCCCCTCACCTCCTCGTAATCCGATATTCTTCTGTAACCCGATACCCCGCCCCCTCCCCCCTCCCCCTCACCCTCGCGTAATCCGATACCTTTGTGTAACCCGATACCCCGCACCCTCACCCCTCCCCTTCCCCCTCCCCCTCACCCCCCGGGGATTTCCCGTACCCTCCCTCCCTCACCCCCCCTCGGAGCCCCCGGGGCCGAATCGGCGTATAACAACTACTCTTGTAAGAGGATTTCACGCACTTACTTCTGCTTGACTCAACACTCTGAAAACTTCGTCCGGAATATCCTCATGAGACATTTCACTGTCATAACGTGAGTCGTCTGACAATATTGCGTCATCATCAACTTCCATTCCTTCCTCGTCATTCACTTCCAGTTCTTCATCGTTTGCTTCAACTTCCATTCTTTCTTCTCCTTCAAACAATTTCTCGAAATCCATTTTGAACTTTGTATGCCTCAAAAGGCGCAATACACAGTACTACTGTTAAAATCACACAGTACAATCAGACAGTACAAACAGTCGCAACACTTGAAATTTTTTGACAAGACAAACACGTTTGAACACGATCCAGCACGCCAACCGACTCTTACTTCCAGTCCTCGACTACTGAGCGTACCTTCAAATTCATTCTTCTACATTTCACTATTGTCACGTCGTTTGTTTAACATATCTAATTTCACCATGATCTCAGCATCTGTACGGATGCGCATGCCGAAAAATCTGCGATGGGCAGTTTTGCACGTGTGCGATGAAGTCACCGCGAGACACGTATGTTCTTGAAAACGATATCGCGCCATTGACTTTCGATGATTTGATCTGTATAACTGCTATTGAACAGTTATCAAACAGCTCTTGAACCGCTATAAAACAGCTATTGAACCGCAATGAAACAGCTATCAAACAACTCTTGAACAGCTATCAAACAACTAAAACAATGGGTGCGGGTCATCTTCGTTTGTCGAGACATTATTGGATTGGTCCCATAAAAGAGCGCGTTTCAGATACATGTCTATATAACGCAGTTCGTACGATCCTTCGGGAATGGTAATCTCCTTGTCGTCGTCGCCATAGTAGAATTTATTGTTCAACGAATTTACATTTGGTATCGTGTGAAAGGTTTCAAAATCTGTCAGACCGAGCTCGTAATCGCCATCGCTCAAATCCACGGCGGGAAAGTAGCTTACCGCGAGGATGCTGCTCTTGCCGGTAAGCGTAAATGTCAGTAACATGTTTGAATGAATACTGAGATTAAACAGCGTAACGCCGGTCTTTAAATTGATTGTCAACCGACTGTAGAAAACGCAGACACAGTTGTCCGCAATTGCTCTGATCGTATCGTTGATAAGGCGTGCGATTGTACTTTATCATATTGTTCTCTAGATACTGCGCCAATTTTCTCGGTGGTTGAAGATTGCCAAAACTGTCGAAATATATGGCACAATCTCCCCTCTTCGCGTACGCCACCCAGTGAGTACCCGGTCCCTCAGTATTATCCAAATTCACGATACCGCTCTCGTTTCGACGTATATCGCCGATCGGTAACGAGTCGAGCATGAAAATACCTCTAAAATATGGAATGCGCATACGTTTTGCCAATTGTTGCAGTTGCACATTGGTGGTTACACCCTTGGGAATTTTTAGCGTCTCTTCGACGTTTTTTTTCTCGAAACTCCCCGTCCGCGTTTGTACGGAGCGAGATAAAGTCCGTGACCTTCCATGGCGCGATTGTGACGTTGCATTTCTTCCAGATGACGCCGCGCGGCTTTGTTATCATTCACGGCTTTTGCGACTCCCGCCGCTCCGCCGACCAACGAGCCGAGAACCCCTAATAACGGCAGGATCGGTAGGATATCGCCGCATTTCGCTACCGGAGGTATTCGCTTGGTCTTCTTCTTTTTCTTTGTTTTCAAATCCATACCGAGTTTCGTTTTAGCCTTCATGGCCGCCCAGACGGCTGTAGCCGCAGCTTTCTCTCCGAGAGTCGAATCGTTCGCGGTGACACGTTTTCGCGCTTCCGCGGCGAGTATATTGTCTGCCACGTGTCATTCTGCGAGATCGTTGCTACGCGAGTAGGCTATGTCGTGCTCGCGACACGCTGCGTCCAATGGATTAATACCCCGATCACCTCTTGCCAATCGTGTTTCTAAGCGAGTTCCCGGTCCGCAAAATTGATAGTCGGGGATGTGTAATTCGATCGGAAGCGCGTTTATCGCGCGATTCAACAGACCTCGGCCTATCTTCGGCGGCATTCGCCGCAGTTTTTTCACAACGGCGGCGGACCGTCGATGTGCGTTTGCTGACACGGCAAATTATAATGTATTAAACAGCGCCGATATTGCTGAACCTCCGAATCTGCCTTGATATGTTCGGGAAGCTTATCCCACAAATAATCTATGTGATTATAAAACTGTCGCAGTAGAATGACCTTTGGTATATACTTTAACTGCTCAGCGGTTAAATTGTAAATATCGCTGTTATCCGACACGAGCAAAAACATTTTAAAGACTGAGCATCTCAGCTCTACGCGTCTCTATAAATAGGCCAGCTTTCTCGATACTGCATTTCATTCGTTGTGGAGGGGAGGTAAAATGCGGTTCGTACGACAATCGCGGACGATCAAAGTGACAAACTTTGACGATAAGATGCCGTTAACGAAAGAGGTGCGCAAACATGGAGGCATGCTACCGATTTCTATACGCGGCATCATCTGCGGTCCGTCGAATTGCGGCAAGACAAACGTCTTGATAAGCTTACTGGAAAGACCGCACGGTGTACGTTTCGAGAACGTTTATGTGTACTCGAAATCGTTGCAACAACCGAAATATCGATATTTGGAGAATATACTAACACCGATAGAAGAGATTGGCTACTTTACGTTCTCGAATAACAGTGACGTCATTCCACCGAGCGAGGCGCTCCCGAATTTTATTTTTATCTTTGATGACGTGGCGTGCGACAAGCAGGATACGATAAGAGAATACTTTGCAATGGGCCGGCACGCGGACGTTGACTCTTTCTATCATTGTCAGACGTATGCAAAAATACCAAAGCATCTTATTCGCGACAACGCGAATTTATTGATTCTGTTTAAACAGGATGGTACCAATTTGAAACACGTGTACAACGATCACGTAAACACAGATATGTCTTACGATGATTTCAGTAAATTGTGTCATACGTGTTGGCAACAAAAGTGTGGATTCGTGGTGATAAACAAGGACAGCGCGATTTCGAATGGTCGATACAGAAAAAAATTTAACGACTTTGCGATACCGAAACGTGGTTAGTTGTTGTCGGCGCGCCGATTAAACAACGTTATCGCAACATGGACAGCAGCGAGGAGATTAGAGAGCGTAAGAGGATAGCAAATCAAATTGCGAAAACAAGCAATTCGATTCGCAAAAAGTATCACGCCTTAAAAACTGGTAAAGTGGAAGAAGATGTCGCGTTGGAGAGACACTTTAAGCCCATCATCGAGCCTCTAAGGCAGATTGTCGAAAACACCGTTGGCAAAGAATCTGATGTGTCAAAGATTGAGAATGAAACAGCGTGGGAAGATGAAGTGCCGAAGCTCAAACGACAACGACCAAACGCCTCGTTTAACGACTTTGTAATGGCTTCAACTCCGGTTACATTGAAAAGATCGATAAATGTGCCATCTAATTTGAGCGAAATAACCAAAATTTTACAGCCGCGTAAAGCAAAACGATCGAAAGGTCCATTGAATGAACCACCAATAACCTCTGCGCCTTCCGTACAACCCACAGTGCTCGCAAACGAAAATGTTTTCGAAACCACGAATGACTGACTCGTGACGTCCGTTCGACAGCAGTTGCAAACATCTGAGGGTCGAGAAACGTTGCGAGATCAATTGGGTCCATTGAGCCAAAAGTACATCGGGGCAGTTCTGAGCGGCGATGAAGAAAGCGGTATGGACATCGCGTACGGTGTTAAATTCACCAACGATGGAATGATGCTCGGTAATAAACGTTTTGACGTGAACAACGAGGACAGCATAATTATCGACGGCATACGATACGCTGGCACACGCGGTCTTTTCGAATTAATCTTTAAGAAATGTCCCGATGACGATATCTACACGGAGGACAATATGTAAACATACAAGAGCATTCTGTTGATGACGAATGTTCATAAACGCAATTATGATGCTCACGCTCAAATAAAGGGCAACAAAATCGACTATGTTCATTGGGACGATCCCAACGTGCTCGTAGATCGTCTCCGATTGCTCGAAGCTTCACGCCTAACGGGTCACACCGATCACGATAACGAGATCCTGTCGATTATCGAGGAACTTCGCGAGGCTGGACTTATTATAAATTAAATGGTGCGATAGCGATTCGTTCAATCAACATCGAAATGCCGATCAACAAGTTTGGTATATCGCTCGGAAGAGGCGGTGCGGAACCTTACTATCAATGGAGCGGATTAATCAGAAATTACGTCCGCGATAACGCCCTTTGCATGGTCGCCACCGACTTTGACGCAAAATCGTGCAAGATTCGACGGATAGCACCGCCTGTAGATGATGGCGATGCAGCCAATAAACGTTACGTGCAGCAGAGCGTGCAAATTTTGAAAAATCGACAGGATGAAATCAAGAGAAAGATGGTCGCATTACAGAGTAACGTGCAAATTACCCTAAACAAACTTCAAAAGATGATTCAAGATGTAATTGCGAATCGTCGCAAATAGATAAGAACGTACATTTGATATCTGCGTCAGTTGCGCGTCATCGTCATGGCTGGTAAGAAGCAATCAGCTGAGAAACGGAGGCTGGTGGAAGAATTACACGCTCCTGCGAGAAGAAATTTTTCTCGAAGACGCGTCATAGTGCGCGGATACGATGACCTGTGGCAGGCGGATGTGGTCGAGATGCGTCCATACACGCGATTCAACTGAGGCTACCACTACATACTCACCGTTATCGACGTGCTGAGCAAGCACGCATGGGCCATACCGCTCAAGGCCAAGAGCGGAACCGAGGTTACTGCGGCGATTGCGAAAATAATTCAAGACGGCGGAAGATGCCCGAAAAATCTGCAGACCGACAAGGGAAAAGAATTTTACAACGCAAACGTGCAGAAACTCTTGAAGAAACATAATATCAATCACTATTCGACTTATTCCGTAACGAAGGCATCGGTCGTCGAACGATTCAATCGCACGCTCAAGAACGACATGTGGAAGATGTTTACGCGTAATGGAAATTACAAATGGATCGACTCGCTGCCGGGTCTCGTATCGGATTACAACGCGCGAAAGCATCGAACTATCGGCATGCGACCCATCGATGTTACTTCCGCGATCGCCGACAAGCTCCTAACAACAGTGTACAGCCACGTAAAGATCGCTGCTCTCGCGCGATTCAAAGTGGGCGACTCGGTACGCGTGAGTAAATTCAAAACAATCTTCGAAAAAGGATACACGCCAAATTGGACCACGGAGGTGTTTAGAATCCTCAAAGTGCAGAAATCTAATCTTGTGACGTATCTGTTGGAAGATTCCTGCGAAAAACCCATCGCCGGCGGCTTCTACAAATACGAGTTACATCACGTTGCTAATCCCGACGTGTATCTCGTTGAAAAAGTGTATCTCGTTTTGCGCAAAAGAGGGGATGAGGTTTATGTAATGTGGTTAGGATTTGATAATTCACACAATTCATGGATACACAAGAATAATGTATTGTAAAAAATTATTACAATATAAAAACATATTATACATACAAATGTGTAATTTATTTTTCTAAATGTATTTACAATATATTTACAATGGTATTTTATAATGTCCCCATGGCAGCGTTTCGGTAGAACCGGGTATAATGTAGCGCTTATCGTCGTACGGACTTAAAGCTATTTTCGTTTCGGATATGGTGTATACCTCGTGTAGTTTGGATCTTATGCAAGCCTGTTGTCGCGACATTTCAATTTCGTCGCGCAGACACCGCGTGTAGTCGTCGAACGTTATCGACCTGGCTACGACGTTACTCTTAACACCTTTAGTCTTTTTCGTATCTTTTTTACCGTCTACTCGCAAGGCATACATCTTTGCTCTAAGCCCGACGAATTCGGTCATTATTGCACCGCTGTTTTCGTCTTTCATTAAGCCCGGTACTTTTTTATTGGCGAGTGGGATACCATATGTATTATCGATCGCGTATTCGCTAGTGTCAAATCAATGAATATGGCGCTTCATGGTATCGTATACATCGTCGCACTCGATGTGATAAATGAGACTCTCAGTATCGGTGTACGTGACTTTACACTTATCGCGATACAACGGTAACATGTACTCGTGATGAAATTTGTACAAACATGTCTTGGATATATCGAGGATGCTCATACCCACGTAGATCGGTTTGTCGAACTTCACCTCGAGTTTTCGCATTTCTATTGCTACAAGATTCTCCGAAAAGACGCTTCGGCTATGAAAATTTGGTTTCGCAATCAGTGCCTCCGCGCCGTATCTACCCTCCCAATGAGTCACGAGTCGCACGTCAACGTGATTGCGCACATTCTCCATGGTTTTACCAAACACGGCATTGTTCATCAATTTGTATAAATTTTTTTCGAAATCATTCTTGGCCAATGTCCTAAATTTCGTGTTAAGTTCTATATAATCGCGAAGCCATGGAGATTGCGCGAATTTCAGTATGCGGTGAATCTTTGCTATGCGGAGATGTGACGGGTACACTGCTGTAGGTTGCGATAATGTATGATATAACGTTTCTTATCGTATAATGTTGCGAGGAGCTTGTCCTGCCGCTTACCGGGTGGTTTATCGCGCGTCGGACAGAACGGTAGGTCAGTGTGCGCGTCGTGAAGATGTTGTTGATACTCCAAGTCGACTTCGAGTATGTAGCCTATCGAGGAATTTAACGCGACATCTATAACATTAAAATTGGTTACGTCGTCGACCCATTTAAAATCTGCATATGGCAATGGTTGACACATTGCCCAGCCGTATAAGTTATTTACATCAAAATACATCAGGTACGACGACGGTTTCGATGGATCGTACGACTGCATGTACTTGTTGTTGGCCAGCGCGTATCTGTTTGAACATTGACTCAAACCGCCGCGTATACCGCGTTCGATAAACATGACTTTGTCAATGTCGGTGAGCAATTCGAAATTGATGTGTGTATGCTTTAACATAGCATCCCACGTAAAACCCGGTAGAGTATAATAATACGCGGGATCGAGTCCATAACTCGCGACGCAACTATCGCGATTCAAAGATGTCGGCCAACAGCAAGACATCGGTTTTGAGATATAAATCGCTGTAATCACCGAGCGTTCGAATGGAGAACCGCTGCCAGACGTTGACGGCGTGCGCGTAATCGCTTTCGGATACGGTGTCACCTGTCAATGAACTGTAAAACGAGTCGCGCGGTGGTAAACACAAGTCCTCCAATTTTTCGACGCAGTCAATGTATTCATAGGGAAATACACCTTTTTGTGTCAGCAAATTAAAATTTTCTGCGGATATTTTACAAAATTCGCGTTGCAATATTCGCAGTTTATCCTTGCTGAGATAAGATGCCAATTTGTCGAGACTAGCGGTGAGAAACTTGTATGAATCGATAAATCGCAATTTGACGCATGTTTTCTTATCTTTATCTTCGGTGTTTTGATCATTTTTTGTAAACAAAATATATCTTTCTTTTCTGATTGGGAGTAAATCTACATGTCCTTCGTACGCTGTTGCTATTTCAGTTATAATAAAATGTGCGTCATAGCCCGATAAATTATGAAAAATTATGGGAATACAATACGAATCTTTATAATTTAAGCTACAATTAGAATGCGCGGGACCTCTGTATCGGCCGGTCAGGTGACAATGGTCGCGTACTCGCACGTCGTCTGGCTCAAACGGTTTTTCGCGTGACAGTGCGTTGCGCTGTTAAACTTTTCCCACTCGTCTTGCGTGAAATCTGCCATGGGCACATTGGTAGACAACATGGTTTTACGTCGTGAGCTAAACGTCTTAGCTCCTCGGCGAACCACGCGACGCAATCTTTATCGCGGCGAAACCGATACATAGATAATGAATCGTCGTACGAGCAACGCACGTAGTACCCTTTTGCTAAACACGCGATGATGCTGATATGTGTACCTGGACGTTTCCGGATCCGCTTCCATCTTCTCCAAGGGACATTCCAGGTTGGCGTATACGATAAACGGAACTCGTTCCTTCCTGCTGTGATTCTTAAAGGCCAATTACTTGTCGTTATCGCTCGGTAATTTGATCGCGCAGTCGTTCATTTCCTGACAGTCGACGGTGTGGACTTCTAATTTCTCGTTGGAGCTGAAGTAGTGCAAACATCTGCAAAAAATAAACGCAAATATTATAAATTTTTTATACACAAAATATTATATATTATTAAAAGAGAACTATAGGTACTTACCGATCGCAAAAGTATTTCTGACTATGGTGCTTGTTGATTTGCGAGCTCACGAGGCGGGATAGGTTCTTGATCCACACAAAATGTCCCACGTTGTCATCATGCACGTACAGCAGATTTACATGTCTCCCCATCTTTCGATCTGTAATCCGTAATATCAAGATAGCAAGTTCTTTGTTTTTTTTGGATGCTGTAGACGTTGATGGAGATGTCGTTGTGATTTTCAAATTTTTTAATTTGATTCAACGTTATTGGAAACTGAATGTCCGTAAGATTTAGCACCGACGTGTAATGAGGGTACGACGATTTCCGATATGTGTTCTTCAACTGGATACAGAGCAGCCGTCACTGACCATGCGAAACATGCATTCTCCATTGATCGCACGTTTATCACCGCCTTCTTCTTTTTAATTTCTTGCGGTATTTCCACAAAACACCCCGCGTGCAATGGATTATATTTGTTCACATTTACCGTTAAATTGAGTATACGCGACAACGCCCATCCGCTATCACGTTCCTGGAATTCCTCCAGCTTTGCTAAGGTAGGCTCGATGACGTACGTGTCGTTTGTACCACTCACACAGATCGGACTCACGAAAGACTTCATAGTTTCTCGTTGCGATACTTTTATTCGCGCGTTTTTCGCCCGCAACAAATTCACCATTAAACACTGTGTTAATTTTTACATTGTCATGTAGTTGCATGACGTACCGCACACGATCGAGTACAATTTCTCTCGCATTTATGAGAAATTGATGAGGTTTGATGTGTTTGGAATTTATTACCGCATCGGTCAGTATATGGCTTTTAAAAGCCGTATTTATCTCGCGCCATCTGAGTCCTGTCTCACTCGCACTGTATCCAGCACCCACATGCACAAAACGTTGACGTACCGAGTCTTTCAGACTTTCGAGTCGCGCGATACAAGCGACCAACGACTGTTTGAGACTGATCGAGGACTGATCGATCGATAATCGTGGCCCTATAATTCGGCTTTGTTCTTCCAACGATTCGATAAACTTGTCGCATCGTTGCTCCCACGCGGCAAAGTCTTCCTTCGAATTTAACAAGGTGGATTGCTCCAACAGCTCTTGCTCCATGTTATTGCACGATCCTCTTGCTAACGCCATTTGTTGCACTCACGACTTCTAGTTCTCGACTATTGAGCGTATCCCCCAGATTCGTCATTTTATATTCTACTAATGATGCATCGTTTGCTTATCATATTTAATTTCATCTTAGCAGTCGTACATCGGCGCTATTTTTAGCAATTTTGCACGTGTTCGATGAAATCATTGCGAAACACGTACGTTCACGAAAACGCGCCATTGACTTTTGGTGATTTGATCAGTATCAATGCAGCAGCCGTACATCGACGCTATTTGCAGTTTTGCACGTGTTCGATGAAATTATCGCGAGACACGTATGTTCTTAAAAACAATAACGCTCCATTGACTTATGCGAAATTGCAAAATTTGCAGTTTTGCACGTGTTCAATAAAATCATTGCAAGACATGTCGCAACATGTTCTTCAAAACAATAACGCTCCATTGACTTATGCGAAATTGCAAAATTTACAGTTTTGCACGTGTTCGATGAAATCATCGCGAGACACGTATGCTCTTGAAAAGAAATCATATTTGATGCCCGATGAGGTGATCTCATCACGAATGTTCTTGAAAAAGATATCACATTTAATGTATATGTGGATTGTGGTGGTGGTCACCATGCAGCAGCCGTACATTGACGCTATTTTACAAGATTTGCAGTTTTGGGTATGTGTAAATGGTCTACGAGGATTCTAGAGCGCAGTCGAGAGTTCGATACGGTTCGAGTACGTCGCAAACAGCTTCCAGATACGATGAACATTCACGGTGCGAACTACTATGTTCCGATTCAAGACGAAACGTGCGAGAAACAGCACAATGAGTAAGTACCGCTAATTTTCACATATACTTGTGCAAAAAAATTTTTATAAACATATAATTGTATTTTTTCAGTTTTGGTAAACCCCGCTACACGCCACGTATTTTGGGAAGAAGATTTGCCTTGACATCAACAACGTATAAATTTTTGGATGTTGGAATTAACGCGGGACCTATGTCCTCTGTGGATATACTTATTGGCGATAACCGAGGCAATCGGATAATTCTGCCACATGCAACGTGGGTGACATTCATAGAAAAACGTGCAGATATACAGCAAATCGTGCAGTCATCGGCACCATCATCGCTAACGTTTCGAGATCTGGAGCTTGTTAAAATACGTGACGCAGATATTGTAAAATTGACGTCGTGCGGCATCAACTTGTACATGAAACCGTCAACTGTACTTTTCCTGTTCGAACTAGAACATTGCGTCGAGAATGTGTATTTTCAATTATGTCTAAATGTTCACGGTGTAAGTGAAAAATTCAAACAATTTGTAACAATTTTACGTCAAAATTGTATCACCGATAAATGTAACGCAGTTATAATCTTGCGGGAGTTTTATGATAAAAATTCGATTATTGATTGTGAATTATTAGCTTACGCTTTAGATACTATTATGTATAATGCGCTACATGATAAATAAATGCATATAATATGGTTAAAAAATTTCCTTTTCATTTACCGTTCCCTGTCGTTAAGCTTTGTTTATCGTTTACTTAAATATAATATTAAAATTAAATTTCGCGAAGATCTAAACGATTAAATATTGTTGGCGAAAAAAAGATATGCGATCGTGAGCGATAACGCGTACGGGGGGGGGGAGAGAGACCGCGCGAATGAGAAGACGCGCGCGACCGAGGGACGGGGGAAACATCTACAAGGGAGAGATAACGCGAGCGGGAGCGTGTGACGTCACGCGGACCGGCGCGGCCGTTGCACGCGGACCCCTCCCGCGGCGAAACGCGAACGCTCCGCGGCGCGGCGAAAACGCGGTCGCCCCGCGGCGCCGGAAAACGCGGACCCCCTCGCCCCGCGGCGCCGGAAAACGCAGACCCCCTCGCTCCGCGGCGCCGGAAAACGCGGTTCCCCCCTTGCCCCGCGGCGCCGGAAAACGCGGTCAGCCTCCCCCGCGGCGCCTGAAAAACGCGGTTTCCCTCTCCTCTCCGCCCATGGTTCCCCCCGCCCGCGGTTCCCCTCCCCGCCCGCAGTTCCCCCCCCCGCCCGCGGTTCCCCTACCGCCCGCGGTCCCCCTCTCCCCTGCCCGCGGTTCCCCCCGCCCGCGGTTTCCCCCCTCGCCCCTCACCACCCTCAGATTCCATAGGTTGCCCTAGAACTCCCTTAGCTTACCTACTTAAAAGTCCCCACGTGTAGACGCTACGTTGCGGACAGGGGAGAGTCCAAAAGGTCTAAAAAATCAGTTTTTCGCAAATAATTCGGAAAATATCAACTTTACGGAAATTTATGTAGATATCAAAATTGTAGCTTACAAAATTCTGCACAATTTTATTTTTTATTCAAGTCTGTACAACCCAATAGAACAGAGATAGAATTTTTTTAAACATCGGTAGTTTTGCGACGCAACGACGCGTACGCGCGTCGCGTATTTTTCGCTAATATGTCGAAAATGGACTCTCGAATCGAAAAATGTTTTAAATAAAAGTTGTAGAGAATCTAATTACAAACAATTTCGTTTTTTATTTATTTTTAACGGTCCAAATTTGCCGAGTTATTAATTAAGAGACAATTTTATTTTATGTTGATAGTGGATGTTTTGCATGTAAAAATCAGTATTAACTCTGAAAGTATAGGTCGTACACATATGGTATGTATAATAAAAGTTAAAGAGAATAAAATTTTGAACATGTTGATGTATGCATAAATCCATTTTGGTAAAGATAGCTTGAAGTTAAGAGCAAAAAACATGAAAAAATGTCATTTTTCAGTGCATTTTGGAAAATAACTTTTTTTAATTGGTTGGAGGCAGTAATGTTATGTATTTTTCTTAAAGATATTTTAATTATCTTTAAAATGAGAGGTTGTAGACCTTCTTTCATTGAAACGTTGATGATTTACAGACGTTTAAATATTGAAGAAAAAAATCAATTTTTGTTAAATTAACATTTTAGTCCAAATTATATGGATAATAATTTTTCAAAAATTTATTTTACCTTGTTTTCATTATTTCATATATATATGAACGTGCTGGAGTAGTATAAGTCCTTCGCAAAGTATGTTTTATTTAAGAAAAATTCATGAATATTGCTGTATTTTTAAATAAGAATACTTAATTTCGTCGCCGCAAATTTGGTAATTTTTAAATAGTACAGAAGACCTTTAACCCTTAAATGCCACACCTCTGTAGAATCTCGTAAGTTCACTGAGGGGTCTAAAAGACCCCAGCATGACAAATATCTCCTTACTCATTGATTTTTTTATCTTTAGTTATGACAATTTTTTCAATGTTGTTCAAGGTCTAGCGAAGAGTATAAAATGCTAATATTGTTTATTTAAACTAATAATTTAAAGTTGTAGAATAAAGTAAAGAATTTTTTGGATTTAGGTTTGTTGTGAGCGCACAACGATTTATAGATTAAGTATTGCACTTGGCAACTCCGAGTTGCCTTCTATCAGTAATTTGACCTTAGCGACGAAGACCGCTGACGCGAAGACCTGCCTAAGTTTCGGGAATGACCAAATATGGTCATCCCGGACATCACGGTGCCAAAAACGCTGACAACGAAGTCAGCAACACCGAGCGGATAAAGAGCCCGCCTTTTCGACGAGCGGCGGGCAGTCGTTAGTCAACCATCAAATAATAACGTGCGTCGCGTATGTCTAAGATCGCAACTTCACGCGGGTCGTTAATGAAATAAAAGAAGCTGTATTAAAGGCTAAAGAGAAATATATTTGGTTGTTTATGTTATACATCGCGACGAGTGTTTCTTCTCCGACCCTAGATTCCTGAATCCTGTGCCGACCCAGAGAGCAACTCCCGGTACCGGCACAACAGGTTGGAAAAAATTGTTGGAAAGCATATATAAGTGTGAAGTAGGTGCTTGATTTATACAAAATAAAATAAATATACAATGTTAACAAGTTATTTCTTATTCACAATAATAGAATGCACTTACTTATTTCATCGTGTTACTTTAATTAAGATACCAATATAAAAAAACCATTTTGTAATTTTAATAAATATATACTATCTTACTACTAATACTACTTTCTACTTTTAATAAATACTAAAAATATTAATTGCTCTATTTATTCTGTAAATAACAGTTGTTTCCAAGAATTGCATACTTGTCTATCATGTTGTGATGTTGTTCAATCTCCAAAAAATTCTCGTATTAAATTGACTATACAAAAACAGTCATATATCACCATGATCATGTTACAGATGGGGTGGGACCCGATTGCCCACGTCACCGATTTAATGTAAAAATATCAGATTAGCTGATCCAGTGGAAAAACTCCAAGAAACGGTTGCTGTAATCAATCGCAACGTGGTCAAACGGGGCGCTCCCTACAGACGACCAGTAGATTGATGGTACTGTGGCTATTTTTATATTAATTTAACTATTTAATTATTAATTATTTAATTTAAAAAATCTATTTCCATTTTAATGCTTTGTATTACCTGTGCTGACATCATACTCCAACTTTTTTTGAATATCCATCTCATCTATTAAAATTAAAAGTACACAATCCAATTGATGTGAAGATTTGTGAGTTTTTCTTTTGTTTTTTATTAAGAAAATCACGTCTTTTAGCACGCTAGGGCTAAAATCCAGTTTATTTATATGTTTACATAATGTGGAATAAGATGGAAGAGGTAATCCCATATCTTTCTTTAAATACAAATATGCTTTCCTACTGTAATTCAAAGAACATATTGTTTTATTTCATTATCATTCATAAATAAACAAATACTCATAAACTATTCCACTTAGCAGCATAACTTATTTGCGTAGCCAATTTTAAAAATTTCGGAGATTATTTTGATCGTGAACCAATTAACCCTGATGCAAATTGTTTAAGAATTGGCATTTCTTCCAATCTTTTCGATAGTGTTGCATATTTTTTCTTCAAGTTTTTGTATGCTTTTATGTGTACATTTGTGTGCTCCTCAGCTTTTAATCTCAACAGTCTTTTTTTCCAAGTTTTGATTTAAGTATATTATTCTTTTGTTGTGTATGAACTAATTCTTTCTTAAAATATTTAATTAAATTGGCTTGTCTGATTGTTCCATTATTATTAGAATAGTATGCAGTTTGAAACGTTGTAACATTACTATCTTCATCCCAGTTTGAGTGCCGGTATCTGCGGAAACGAACAAAGACTGACAATCATCATGCTGAACATTTGTGTCTACAAAAAAAGATAAGATTATGATTAAAATGTTTAAAATGACATAACATAATATTTATTACTTACCATTAATAACATTTTCTTCAGATAAAATAGTTGCAGTTGGTGAATCTTCTTCAGAAAAAATAGTTGCAGAAGATACAATTTCATCTCGTAAACCTTCTTCAGAAAAAATGGTTGCAGAAGATTCAGTTTCATCTCGTAAACCTTCAGTAACAATTTCCTCATTTACAAAAATAGTAGGAATAGCATTGGGTTTTAATTTGCGCCATCCATCTTGCCGCCCACCTTCAAATTGTGAATCGTCAAAATGAAACTGAACGACAACAAATATTAAAATTGCTTATTTTATTATATTTATTAAGAATTGCAGCAAATGTTTAACTATACAATTTTAAAACCTAGTATATTAATAACACACTTGCTAAGTCTCGATACCTATTATGTCTTAGTTAAATAAAATTTAATAGTTTTTGATTTGCAAATTATCCTGTACTAGGTTTTACAATTGAACACCATAGTATAAAATTATTATTTACATCAAATAATATTATCAATACCTCACATAACCTCGAATTCTCTTTCGGATATGTATTACATTGCTTGCTCCTCTTTACGCTGTTTATCGCGAGAAAATCTAAATAGACGAAATCCTTGTTCCGCACGATTACGACAATTCTTTGCACAACAAGCTGGCATTATTAAATGTATTTCCGTTTCGAATTAAATATTTCCTTCCTTCAACAAATTTTACATTATACCTCTTAATTTACACAGTCGCTTTTCTCGTAGTGTCACCGTGACTGCAATTAATAATGCTCGATAATAATGCTCGATAATAGTGCTCGATTGCATATGTATAGAATACTGACCTGACAGACCAATACAGACTACCGTTCTCGTACAACACACACTACACATACTTTGTGGACCCAAAATGGCGCCCGTGAGAAGACCTTCCTTTGCGCCGTCGTCCATTTACCGACCTTGGTTCGGGGTAAACTCGAATCGCGGTCGGGTGTTCTCGGTACTCTACAGTCGCCGAGGCCGAAAGTACCGAGTCTGCGAGATGCAGCGAGCTGTGAGTCTGCCGAGCACTGCCGAGTCTGCGACTTCTGCGAGTCATCTTGTTGAGTTAACTCCGAGCGCGTTGTGAGAGAATCGCTCGCGTGGCACATCTCGATGCAACCCCCATGAAGACGCACGCGCACGTAAATGTATGTATGTACATCACATGTGCGATGAACGCGATCACTTAATTGAGTTATTAACTTTTATTTAGTGAGTGCGTAGCTTTTCGCCCGACTAAAAAAATCGAGTTTGCTTCTCTTAAACCTCATCGCGTTTTTCTACACTATCTACTCTTGGAATGAGATGTATTCGGAAATTGTGTGTGTGTGTATATATACATACATACATACATACATACATACATACATACATACATACATACATACATACATACATACATACATACATACATACATACACTCATACATGAGACGAGTTAAGGTTATTCTACATAGAAATCGTAGTCGTGAGTTGTAAGAAATTGACCAATCACAGATTGAATATTCTCTTCAACTTCGAATGTGGTCAATTTCTTACAACTCACGGCTACGACTTCTATGTAGAATAACCTTTAAAAGGGTGTAGTAGATATGTGCAGGCGGTGCAGGTACAAGAAAGAGATTCTCATCGGCTATGAATGACACGATACTTTTGACGTAATGGTAAACGAAGCGATTCTGCTTCGTTCCGAGTTCCGAGACTGTAATCGATCGTTTTTCCGTACTTTCCGCACTCGCGCGAGGTGATGACACAACAAATGATAATGCTAAAGCGGGGAGCACACACTTCTGCATAACGCATAATGCGTAAGCATAAGAAAATTGATTGGTCCATACACATGTACATACATAAGGAAATAGACCAATCAATTTTCTTATGCTTACGCATTATGCGTTGTGCAGAAGTGTGTGGTCCCCGCTTAAGGCCAACTTTATGCTGGATGCTCATTGGTTTAGCGGTCTTATGCTACGACCTTTAATGGCCATCGCACACAAAATGCATAGCTTAGCATAAGCGTAACATAAGACCGCTAAACCAATGAGCATCCAGCATAAAGTTGCCATATTGATTTACATCAGATGCTCATTGGTCCAGCGATCTTATGCTATGCTTATGCAGCTTATGCAATTTTGTGTGCGATGGCTTTAAAGGTCAATCCAGACAAACTTGCATAGCGCATAAACATAAGCATAAGAGAATTGATTGGTCCATATGCATGTGCATAAGGAAGTAGACCAATCCGTTTCTTTATGCATATGGTTATCCAGACAAACTTGCATAGGTGCATAACCATATGCATAAAGAAACGGATTGGTCTATTTCCTTATGCACATGCATATGGACCAATTAATTCTCTTATGCTTATGTTTATGCGCTATGCAAGTTTGTCTGAATTGAATTTAAAGGTCTATCCAGACAAACTTGCATAGGTGCATAAGCATATGCATAAAGAAATGAATTGGTCTATTTGCTTATGCACATGTATATGGACCAATCAATTTCCTTAATGCTTATGTTTATGCGCTATGCAAGTTTGTCTGGATAGACCTGAAAGCGGGGAGCACACACTTTTGCATAACGCATAATACGTAAGCATAAAAAAATTGATTGGTTCATACACATGTGCATAAGAAAATAGACCAATCAAATTTCTTATGCTTACGCATTATGCGTTATGCAGAAGTGTGTGCTCCCTGTAAGACTCCATAGACGCGGAAACGCCGTGCGGCAGAGTGCGTTGACCAATCACAAATTTTGATTTTGCCGCAGGCGACTTGCGGCAGCCTTCTGATTGGTCAACGCACTCTACTGCACGGCGTTTCCGCGTCTATGGCACAGTATAAGTAAGAACAGTAAGTTCACTCTCCTAATAAGAAGTTGGTAAATGAATATGACGATTCAGACAATCAATAACATGGCGGCTGTCATCTGACAGTTCATTTGGTTAGATACATCGGCGCGTCAGTTGTATCGTATTTGTATTTATTAAAAAAAAATTTTTTTAATAAAATTATAATGAGTAACAAAAGTGGTTATCGATGTGTATTTAAAGATTGTGGGATCAAAGGAAACTTTATTCCGATTTCCGAAAGATTTAGAAAGGTATATACGTATTCATTATGACAAATACATGAATACATAAATACAAATATACACATAAATACATAAATATATTAACACATTAATACATAAATAAATATGCTATTCGTATATTATTTAATAAGATACATAATCAATAAATACATTTAAAAAAATTAATACATAAACATATTAATACATTAATATATCAAGACATGAATGCATTAAATATATTAATGTATTAATAGAGAATGTTGTTGTAATTTTTCTCCGTGTATATTTATGTATTAATTTTTTCAAATGTATTTATTTATTATGTATCTTATTACATAATATACGAATAGCATATTTATTTATGTATTAATGTGTTAATATATTTATGTATTTATGTGTATTTAACGTATCTATGTATTTGTTATAATGAATACCTTTCTGAATCTTTCGGAAATCAGAATAGTTTCCTTTGATCCCACAATCTACATATCGATAACCACTTTTATTACTCATTATGATTTTATTTTAAAAAAATTTTTAAATAAATACAAATACAATACGCGCCGATACATAAAATACAGTAATAAAAATATACTATTTGAATGTTATGTAATAAGATAATAAATAAATAAATACATAAAAAAATTAATACATTAATACATAAATAAAATGAATAAAATGTACATGAATAAAATGTATCGTGACATTTTTGCTTCAAATATTTAATTAATATGTATAATATATTTCTCATATTTTTTTCACTTCTTATATAATTATCACAAGCAGTTTCTATTATTCAAATAAAATGCGCATGTATATATATTTTATTTATATGCATGTGTTGTGACATTTTTGCTTCGAATATTTAATTAATATATATTTCTTATATTTTTTTATATCTTATACAATTATCAAGCGGTTTCTAGTAAGCGGTTGAAATAAAACACGCTCGCGCAATTAACATCATGGCGGACGTTTGCCACGAAGAACAAAGGCTTCGACACGGAGTGAACCTACTGTTCTTACTTATACTGAGTCTATGGAGTCTTAAGGTGCGATTTCATTGACGCTAGAAACCAGCGGCAGGGAGTCCGCTTTAAGCCGGCGTCCGGTACGGACGTCGGCTCATGTGCTTACGTTCGGAAATTTATGAAGAGATCCTTGAGGCGGGCTCCCTTCTTCTTTTGTGTTTGGACCAGTTTGGACATCTTTACCTTTATGGACTATATTTGAGCTGCATTATAAAGGATCAAGAGTACTTTCAAGTGAAAGATCGACCGAAGATCGGTCTGCACTTATTGTTAGTGAATCATTCTGTGTTTACGTGATCTGGTCGTGTTTGGAAAGACATATCCTCTTCGTGAAAGTTAGCATTTATTGAACTATATAAAAGGAAAACTGATTGGAGTTTATAAAGGATCGGGAGTTGTTTTATGTGAAAGATCGATCGTAAGAGCGGACTTCTTTGTGGAGCATTCTTGGTGTAATCCGCGATATGTTTTGTACGAACGATTAGCCTTCTTTATGGATCATATTTGATCTGCATTATAAAGGATCAAGAGTTCTTTCAAGTAAAAGATCGACCAAAGATCGATCTTATTGTTAGTGGAACATTCTGTGTTCACGTGATCTGGTCGTGTTTGGAAAGACATATCCTCTTCGTGAAAGATGAAGAGTACTTTTCAAGGGAAAGATCGACCGAAGATCGGTCTGCACTTATTGTTAGTGGAACATTCTGTGTTTACGTGATCTGGTCGTGTTTGGAAAGACATATCCTCTTCGTGAAATTCGATCGTAAGAACGGACTTCCTTGTGGAGCATTCTTGGGGTTATCCGCGATATGTTCTGTATGAACGATTAGCCTGATCCGAAAATATGTTTCCTGATCTTTCGTGAAAGATAGCATTTTTCATTAAATCTAGGTAGAATTAGAAACCCACTATATTTATATGTTCGAGTTTTTATATTGCGTTTGGTTTGTGCGCGTAGCGTTTATGTTCTGCTAATCCGCGATATGTTTTTTTCAAACGATTAGTCTGATCCGAAAATATGTTTCTTCTCGTGTATGAGAAATGTATAGTGTACATTAGGAAACCACTATACTGATGTGTTCGAGTCTTTATTTTATGTTTAGTTTGTAAGTTTATTTTATATTTGCGTGCGTAGCTTTTAGGTTCCCCTTGAATGCAAGACTTGTTTGAAGTTATTTTGTAAGAATTTGTAAGGAAGAGCGTATTTTCAGTAAATTGAGAACTTATTTCTACTCAATTTTTTTGTATATGGATGAATATAGATTTGACTGGAGATATTTGCTTCCAATCGTTAAGTTGATTTGAGTTTGAGAGTTTTTTTTTTATATTTACGATTTTGGTCTGATCCGAAAATATACTTCCTGGTCTTTTGTGAAAGACCAGATAGCATTTCATTTGCTTTGCTCGTGTTATTCTCGAGTTGTGATAGATTCAATGGAATGTGTCATGATAGCTTCACGTGATCCGGTTGTGTTTGGAAAGTAGAAAGCCGCTATATTTATGTTGAGTTTTTATACTGATTTTAGTTCTAAGCCAACCTTATATTTGCGTGCGTAGCGTTTATGTTCTAAGTTCTGCAGTGTGGAATGCGTATTGTACATTACTTGAATACATAAGATCTGCTTGAATTTATTTTGTAAGAATGTGTAAGGAGGAACGTGTCTTCAGTCTTGAGAATTTGTTTCTGCTTAATTTAGTTTCTCTAACCGTTAAGTTGATTTGATATTGATTTTGAGTTTTTATGATTTTTTTTTCTGTTTATATAACTTTGTATATATAAGTTCGGAGAAACTAAGATAATGCGCTTTATCTATGTTGTTAAATGAGCGTTGGTCGACCCTCCTGGGCGTCCCTATCCCGGGCGAGACGCTTGGGATGACGACCACGAGTTTCAGTCTTTCTTTGGTATCATGAGCAGTGTTTGATTACTTGATCGATCATATTGTGTGGAGATATTGGGGTCTCGTTTGAGGATGCGTTCTTTCGATGACGTATGAGGATATAAATTCTGAGTTTTAGTGTTGTTGATATAGTCTTGCGATATTTGCTTTTTCGGGAAATCGAAATAAGAAGAGGCAATTTTGGAATAACCTAAATGTGAAAATTGAAAATTTCTCTAAAGTTTGAAGTACTATTAGTGGTGTTTGACCGTAATATGCGATGTAAAATTGCGATATTTTTGAATGGTAGTTATTAATAGTTATGGAATTTACTTTTTGAGATCGATTGAAAATTGTGTAATCGATGATTGTATTAATTGAATAATGGATTGAGATACTATTAGTGATGATTGACCGTGTTATGCGTTGTAAATATGCGATTGATTTGAATCACAATCAGTGTTAGTTACGGAGACATCTCTCCTGTGAGCGTTTGCAAGTTTGATTTGTAGTAACTTCGACTTGTAATCGGATTGTTATGGAGCCAGCTCTCCTTTACCATGAGAACCATAGGAGAGTACTGAGATTCATTGTGATGTTGCAAGAGAGCGACTCTTTCCCCAGAGAGTCCCCCATCTATACTTGTTTAGGAAGCATGGTACTTTCCCGGGAAAAAAAATTATATATAACTATATATAAACATATAAAAGTATGTATAATTATATAAAAATATGTTTTCATTTATATAATTTAATATAATTATATCTAGATTCTTATATAAAATTATATAAAATTTTATATAATTATATAAAATATATATTATTCTGTATAATTATATAAAATTATACTTGATTCCTTACGTAAAATTATATATAATTTTATATAATTATATATGTTAATATATTTTTATATAAATGAATATAGAATTTTTCTAAATTAAAATATAAGTAAATCTTAAAATATATAAATTTATATAATTATATATAACTAGCTTGATACACCCGCGTGTTTCGCTACAGTATGCGAATATAAAGCTGGGTATACACTTAGCGAACGAACACCGAACGAACAGCAAACGTAAACGTTCGTTGTCATTATTCAACGGATACAATAAAAAATTTCAAATTATTGCTACATGCAGCAAACACCGAATCTGGTCGAATTCTAGTATTTGGTGCAATCAAAAGAAAAAACAACCAACCTAGGAGCAAAAACGCGAATGTCCGAACATTCGCGTTTGCGGTTTGTTTGCTAAGTGTATACCCAGCTTAACCCTTGCTTGCCACACTGGGATCAAATCAACCCCACGACCATTAACCCTTAAATGCCACATGGGGTCCAGCGGACCCCAGATCCTTTACATTGATATATTTCCAAATGTTCCCACCAAAAATGGAGCTTATGTTCCCTCTGATGATAGTTGATCGAGTGATTGACCTACCCGTTTGTATACTTAGCAGTACTCAGTTTACTTAATTTTTTATACTATGTTGAAATTGAAATTTTAACAATATAAGCATTTTATTCTTTTTTCTAGACCTTGAGCAACATTGAAAAAAATTTCATAACTAAAGATAAAAAAATCAATGCGTAAGGAGACATTTTTCATGCTGGGGTCTTTTAGACCGCCCTATGTGTCATTTACGAAATTCTTGAGAGGTGTGGCATTTAAGGGTTAATTCCTTTAATTTTAAGTACCTAAACCTACGGAGAGCGGGTTCATAGCAACATTTGTCAAAAAAAAATTATGAACTTTTTTGTAAAAACAGCCATTTTTCATTTTTCTTTTGCTATTTTAATTTTTTTATCATACATAATTTTAATTTTTGGCTATATAACCTACATAACTTTTAAAAGTAAGCTTTTAAGAAGTTCTAAAAAAATTGGCAAGTTAAAATAATGAATAGCTTATTTGTTATAACAATTTTTGTCGCCGGGATAGATTCCACTCCAATGTGGCAAGTACGTGATTCTACAGAAGTGTGGCAAGTAAGGGTTAAGGATTCTATTAATTAATTCACCCCCGAATTTAGATTTGCCCCTTTAAAGGTTGATTAAGGCAAAATCTTGAATTATGTTTTTAAACACCAAGTCGATATCTTATCGGGCCCAAGGATCGATCGAGAAAGTCGTGAAAACCTAATTTTTACCCCTATTCACCCCCTTAGGCGTCAAATTTCTAAAAATCCTTTCATAGTGTGGGTGTTTACGTCATGAGAGGAATACATCATCACTCTCTCCAAATTTCATGTTTCTAGGTTCAGGGGTTTAGGGCCTAAGCAGAATGGCTGTCTTGGCAATGTTTTATGCTTTAAGTTTACATAAGACAAAGACTTAAGGCATAAAACACTGCCTTAAGGTTATAATAAGACAGCCATTCTGCTTAGGCCCTTAGACTGGGCGTTGAGTCAATCAGTCAGAGGACATTTGTCTTTATATGTATAGATATATATATATATATATATATATATATATATATATATAATTTTATCTGTCAAAGATATAGAAATAATTTAATGCATCACCCGGGAAAAAAAATTATATATAATTATATATAAATATATATGATTATATATGGACATATATAATTTCAAATATAGCTTGCAGTTAAGAAAGATGCATGGTAGCGGTCTTTCCGTGATAGTTTGCAACGACGCCACTAGACGGCGCATAAAGATAAAACTAACTCGTAAGTAAATTTCAGTTGGGAGCTAATATAAGCAGCAGGTCTCCTGCGAAGCAAAATCATGACATCCGCGAGACCTATCTTTGTTAGCAATACAATGCAAGACTCACCTAACACTGTCTTGATGCAAAATAATGCAAAAATTATATATAATTATATATAATTTTTAATTGTATTAATTTTAATTATATATAATTTTATATAATAATATATAATCCTTTGAAAAGTAAACCTTAATATAAAGTTATATATAATTATATAAAATTATATAAAAATTTGTAGAATTATATATTTATATATATAATTAGATAAAATTATATCGTGCCAATTTTCATATATAATTATATATGATCATTTATATATAATTATATATGATTATATATAATTTTTTTTCCCCGGGTTGGCTCCCGCGGAGCCAGAAATCCAGTGGGGCATAGAAGAAGAATAGAAGAAGAAGAAACCAGCGGCAGCGTCAAGAAAATGTAGTGGGGGAAGAAGTTCAGACCGTCTCAACTTTTTAGCGTACCGCAAAATTCAACGGAACTTCTTCCCCCACTACATTTTCTTGACGCTGCCGCTGGTTTCTAGCGTCAATAAAATCGTATCTTTGTAAGATTCCGTTAAATTTTGCGGTACGCTAAAAAGTTGAGACGGTCTGAACTTCTTCCCCCACTACATTTTCTTGACGCTGCCGCTGGTTTCTAGCGTCAATGAAATCGCACCTTACCACAAAATTCAACGGAACTTCTTCCCCCACTACATTTTCTTGACGCTGCCGCTGGTTGCTAGCGTCAATGAAATCGCACCTTCGCGCCGTCGCTACCACAATGTGAAATCGATTTCGATCGCGATGAAAACAATTTTATTATATGTATGCGATGCGTTAAATTACACCTTTATTTATGTTGCTCACACATCCACCTAAACAACGTAAGTGTATCTCGGTGTCTGCTCTCAAAAATTCCATTTATTCCGTCTGTCGCTCTATCACGAAACGTCGCGAAACGATGAAACTTTCGTCTCCTAATTTTTCTTGGAGCAAACATTTTTACGACTTTCGTAAACCCATGGACTTTTTTTCAGCTGGCATGATTTGTCAAAGTAGCAATGAGATAATATTATGGTGTTACTCCAACATGATTGTGACAATTGTGTTTAAGTTACCTATCTTTTCGCACAATTTACGTTTATTACTGGATTGGTAAAGATGATTGTCAAGAACAAATCCTGTCGATTGGTGAGTAATGAATGCATCTTTAATGCCCATTTTTATATAGATTAATACTTTAATCTTTGTTTAACTTATTTTTTATTTTTTTCTAGTTCCAAGACTCTGCGTACAATAGAGCACATATTAGGAATAAGAATAAATATTAAATATTAGGGGAATTGGAATTAGAAATAATAATTAAACGTAATGCATAATGGAAAAGAATAAAATATTATATAAGATATAAATATATATAGGAATATTTCTACATTTATACATATCTTAATATTTAATATTTATTCTTATTCCTAATGTGTGTTCTATTGTGTGCAGGGCCTAAGAATTAGAAAAAGACAAAAAGTAAGTTAAACGTAGATTAAAGTGTTAATCTACATTGATATAATAAGAAATAGACATAAGTAATCTATTGATCATAGAGATGTACACTCGTCTAATTATTTCAATTATTTTCCTTTACGTCAATATTTTATTTTATTGTAAAGCATTAAACTTTATCATGTCTGTGAAGTTGGCCCCCCTTTTTCAAAATTCGGAACTTTTTATTAGAGTTCTAGATTCCCCAGCAAGAGTTTTAGAGTTCTTTATGATTTTTAAAAAGAGTTCCGTCATTTAAAGTGGTGAAAACATCATTTAAAAAATGGGGGGGCTAATTTCACGGCGCCCCCATTTTTGAAAAAATGAATTTTTTATGGCAGTTCCGGATAGATTTCGATGAGTTCTAGAGTTCCCTATAGGTTTTAAAAAGAGTTCCGTTCAAATAAGCCCAAAAATCGATGTCAAAGTTGAACAAAAAATTTACAATTTAAAAAAAAAATCAATTTTTATGGTAAATTCAGAAAGATTTCGACAAGTTCTAGAGTTCCCTATAGGTTTTATAACGCTACGACCAATATTTCAAAAGTTACAGCCCTTCAAAGTGCCACACCTAAAAAATTTTCTAAGTTTCAAGGGGTAATTTTTTTTTCGGAAAGTGGCAGTTTTTGCGGGAGTTCTGGTGGCCCCCCGAAGAGTTCTATCGAAAACTATCAGGGTCCAAAGCGCTCCGACCAATATTTCAAAAGTTACAGTTCTTCAAAGAGTCACCCCTAAAATTAAAAAATTATTTTACCGGAGTTCTGGCGGGAGTTCTGGTAGCCCCCCGAAGAGTTCTATCAAAAATTATCAAAATTATAATTTTTCAATTTTAGGGGTGATCCTTTGAAGGGCTGTAACTTTTGAAATATTGGTCGGAGCGCTTTGGACCCTGATAGTTTTCGATAGAACTCTTCGGGGGGCCACCAGAACTCCCGCGAGAACTGCCGATTTCCGAGAAAAAAAATTACCTTTTGGGACTTAGAAAATTTTCGAGGTGTGGCACTTTGAAGGGCTGTAACTTTTGAAATATTGGTCGTAGCGTTATAAAACCTATAGGGAACTCTAGAACTTGTCGAAATCTTTCTGAATTTACCATAAAAATTGATTTTTTTTTAAATTGTAAATTTTTTGTTCAACTTTGACATCGATTTTTGGGCTTATTTAAACGGAACTCTTTTTAAAACCTATAGGGAACTCTAGAACTCATCGAAATCTATCCGGAATTGCCATAAAAAATTCATTTTTTCAAAAATGGGGGGCGCCGTTAAGTTAGCCCCCCCATTTTGCTTCCTCATAGAGGAAGCTTTGTTTTCGTAAATTCGTATATGAACCTTTGATTGCGTATAAAGTTGGTTCTAATCAACCAAATTTAAAAGAATTATATATAAAATAGGGGTAGAAGAAACCAAAGAAAAGATTGTTTTTTGAGTTTTTAATGTCAATATGTTCAGAATGTTTTAAAACGTCGAATTATTGCATTAAAAAAAATGTCGGTATGTGTGTATGTCTGTGCCAAATTTATAGAAATTTCTATAACTCCAAAACTGATCAACCAAATCTTAACGAATTATATATGAAATAGGGGTAGAAAAGACTGAAGAATATAATAGAATTAATAAAAATTGTTAATAATAAAGGGGTTACCGATTTCTGTTAAAAAAAAATAACTAAGTTTACCGAAATTTCTATAACTCCAGAACTAATTAATCAAATCTTGACGAATTATATATGAAATAGGGGTAGAAAAGACTGAAGAATATAATAGAATTAATAAATTTTGTTAATAATAAAGGAGTTACCGATTTCTGTTAAAAAAACAGCCAAACTTACTAAAATTTCGATAACTTAAGAATTGATTAACCAAATTTTAAAGAATTATATATAAAATAGGGGTAAAAAAACTGAAGAATATAATAGAATTAATAAAAATTGTTAATAATAAAGGAGTTACCGATTTCTATCTAAAAGAATCTACAAGATGGTCCTAATTTCCACAAATTTTTTGAGATATCGAGGTTAATTTCTTTTATGGATAGATCGCAAGTATTATTAAAGGTAGGTTGGTGTTGAATTTGGCAATGATCGGTGAAGGGGTTACCGATTTTTGCCTAGAGAGAGAGAGAGAGAGAGAGAGAGAGAGAGAGAGAGAGAGAGAGAGAGAGAGAGAGAGAGAGAGAGAGAGAGAGAGAGAGAGAGAGAGAGAGAGAGAGAGAGAGAGAGAGAGGAGAGAGAGAGAGAGAGAGAGAGAGAGAGAGAGAGAGAGAGAGAGAGAGAGAGAGAGAGAGAGAGAGAGAGGAGAGAGAGAGGGAGAGAGAGAGAGAGAGAGAGAGAGAGAGAGAGAGAGAGAGAGAGAGAGAGAGAGAGAGAGAGAGAGAGAGAGAGAGAGAGAGAGAGAGAGAGAGAGAGAGAGAGAGAGAGAGAGAGAGAGAGAGAGAGAGAGAGAGAGAGAGAGAGAGAGAGAGAGAGAGAGAGAGAGAGAGAGAGAGAGAGAGAGAGAGAGAGAGAGAGAGAGAGAGAGAGAGAGAGAGAGAGAGAGAGAGAGAGAGAGAGAGAGAGAGAGAGAGAGAGAGAGAGAGAGAGAGAGAGAGAGAGAGAGAGAGATTATTTGTGTGTTTTACTACATTTGTCCTCCGGGGCGAAGCCCGGGTAACCAGCTAGTCTTATATATAGAACGTATCATTAAAGGAAGGTTGTTTTAAATTTCGCGAAAATTGGTGAAAGATAGGTTGGTGTTGAATTTGGCAATGATCGGTGAAGGGGTTATCGATTTTTACCTAAAAAGTGTACAAGTTATATATGTAATCTATATATATAGAATGTATCATTAAAGGAAAGTTGTTTTGAATTTCACGAAGATTGGTGATGACCTTTGATCGCATACAAAGCTAAGTTTAATACAAAAGACCGAATTAAAAATTGTTTTTTTGAGTTTTCGTTGCCAATGTGTTGTTTTAAAGGGTACGAAAAAATGTATATGTGCCAAAACCGAAATTATTATAACTCCAAAACTAATCAACCAAATCTTAAAAAAATTATATATGAAATAGGGGTAGAAAAGACTGAAAAATATAATAAAATTAGAAATAGATCAATATCTCCAAATTTGCGGAAGTTAGAGCAACCACGGACATTTCTAAAAAAATTCAAAATTTTTTTTAATTACTTCGTCATAATTTTTAAGTATGCAAATTATTTTTAGTCGTGCAAGTAGAAACCTGCACATTATAGTTTTTAAGTGTGCAAGTAGAAACCTACACATTGCTTCTTTCTAGTATTTAAGTGTGCAAGTAGAAACCTTCGCTCACAAAGCTCCTCTATGAGGAAGCCAAAACAAATAGAACTATGAGGAAGCAATGTGCAGGTTTCTACTTGCACCTCTTTTTAAAATGGTGTTTTCACCACTTTAAGTGACGGAACTCTTTTTAAAAATCATAGAGAACTCTAGAACTTTTGCTGGGAATCCAGAACTCTAATAAAAAATTTCGAATTTTGAAAAAAGGGGGCCAACTTCACAGACATAACTTTATCAATAATTTGTATGATTTAATTATGCAGTTACACGAATAATTGAAAGCTAATTTTGCAACTTGTACAGAGAGAGTAATAAAATTTCTATTAAAATTTTAATAGAATTTTTATCTTTGCTGCGTACAAATTTTTAGTTTTTTATTCTTTAAACTGTGCTACTGTGTTTATATATAGTACACAATGCAATGACGTGTTTCAAATAGAGATCTCAATTTACGTAGCCTTTACATTAATCTGTATAAGATTAATGATATATACATAGTGAGATTTAAAAGGTTTTCATTCCAAGGATATGAAAAAATGATAAAATGAAACAATTATTTTTACTTTTTAATATAATTGCTTTTTATTTCAATACATTTTTTATAACGATGAATTAATTGCAATCCTACACCACTACAAAAATATTCTGAAATGTTGTCCTTAAAATAGCTTAACATTGCAAAGGTTATTTTTTATTATTGGTAATTTTTTCCACATAAATCGAATTTTATTTTTAATTTTAAAAATCATCTTGTAATTTTTTATTTTCAAAATTAAAATCGAATTTGCATGGAAAATTAATTATTTTTAAAAATGTACTGAGATAAAGAATGATAATATTGAAAAGTAAAAATGGTTGTTTTATTTTATTACCTTTTTTTACCTCGAGCCTGAAACTTTGGGTCTTACTAGGTATAACAAATTCAATAGTAGTAGAATCCTGCATATTATATTGATTAGAAAAAATTTATTTTTTCTATTATTTGTAATTATTTTTCTTTAGAACACTTTTTAAGTTGAAGTAATCACCAGTTCCATCAAAATGGCAATTGGAAATGTTATCTGTGGTGTAAATACTCCAAAAGTGAAAAGAAAGAAAATTAAGGTATTTTTCTTTTCTTATTAATGCATTATTTAAAATAATAGATTTATTTTTAATATTTTGTTTTTAATTTTATATTATATATTTAATTTGATTTTTATATTATTTGATAACTACGTTATAATGCGATATATATAGGATGCTTAAAAAAATATTAACATTAACATGAAAGTAACTTTTTTAGAAAAACAACTGATAATATCAAGATATCAAAGTATTTTGGGCTCGAGTTCCATATACGACCCCCTTCCGATATTTATCTGCTTTTGCAGACATATAGTACGTACTAAAAGAAGCTGAAAGCTCCAGTGCTAACTTGCGGAAATAACTATTTTTTTTAATATTCAAAGGGCCTTGCACACATCACAGGGAAAATTGGCCATCCGTCGAATTGGCTGAAATTTTAGTATGATGTAGTTCATGTCGTCCTGATTAAAAGTCATAATGAGCCCGAGGTCAAAGAACGGACAGTTTCCGAGATACGGGAGGTCAAAGGTCCATAATAGTACCTTATTCGAAAATTCTATTTTTTGTGTATAGCCGCACGTGAGCAGTGTTGTTGTGTGCGTATGTGCCATTCTACGTATGTGTGTGTGTGAGCGTAGCCTGGTTTGATACATGGCAATATAGTAATATGGCAATATGGCCACCTACGAAACTAGTGCACGGATTGAGATCAAACTTGACCAGCATGTTCGAAAAAGGGTTTATTTTTATTTAAGCATGCGTACTATGAGTGGCCATATTACCCTCACTGACGTTATATCGCCATCTGATCTCGTACTCTCCGGTGTGACACAATGGCAGAGTTTCAGGATTGATGATAGCTAATAATAAAAGACAAGATCGGTTGATGATCCCGCTCTGACTCGCGAGCTTTCTTCGCCGCAAGCACGGACTGGCAACAACAAAACACGCTCGTCCGAGCGCCCCTCGCCTCGGTCCCCGCTTCGCCTTCGTTAACCGAGCGCTTGTTTAGATTTTTTCTGTCGCTCTCTTTCCCGAATATTTGAATAATACTCAAATGATGTTAAAATAGTACAAAGAAAAAAAGTACATAAAGTAATACAAAAAAGTACCAAATGGATGTATTTATCTGAATTATCAACTAAAACTTTTCCCACGCTCTTCACATACAGTGCTGTGAGATCGTGGGACGTAAGTTCTCCCATTCCTTGATATGGGATGCCCCCTCCAGTAAACACGAAATGCAGCACTACATGCGTAGCATATTGGTGTAGCCAGAGCCGAAACTCGCCGAAGTAAGATTTGGCTTCAAATAACTAAGCGAGCTGATTCTCGACGACTCGACCTACGAAGCTTACAAATACACATACATATGTAGAATGGCACATACGCACACAACAACACTGCTCACGTGCGGATATACACCAAGAATAGAATTTTCGAATAAGGTAGTATTATAGACCTTTGATCTCAGAAACCGTCCATCAACTACATCATACTAAAATTTCAGCCAATTCGACGGATGGCCAATTTTCCCTGTGATGTGTGCGAGGTCTTTTGCTGAATTTTGGATTTTTGGTCTGCGTATGCGGAAGATTGGTTTTCTGGATAACTGGGTAGGTTATAGTGTACACGTCAGAACGTAGTTTAGCTTTATAAAAGTGGAATTTGAAGTGTAGGTTACATTTTTATGGCAAAAGTAATAAATCTTTCATTAATTTTGTTGTGGGTAGGAAAGAGTAAATCTATTGTATTCACGTATATACTTTTCCATCTACACAACAATTGGGTTGGGTTAGATTAGTTTTTTTGGAGATGGAGCGTCCAGCAGGAGGGCGGAACCTACTGCCTTTACACATGCTCTTTAAAGCTCCGTAGGAGAATTTCTTTTAAGGGCCCTGGATACCCAAGTCAACCATCTTGAATCAGACGCTAAAATATGGACAATTCTTACGGAAGATCTCAAATAAGGAGTCACCGTACGATTAAATATAAACGCTCAAATGAAAGATAAAAACATATTGTATGTTTACCTGCTCATTAATTTGCTGGTCCTAATATAAAAAGTGTAGTAACAGTGCAATGAAAAATTGACAGCTGATGCAAACGGCGTAACACTGTTTTGGAAAACGGATTTATGGCACTTTATTGGATTATTATTTGAGGCAATGGACAGTACATTGACATAACCAACAAACTGAAGCTCAATAATGCACAATTTTTAGTACGATTAATGAGTTATTTTACCAATGAGATCTTCCGCAAGACACTTTTTGACGTGTTTTCTGCCGCGAGCCACTTGAGAGAGTTGAGAGTCGACTGGTGGGGCATACGCACACAAGAGAAAGAACGTATCTGAGCGCACAGGTACGTGCTTTCTCTTGTGTGCGTTTACCCTACCAGTCGACTCTCGAGTGACTCGCGGCCCAAATCTAATAGTTCTGTATTAAGCTACGAAGGTTCCTTCAGTAGTAGGTGTTGTACCACTCGACCGCTGTATTTTCCGTGACTAGCCAGGGCCCTTAATTTCCCGAAGTTGGGACCACTCATACTTTATTCCTCACATAAAAAACAACTTATGTGTAAAACTCGAGGTCGATCAGAACAAGGGTCATTTGGAACTATATCCATTTTTTCATCCATACATTTTTTTGTTTTTCTCCTTTTAGGTTAGGAGCGTTAGTGCCTTCAACCCTGCCTTTGGGCCCTTTGGGGGTGCATTCGGGGAGCACGCTATTAGCACAATTATCATCCAAAACTGTTCAAGGAGACGCTTTGTGGCGCTGTGATATATGGTGATGACGTCACTGTAAAGGCAGCGTGACGTCATCACTCGCGCTATTTTCGCTATTATTTTCGAGGTGAGGCACGAAATGCTATTGGCGCTTAAGCTGCGCTGCGATAGCTGCGCTTAAGCTTGCTATCGCTATCGTGCTATTGGCTTCTCAAACAAAGTTCATAGCGTTTGCGTTTTTAGCGTTAATAGCGTCTCCCCGAATCCACCCTGGGTTATATAGCGCATTCCATCCACACAACAATTGGGTTAGGTTAGTTTTTTCGGAGGTAGAGCCCTTTTGTAGGAAGGTGGAACCTAGAGATCCTTAACCAGAGATCGGACAATGTGCTGTCGTGGAGTCAAACCGGATATGACGATTTTGATGGCGGTGATCTCTGGTTAAACCCCCTTGCACAATATCAGTGCTGGTCTACAACCTTGCTTTAAAGAATATTTAAGCTCTAAGAAATTGACCAATCACAATGGAATGTGAGGAGAATACTCGATTGTGATTGGTCAATTTCTTACGACTTAGAGCTTAAATACTCTTTTAAGGCTGATTTACAGAGGCCGTAACCGTTGATTTAAGCCGTAATCTTTAAGAAATTGACCAATCACAGTCGATTGTTCTTCTCACATTCGACTGTGATTGGTCAATTTCTTAAAGATTACGGTTTAAATCAACGGTTAGTGCTGGTCTACAACCTTGCTTTAAGGGTATTTAAGCTCTAAGCATTAAGTGACGTCATTTTTGTCTCAAAGACATTCCCGCGCAATATTTAAGCTTTAGCCGTTAGATCTAAGCAAATTGCGCAAAACTCAATTCTTACGACCTAGAGTATAAAGCTTAAAGCCGACATATAGCGAAGAGGACGTTTCTTCGTGTCGGAGAAAATACTGTAAGATCTTTTAATTCAATATAACGACAGTCCTTTATTTTATAAATGTACCTATAGTCCGAAAACATTCCCTCGTTAAATTACCGCAGGCCTTCGACCGATCTGTCTCTCTATATAATTGGCACGCACCTCTGTTTTTTTCTCTCCGAATTACTTTTTCTACTTTTTGCTCGGCGATTCGATTCTATCTTGGCTAATTATTGGCTAATATACATCAACGTTTTACGCCTTACGTCTTATATTGTGGAACCGTCTTTAAGGTTTATTTAAGAGCTTAGGGCTTACAGCTTAGAGCTTACGGCTTAGAGATAAAATACTTTTTTAAAGCGAGGTTGTAGACCGACACTTACGGCCTCTATAAATCAGCCTTAAAGCAAGATTGTAGACCAGCACTCAGGCAACAGGCAATAGGAACAAGGAATAGAAATCATGTATAAATGCAGAATAAACAGTGATACAGGCAATAGACACAGAGTTTCCGTCACGTTGGAAATTCTGTGTCTATTGCCTGTTGCCAACCAATCATAGCATTTGAATTTTTTAGGTTGTAATTAATGATTTTTTGATTATTTCCTATTCTTATTGCTTGTTGCCTGGCATTGTGCAATGGGCTTTAAGGGTGCAGTCCCACATAAAAAAATGGGGAACGGAAAAGCGGAACGAAAAGCAAGCACAGTAGGGGGTAATGAGAAATAAAACAATCTCATGGAATATATTTTACGGAAAAACAAAGATAATTCAAAATTATTGTAATTTTTAGGTTAGATATCTTTCCGTTGAAGGAAGGGAGAAGTGGGAAAAATTAAATATACATATTATCGTCTTTTAAAGAAACGTTCTGATTGGTTATCCCTTACAAATACTTCCTTTCCGTTCCGCTTTTCCGTTCCGTTTTTTCTTCTACATACCCTTACGAAAAAGACCGACCGGCGGAGAATTGTAATCCATGTAGTTATTGTAATCCCGCACGAAAATATTACATTCGACGAACCATACTCATGTAATTATTGTAATACAAGTATTACGGTGGACAACTTATTGCAGTAGACAGATTACAAGACGGAACTACAATTCAGTTATTACACAGATCGGAACACACGAGTGTGGTTATTACAGTGTACGTTATGTGCGCGGTATATACGGCGGCGTGGGGTGCGAGTGATCGCGCGCAGCAGCGTCCGCAGCAGCAACACAGCCGCAGCATTCAGCAAAGCCGCCCGTGGATTCCCCGCGAGGGATGTGCGCGTCGCGACGCGTATCCACCAGTAACCCCCGTCGTCGCGACGCGATAGCGGGGCCCCCCGCCGCCACCGCCGCCGCCGCGACGTAATATACCGTGTGTGTACGCACCGTGACCCACACTTGTTGCGTCTAGGTTATGTTATGGCGTTATAAACAAAAATATGATGCGCACAATAGACGCGTCCGTGAGAGCCGTGAGTCCGTCGTGAGCCCGGCCACGAGCGAGAGCTAGCCCGGGGCATGAGGCCGGCCCGGGGCTGAGCCTGTTCCAGGGCTCGGGAGAGCATACAGCTGAACACGGTGGCGCAGAGACTCGAGGAGGACGAGGAGCAGGAGGACAAGAGGCGACTCAACGAGGAGGTAACGCCGCGTCATATTATCGAAAATTTCTTTGGAATATATAGATTACGTTATATAACTATGAGAAATTGATTTTTTCGATGAAATTTTATATTATATTATTTATTTGTAGAATAAACTGGAGCAAGTTAAAAGTGACGTAGCGCAATACGATTCGTTATTGGCTACTCTACTCTGGAGGATGAATCTGACTCGATTAGACAGATGAAATTAGGTAAACTTTATAATAAATCAAAAACGAAACCTGTTGATGACATTACAAATAAGTTGAGAAGTGAATTACATAGGTAAATGTCATTTAAATATATATTTCTCGGTTAAATATTCATTTATTCCTAATTAAATATGGTGTTATCTTGTCGTTAATTTTTCTATGCACTACTATTTTTATTTAGAATAAAAATCAACGAAAAATATCGTATAAAAATATCATTTTATCTGTATATATATATATATATATTTATATATATAATAAAGATATTTTATTACGTGTAATTTATACAAGTATGTTTTAATTTACACGGATCACAGAGTAGTTTTAATTGTTGAATTCATGCGAACAATTTTTGTATGCGAAAATAAGTTGCGCGACCTTTGATTTATATATTTTTTTAAATCTAAAAATACCAATCAGTATTTGCGTAACATAACATTCGCATATGAAAATTATTCGCATGAATTCAAGAATTGAAGCCGTGTGATCTGTAATCCCTGTAATATTTCCTCTGTAATATTTTTATGTAATTCATAGACCGTAGTACGAAAAAACTACACAGATTTATTGTAATATTTACGTATAGTTATTGTAATATTTGTGTGTGATTATTGTAATATTTTTCTGTAATTATTGTAGTGTTTGGATTACACAGATTACAATCCCCCGCCCGTCGGTCTTTTTCGTAAGGGTAGGACTGCATCCTAAGGATTTCTAGCGGATCCTAATGCATCCACGCATGCACTTTCTTATCCATACAACAATTGGGGAGTGGACCTCACTTCCTTTGCTTACAGGGCAAAACGAGGTCTATTATGGTGTAATTTTACATTTCAACTTTCCACGCGAAGAGAGGGTTAATATTGTGCACCTATAGTAAAAAAATCTAAAATGTAACAAAATAATAAAAATTTGAATATTGAAGAAAATAGTCATTCACAAGTTAGCACTAGAGCTTTTGACTTCTTTTAGTACGTACTACGTGCCTGCAAAAGTAGATCAAAATTGGAAAAGAGTCATATACGGAACTTTTACCGCATTTTGCTTTAAAGAATCTTCACCTCACCATCATTGTCAACACATTTTTAGAATCTTCTCCAGATGATTTCCAGGCCTAAGGCACATTTTTTTGAATATTATTGTAATCACATTTGCAGTTTTTAAATGTAAAATCTTTAGGTAGACGTGTGATTTCTGATTATGGGGAGTAATAAAAAATGTGTTTATATATACTATGAAGCCATATGTGCAAGATCTCCGACAGAAAGTACCTTAGGGATTTGAAGATTACCTGAAGAAGATTTCAAGAATGTGTTGATTGATGGTGAACAAGTGGAAACTCTTTGAAGACAAAATATATTTGTTAGTATGATATCTTATGTTGTCATTTTGGTTTCTCTAAAAAAGTTATTTCATATAAGTGTTAATAATATTTTTTTGTAGCACCCTGTATATATAATATAGGTAATTATATTGTATGAAGATTTTTAATACATTTCTCACAAACATTCAAGGAACACTAAAATTTGCTTTAAAAATAGGCAAAATTTAAGTAGCTGTAACTTTGTTAAAAATGAACAAAATTTAATTTAAAAATGGATTTTAAAGCTTGAAATTTTTACTTTTGAAAGGTTACTATTATTTTTTAGTTTCTGTGAGTTTGGTAATTTTTACATATAGAAAACTACAAGCTGGACAAAATAGAAAATTTTCCTCTCACTTTGTGGGCCTGTCACGTGCACAAAAAGAATCCGCAAAAAATTTTGTCTTTCTAACGTAAAAGCTTGAAGTATTTCTTGCAAAATCTTTTTTTTTCATGTTTACGATTTTTTGTTACTGAGTTATCGCGGATTAAATAAGAAATGAACATTTTGACTTTGATTGCTCAAAACTCCCTTAAAAATCATCGTATTGCAATTCAAAAAATAGATTCTTAAAGCTAAAACTTATATATAATTGCCAAATTTTTTTAAATAACATGTAAACATGATACAATTTTTTTCTCTTTTTTATTTTGACCTAGAAAACAATTGTACAGAACAACAACACAAAATTCTTTACGTTTTTTGTACTTTTAAGCATCCTGCATTAAAAAAAATTCGCCAAGTAGCTATGAGATTATTTTCATTGTGGCTATTATGGTTTTATGGACCAAAACGTACAAAAAGATTGTAAAATTGCTTAAGGGGATCCTAGACAGGGGACAATTACCGACAAAAACAGTCAGGGCTCGTTTTTTGAAACGGCTTTATAGATCGCAAAATCCTTTTACTGGGGTAAGGTATAGGTACTAATGAAAAGTGGGAATGTAAAAAATTAGTGATAATTGAAAAAAAAATGAAAAAATGCTGTTACTTCATAACTATATTTTCTAATATAAACAGTTGTATAGGTTATATGTACGAAATGAACTGTTTCCACTCTTCAGAATACGTACACAAACAATAAGGTACCGTTGAAATTGAGATTGAAAGCCTGGAAAAAAAATTTGGGCTTTGAAGAAATCGTGTATATTTCCCATAAAAATATACACGCAGGCTAGTAAGCAGAGATGGCGCAGCAATCGAACGAGGACAGATGTCATTTCGTTAGACAAAGACAGATACAAGAAAAATAAAATTAGAAATGTTGACATTATCGACATCGAAGAAGTTCGGCCGTCACTCCAGCAAGGAGGATACCCAAAATTGAGTTTTAGGAACTGTTAGAGCAACGAATAAGATAAAAAAAGGATAAAGAATTTTACTTTATATACCCCAAGGGGCCTTAAGGTGATTGGGCCAC
The DNA here is from genome assembly GCA_030770255.1 of Temnothorax ravouxi. Classification (NCBI taxonomy): domain Eukaryota; kingdom Metazoa; phylum Arthropoda; class Insecta; order Hymenoptera; family Formicidae; genus Temnothorax; species Temnothorax ravouxi. Next base: position 216,342 of record JASTWP010000067.1, read on the forward strand.
GTACCATATGAGTCGATATAAGGTCTAAATTTTTTATAAGAAAAACCGTTTTTATTCATATATTTTAAACACTTGTATAATTACTAGTTTTATAGTGTAACTTTTCATTCAATCATTTATCAATTCATCTACTGATAAATGTAAATAGTTTAAGATTTGACTTCAGTTGACATTTGTACAAAAGAAATGTGGCAACATCGCATCTCATCGCGTAGGCAGCCATCCTGCCAGTGTCATGTGAGGTTATTGTGTCGAGTGAGGTTATTGTGTTGATCGAAAAGAATGGAAGATAAACAATTTCGGCATAATGGGAGATTTGCTCGTAAGAGAATAATATCGTGGAAGGAGAATATTAGTAAAGCTCAAAAAAAGAGACGAGTTACTGAGAAATCAAGTGCATACTTGTCTGATCTTGGTCGACGTATTGTCGACTTGACGAAATTGGGAAATGATATGTGGTGTCAGCAATGCAACTTGCCACTTTCATTCCGATTTATTGTTCGAGAAGATATAATTGGCCTTGCTAGCACGTTCGACATAAGATGTTTTCAATGCAGTACCATCTACAAAGTACAAAGTTCAACATACGATGTTGAGAATTCAAGTTGCAAATTTCACATCAATTTAAAAGCGGCTTTGGGTATTTATCATTCTACATTATTTCCATTTGTCATATTTATCTTATATATGTATAATATAAGTATTAACAAATTTTTCTCATTTTTTATTTATTTCTTACAGCAATATTAGATGGTGGTATTGGTGTAACACATTGTAACACCTTCTTGTCCGCAATCAATGTACCGATTGTTCACCACAATTTAATAAAGCGGCACGAAAGAATCCTTGGACCTATCATAGAAAATGTAGCTAAAGAAAGTTGTCTTGAAGCTCTCAAAATAGAAAAAGCTTTAACTATTGCGAACGAAAGGTAATACTCTACATTTTTTATTTTAAATAATATCTATTATAATTTTAAAAATATGGCATTGATTATTATTAATAATTATTAAATACACAGTGTCTAGGCATCTGCAACTCTTGTCAGTCAGACCTTGAGAAATATCTAGCATTCATATTGGAAAGTTATTTATTAGGATACCGAAAAAACACCGATAAAGAGCATTTGCATAGAATTACATTTGTCGTACATTGCATTCATATAGCAATAAGAATAATTACAAAATATTTAAATTCATAGTATTAATTCATAGCGTTAATTTATAGCATTAATTCATAGCGTTAATTCATAGCATTAAGAAAAAGTTAAGTCGATATTTCTACTATAGTCTATATAAGAATATGTAACACAATATAAAAAATAAGAAATACATTTACATAAAAGAATATATACATATATAAAAGAAGATATTCTTTTATATATATCCTTTTATATAAATATATTCCCAATTATTAGATATTGTCCTCGGCACAAAATAGTCCTCAGCACAAAATAATCCTTAGCACAAAATAATCCTCAGCGCAAGTGCGTTGTCCGCGAAACTTTTTCCATGTAACATAAAATGTAATGTTATTTTTTAAGTAAAAATTATATTTTTACTTTCAGTAGTAGACGTTTTAAAATATTCAGCGATATGTATGAGAATTATACAATACCTTTGTTGTTTGATAAATGGTATTAAAACCGATTTGCTTACTTATGAGTTTTTAAATTCATTTTTGATAATTTGCTGTTTCATGTCTTCGCGTTTCAGTTCTCAGGATGTAAATGTACTCGCGGAAAGTACACCAGGTATGTTTAGCTCCGATCAACACGTCGAAGTGACTACTGTTGAGAATTCTTAAGTTTTCAAGAATAATTGTCTGCCAGGTAATCATTAAATCGTGGTTTCAAATCTCCAAATAAGAATATGCACGTAATACTTTCTTCCGAAGGACCAGTCGGCATCACTGCTTCCTATGATGCTGGATGGCAAAAAAAGGATCCGGTCGATCATATAATAGCTTGACAGGGCACGGAACCGTTTTTGGACATTACAGCGGCTTATGCATTGGATTTTCTACACGAAATAAGAACTGCAGATATTGTTCAATTGGAAGTAAAACCGATCATGACTGCCGTCGTAATTTTGAAGGCAGCTCGAAAGCGATGGAAGCCGACATGGCAGTCGAATTATTTACAAAAAATAAACAATTTGATGCCGAGAATGTATATTTAAAAACTCTTATAGGGGACGAAGATTCATGCACAATAGCAAGTGTACGTAGAGAGCTGGGTAGGCAGGTCATAAAATGGACTGACCTGAACCATGCAACAAAGAAATTGGCGAAATTTCTGTATCCTTTGAAAAAAATGTCTCCTGCTACAGTAGAATACTTTCGATACGTGTTTCGTTGCGTTCTTCAGACTAACAAAGGAAAAGTAGAAGCTACGAAAGAGGCCATTCTAAATATAGTACCTCATGCTTTCGGTAACCATGAAAAATGCGGCTCATGGTGCGGTTACAATCTTGATCCTGTAAATTTTAAACATAAAATTCTTTCTAATGGTAAACCATTAACTGGGGATGAATTAAAAGCTTCAGTTACTTCAATATTTCGACAATTCGCGAATGACGCCGACAAATTAGCTCCATGTGGATCAAGCCAGTTAAACGAAAATTGTAATATGGTTATCGCAAGCAAGGCCCCAAAAGCGAGACACTACGGTAGCTCTAGTTCTAACAATTTCCGAGTAGGGTCGGCTGTATGCCAAGTAAACTTAGGAACTGTGTATGTTGATAGTATTTATAAAAAATCAAGCCTTTCTCCATTGAAAAACAAATCGTTACAATATAGGCTCCAAAACGATAGAATGAGAAAATTGCAAAATGCTAGAATGAAAACCGTTGACTTTAAAAGGCGACGTCGTGCTCGTTTCAAAAATCGTCTAAAAAAACCTTGATTACCGAAAGAAAAGAAGGTATCACATATCAGTCGAACTGTGAAGCGCAATTAAATGTAGGTTGTCTCGACGATTCAGTTACAGGAATTCGAGGCCCTGCAGTTAATGAAAACAATACAAAGATAGTCATTTTCGATATTGAGACTACTGGGTTCAGCAGATCAGATGATCAAATTGTACAAATAGCCGCAAAGTCAGATGACAAAATTTTCAATGTCTATATAATGCCAACTTGTAAATTTTCTGCAGGTGCATCGGCTGTAACTGGACTCGTAGTCCATGACGGAATTATGTATAAGAATTCTGTCCCAGTGCCAACGGTCTCACCAAAAAATGCGATAAATGAATTCATTGCATTCTTACGGTCCATTAGTCCAAGCATAATATTAGCAGCGCACAATGGACATACTTTTGATGCTCCCATAATCTTGCTTTTGATAAAAGAAGTACAGCTGCTAGCTGAATTCATGGCAAATGTCAGTAATTTTGCTGATACATTAAAAATTTTTAAGTCGAAATTATTAGAGAAAAAAGCTGAAAAAAAAAGTTTTGCGCAAACTGCACTTTGCTGAGAATTATCTCAGTAAAGAAATAACAGAAGGAGTACACGATGCTGCTATTGACGTATCAGTATTACAAATGTTGATAAACAACGATACAATTAATATCTCAATGAGCGAGTTTGTGGACAACACACTCTCCGTTACTTTTATTCTAGATGCGAAACAGAGAAAATTAGAACTGAAGATTGCTATGAATTCATTGCAGGTACTTAAAAGAACTGATGAAAATTGTAACGACTGCAAGGTCGGTATCTCCCCAAACATGATTTCCAAAATAGCAAAAGCAGGGATTCGTTTGGAACATCTTCAACAAATATATTCCACGTCTGGTATAGGTGGACTCACTAATTTATTGAGCCAAAATGTTGGACAAAAAAAAGGTCCGAGAGTTACATCCAACAAGGCAATAATAAATGCTTTAGCCGAGAAATTAAAACAATTTCAAAATCCAATATCTAATAATTAATATATCTTTATATATATATATATATATATATATATATATATATATATATACCTATATTCTTTCATATAAATATAATTTTATATAAATGTTTCTATATGTATGTATTTTATATAAATATATGTATCTATATAATTTTATATCCTGTTTTATTTTAGTTTCTGTACACAAATAAAAAATGTTTTTGTGATTGAAAACTTATGTCTACGATGGATTTCCTTGGCAAAATATCTTCGATTATTTTCTAAAAAGTTATCTTCGATTATTTTTAAATGTTTTTTTGCATTTCTTCGTAAAAAGCAATAATTTAAAACACCTTTTCTAATTTCAGAAAAACGGTCAGAATTTTAATTTTTACTTTTTTCTATTAAAAAATTTTTTCCATTTTTGCATGTATTTTATAAATGGTTTTCTGAACTTAAATTAATCTATAACATTAGAAAATAATAAAAAATTAAAAGTTTTTAGTTTTTTCCTACATGTTCTAAAATATAAAATTTGCGCTGAATTATTATATAAAGGATAAACATTTTTATTTATTACTGAATTACTTTAAAGATAAAAATGAAATAAATAAATTTTTATTTACGGTTTTTCCGGTGATCTATTGTTCAAATAAGTGTAAATGCCTAAGTGTTTCTTAATCTAAACTAATCATCGCAGATGTGAAATTTGAATTTCCCGCTCATATGCTATACGGCACGGCGTTGCCACATGTTCATGTCGCATACAGCTGATCGAAAGGCCGACGAGAAACGCGACAATTCATCAAGTTTTGATTGCATTTTCGGACTTATTACACGTCAACGTCGTTTTGTTTTATACTTAACAAGTGCTAAAAGAATCAAAGAATATTATTTTCAGTTTTTTGAACCTGTTTCTTTACAGATAGTGAGTGAATTCCTCGAAAAATGTATGTTTCCGGTACAATTTCCTATAAGACCTATGTTAAAAATGCCAACTTTAAGATTTAATATCTCAACAACTAGACGTCAGATCTTCTCAGAATTGCAAATTTAAGTGTATTTAGGTTTTCTTTATAACATATTTTTTAATCAGATTTTTTTCTTTGACATGCTCTGATGGCCCAATCACCTTAAAGGGCGTTTTGAAGGGACGTACCCAACCCTAACCTCCATTTCATCCACTACCTTACTGTTTTCTCCTTTGGACCAACAGTTTAACGTTTCTTCCGAAAGACGGAGCCCAGTTTTCTCCGCATCTTGCACGGAGGGGCGCGGTTTTTCGGAAAAAAACTTTTCCATGATTTATGGCTCTAGTGGACTCGAACCTGGTTCCTCAGATTACGAGCCTGGCGCTCTACCACTAGACCACACCGCCGCCCTGAGCAACGAATAAATTACGAGCAACGATTAAATTTGACGTATTCTTACGTATTTTGAGTCGTAGACCAAATATGATAATAAAAATTACGTCTGTAGCGGAGAAAAGTGAAGGAAAATAAAAAAATATCTAAAATTGTTTAAATCCCCAAACGTAATTTTGTTATGTTTTCTTACGTATTTTGAGGCACAGAATCTTGAGCCAGCTATGTGGGAACCCTTATGAAAAATTAGTACTGGTTTTAATACTGGAAAAAGTGTTGGTGAAAGTACTGGAGACATAAGTACTCAAAGTACTACTAAATTCGACCATACTGACTTTGTCAGTACTCCTTCCCAGTACTCATCCAATACTCATTTAGTATTCCCTTCAGTACTTTCTCCAGTACTCCCCCCAGTACTCCCCCCAGTACGTGTAGTACAGACGCAATATTATCCAAGTAGAACAAAAAGTCAAGATGATATCAAAATAACGTCATATTGATAGTTTAGTGTGTTAATTTAGTATCTTATTAATTTAGTATTTCCAAGATACGTTACAAAAAAGTACTACTAGCAATTAGTACTCGGTACTGAGTAATCAGTACTCGTAGCATTGACAGTATTAGTATGTTAATACTCATGAATATTGCAGAATGATCAGTACTGTGCCTATTAGTTCTTACAGTACTGGCAGTACTATCATGATAGTACTCCGAATATTAATCTGATAAAGTACTGACCACTTCAATACTTTGAAGTACTAATGAGTATTATTGCTTGTAGTACTGCCAGTACTGTAAACACTGACAGACAGTACTGACCATTCGGCAGTATTTATGAGTATTAACATACTAATACTCTCAATACTACGAGTACTGATCACTCAGTACTGAGTACTGATTGCTAGTACTACTTTTTCGTAAGAAAAGACTCAAAATACGTAAAAAAAAAACGTAAAATTACGTCTGGGAGTTTAAACGATTTCATGTTTCTCCGCATTTTCCTTTATTTTTCATGTTTTCTCAGCTATAAACATAATTTTTATGGCCATTTTCTGATTCTACGACTCAAAATACGTAAGTAGATATACGTAAAATTTATTCGTTCCCTTAACTGTTCCCAAAACTTAATTGCGTGTACCATCCTTAAAGGCTGATTTATAGAGGCCGTAACCGTTGAATTTAGCCGTATAGCCCAGTAGCAGGGAAAAAAAACAGGTCTTGCCTTACAAAAGGTCGGGTAGTTCTGATTTTTGGATATGTTTTATATTTTAAGGTCCTAATGAAAAATCCAAGTTTTCGACCTTGGCGCACACCCGGGCGCGCCGCTATCTTGAAAAAATGGAACACAAAACCGGTTTTTTCGAAATATCTTCTTACCAGTACGTTTTAAGGCAAAAATAGTTATTATCAATTTTATAGAAGATATAATTCCCTACAACTTTTGTCTGAAACATTTTTTTGTATATGTAATAGATAGCGAGCTACAGCACTGTAAAGTGAAACAAATTATTAAAAATTTCACAAAAGGCTCCTTTTTAAGCATATTTTATTAATTCGATCACCGAGGCATGTAATAATTTTTCTCGCAAAATAATTTTTTGTGTAAATTTTTAATATTTTCCAATAAATACTGCGCGCCAACTTAAACATATAAATTAATTATTATTTATTTATAATTAAATCGAATAAATATACAAAAAATATTTTCAGCCTACGAATGTTTCAAGTTTTATTCTAGTCCGAGGCATTGTTGACGAGCGGTTTTTGGAACTCACCTTCAGCTGCTCACGTAGCTGAAAACAATTGAAAACGATGAGACTGCGGACAAGCGTATATTTTTCTTTGGCGTCAGTCTTCCCTGTGCCACAGGGTGGGGCTGGAAACGTAGTAATAATGGGCTCACTCCTGTAAAAACTACAAAAGATCCAGCTCCTCAGGCCTTGCTCAATGTAATATCATGCAATTACAAAAAAGGATGTAAAGGAACATGTGACTGCAGGAAAGCTGGATTAAAGTGCTCCATTATTTGTGGATTTTGCAATGAACAATCGTGTGAAAATGTGCCAGAGCTTCTGATCGACAGTAAAAATGAAGGAGGAGAAACGCTTTCCGTTATGCAGAATCACTAGGAGATCGAGAATTATGACTCACAAAACAACACCGAAAGCTATATTGTTTGTGAGAACATAGTTACCAACAAACCGGGACCATCAAAACGACAAAAAATATAAAAGGTTTTTATTGTTTTTATTAGTTTTATTTAAAATATGTTTAAAACGGAGCCTTTTGTGATATTTTTAATAATTTGCTCACTTTACAGTGCTGTAGCTTACTATCTATTAGATATACGAAAAAATGTTTCAGACAAAAGTTGTAGAGAATTATATCTTCTACAAAATTGATAATAACTATTTTTGCCCAAATATCTACTGGTAAGGAGATATTCCGAAAAAACCGGTTTTGTGCTTCATTTTTTCAAGATGGCGGCGCGCCCGGGTGTGCGCCAAGGTCGAAAACTTGGATTTTTCATTAGAACCCCAAAATATAAAGCATATCCAAAAATCAAAACTACCCGACCTTTTGCAGAGTAAACTTACCTAGCTACTGGACTAGTAATCTTTAAGAAATTGACCAATCACAGTCGATTGTTCTTCTCACATTCTAAAGGCGGAATTCCACTGAGTCAACATTTGGGCAACATGTCGCATGCGGCAATAACGCATGCGACATGGAGTCTTTCAACCGAAGCAACATAAAGCTTCATGTAGCATGCGACAGTGTAGCATACTACACTGTGATTGGTGTTGCCGGTCGCATGTGCCATCTTTCAACAAGATTCAGATTGTTGAAAGATGTCGCCAGTTATCCGACAGTCAATGGATCGGTGCGGCTTGTAGCAAGCGATATGGAGTAGAATATTGAGAAAACTACGTTATTTATTGAGGATTATTATAATTCGCCGGAATTACGGAACAATAAAAGTTCTGATTATAAAAACAACACATTAACAACAAAGTTTTTAAATAAAGCGCTATCCGCAACCAATTTATTGAAAAATTTATTTCGAGATTTTTGACTCCCAATAAATAATTTTCTTCTCCACCATCACGTTTCTTCGTTTTTTTCTCTTACCACTTAACGCTATTATCAAATAAGCAGCTGCTGCTACCGTTTCCAAAGACATGACGCACGATACTGATGTTGCTTCAATGAAATTGATTTAGCCGCATACTACAAACACAAATAACAAGGCGCATACGACATTGGGCGACAAATTTCTCGTGCGACATCGAGTTTGTGGCACGGTTTGAAATCGCGCATCAAAAATAGGCGACACTAGATGACATGTGGCATACTACATGTCGCTTAGTGTTGCCTCAGTGGAATTCCGCCTTAAGGCTCCCTGGTCCCTAAGCCGAGAACTCCGCGTTGACAGTGGCGACGTACCGTCGCGGTAGAAATAAGAACTCTCTCCAATGGATGTAATACGAAATCTAGTCATGCGCCTGCGCACAAACCTGCATCGTATTACTTTCGTTTTATGGCTGTTTATTAACTGTCAAGGGAAAGGGGTAGACTTAGTGATCTGTAGTGTTATTTTAAGCTCTCTCTCTCTCTCTCTCTCTCGTTTTCTCTCTCTCTCTCTCTCTCTCTCTCTCTCTCTCTCTAAAATGCTATAAATTGAAAAATATTACTTTCCGGCAAATTCTACCCCTGTTTGATCTATAATTTTTTGAGATTTGGTGAATTATTTCCCGAAAAATTAGAAAAATAAAAAAAACCGGTTTTCAGAAAATTGGTAACAAAAAATTAGACACATAGGGTGCGTTCGGGGAGACGCTATTAGCGCTACCAAACGCTGTCGTGACGTCATTACTGGTAGTATTATATACGTCATAACTGCTTGCTACCAACGCTCTTCCTTCCGAGGTAGTGCATTAATAGCGTTAGCGTTTACAGGCTCTATGAACAGCGCAGTAGTGAATGGTAGTGAATTGCGGCGTTTGAAGCAAACCCGCGAAAAACGATCTAATATGAATCTAACTAAAATCATATTAAATAATATTAAATTTGAGTAAAATTCAAATTAAATCCAGATTTTATATTAAAATTATATTTGTTTAAATACAGTTTTAATTTGCACTTATTAAAATCAGTTATGTAGATTAAATATGATCCACAATAAAATAGGGCTTTAATTAAAATTTAATTAGATCACTTATGTGGATCATATAACACTTCGAATCAAATATGGTTTTAATTTGTATTTAATAAGATAACTTATGTGGATTATATATGATCCAGAACCATACATGATGCAGAATATTTATATATAAGACTTTAATAAAAAGTTAATGTGTTCTGTATGCGATTTTTACTCGATTTAATTGCGGCTTTAATCCAAATTTGGTTCTAATTTGATTCTTATTAAAACGTATTTTTGTTTAAATAATATTTGCGGTAAAATTTGTTTCTTTATTTGTCAAACTTAACATGTAAATATTTGATTCAAATTAAAACAATATATATAGTCATATAAGATTATATATGATCAGATCAGAATATTGCATCTCAAAGTATCCGATAGATGGCATTCGATGTGATCTTGTTTCTCGTAATTAAAATTTGACAAAGAGTGTTATAAGAACGGTATCAAGAAGACACGACACTGTCTCGCGCTATTCTCGCGCGACGCTCTCTCGGAGCGACACAATTTTTGTATCAGTTATATCGTGAAGTCCACTATAATAAAGTGGCAAAATAAATAACAAAATAAATTTAAATTGGTATAAATTTAAATTTAAAACAAAATTATATAAAATTCTAATAAGATCAAATAACATTTATATATGATAAATTTGACTTATATGACAAATTTGACTTATATGATTATATTTGACTTATATATGATTATATTTGACTTATATGATTATATTTGACTTATTTGATTTATATTTAACAAATTAATTTTGAATTTATTACCATATTTAATCCACATTTGGCAAATTAAAACCATATTAACTCTGCATTTCCTTAGGTCTGTGCGGCTGATTTTGCATATTTTAACAAAGCAAGGTCCAGTTTAATCCATATATAGATTAAATAAGATGGGGTACTTTAATTTGATTTAAATATAACATATTTAAATTAAAATTGATTTGCATATTCGATTCTAATAAGATTCTTATTAAATTCATATAAGCTTTTAATATGGTTTTAATACAATCGTTTTTCGCGGGAAATAGTTTGGCGGCGGTAAAGTTCGCTGATAATTTTCTCTTTCAGCGGCGGCGGAATTGGCGGATGATAATTTATCGGCGGCGACGGCGAATGGCGGCGTTAATACAATTTTTTAAATCCTCCTGACTTAAAATAAAGTTCAATTTTAACTTTTCAAAAATAATATGAACAAAAATAGCAAACAATAAATACTCAGCACTTGTTTTCAAAATACGATCACTTTATTAGCATTACTAATGTCTTTTCTTTCACAAAAGAAAATAAAATCTTAAAATGTTATTCCTGATGACCATCATACGTAACAAAAATAAAATGTAATTCACTGTATAACCATCAGATATCAGACTTCTTTCTCTCTTACTTATTAAACATTTCTTCACATATTAAGTTGTATTTTACTGACTTTAAATACATATCTTTTATTAATTTGAAATAATTATCGAGAATAAATAATATTTTATTAAATTTTATAATTTTTTGTAATAAGCAAACCTGCAGAAGAAAATGCGCGTTCAGATGCTGAACTTGTAATCGGTATATGGCATAAATGCAGCATACCAATTTGTACAAATTCGGCAGTGACAACTTCATTTTATTCTATCATTGTAGAGGATCTTTGATAATAGATTCTGACATATGTAAATACTTTTTTTACTTCGACAGAAATAGGATCTTCAGGAGGAATAATACTTGTATGTTTCACAGCCAACTCCAATCGTAATTTTTTAACTCCAAGAAGCTCACACGATTTATTAAAATAATCTGCTTCTTTATTAGATGCCATATTATGAAAAAGTAAAACTAAACGTGAGAATTTAACTTATTATATATGTTTGAGATCGCGACTATTATAAATCGCGCGCGAGTGCATGTAAGCGCAAGCACTCTTTGCAAAAAATAAGCGCATCAATACTTGTGCTTCTAATAAAATAATCTTCGTCATGGTGCTTCGTTATAGCATGGATCGTTCGTACATTCCGAAAAGTTCGCTGATTGTTAACAACAACACAGCCCCGGCTCACCGGCCGCGAAAATAAGGTCAAACGGCAACGCTAGAACACAGGAACGATCCATGTTATACACAAAGCACGCGAAAACAGGTGACGACCACGTCGGGTCGCCACGTGAAATTAGTGACGTCAGCACGGTGACGTCGGCCTCCGACGGCCAATCACCCTCCAGAAATTCGGAGAAAATTGCCGGGAAGGGAGTTCGCCTCGGAGGCGATAAAAGAACCGCCGCTGCGCCGCGAGTTCAAGTTCGCTCGCAGATCACCCGCTTCGTATATCGATTACCGCTAGTTTCCCAGGTAGCAGACAGTCGTCATAATGACGTGATTCTTACGTCATTTTATGACGTATGTTACGTCATTTATTCCTAAAGTTTAACGTAAAAATGACGTATTTTTCACGGTCCTAAGTCACATACCAACGACGTCATTTTCTGACGTTTTATTGACGGCAAAAATAGGTCCAATGTACGACATACCGGTTTTTAGAAATGTTTTTTTATGAAATTAAAATTTTAAAATGTCCACATGATAAACGTTTATAAAAAAAAACGTTCTTTTTCTATATCTAAGAAAAAAAAGCATTTTAACTGTTTCTTTACATATCGTGTGTGTATAGCCCGCTGTCTCAAGACGGTCACCCATCCTAGTACAGTACCGCGCCCGTGTCGCTTGACTTCGATGATTGACTTCAATCATAAAGTTACGAAACACTATAAATGTAGGAATATTCCCGTGAAAAATACTGTAAAAAATACGTCATTTTTACGTTAAACTTTAGAAATAAATAACGTAACATGCGTCATAAAATGATGTAAAAATCACGTCATTATGACGACTGTCTGCTACTTGGGTAGTCAATTAAACGTCTATATAATGTCATTTTACAAAGTCTTTTTGACGTATTAAAACATGACGTTAAATATACGTCACTTAATCGACGAATGACGTTACTGACCAATTATGACCAAATATTGACGTCAAAATGACGAGTGCTTGCTACCTGGGTTCCGCGTGGTACACCGCATTGCATCGCTTCGCGCCTTGCAACCCGCGCTCGCTTTCGCACTCGCGACTCGCTTGCTTCTTGCCGCTTTACATCTGTGCGCGTTCACGGCATTTCACCTGAAAGAAGTTGTATAAATACGTGTTGAATATACTGCTCTTTATTTTGTGTAACCTGGACTTACTGTTTTTTTTGTGGTCGTCTTCTCCTCGCGCTATCTCGCGCTACCGACGCGCGCTCTCGAACAATATATATCATAAAAATAATAATCTTATATTTGGTGATTAATATAGAAGCTGTTAATCACAATATTAATTACAATATTATTACAATAGCATTTGTCTGAGATCAACGATAAAGACAAAGATCTGGTGATATGCGAGTAGCGCAGTAACATTGAGATTGACACCGTAAATACGAGCATAACGAAAACTACAATATTAATTACAATAGCTTTAATTACAATATTAAGCCTTGATTTTGTAAATCTAAATAGGGGAGACCGGGGCTAATTCGACACCGGGGCGAACTTGACACTAGGCTTTTTGCCAATTTAAATCTATCGTAGAAACTTGCCTTTCCTACTGTAAATGCGTCTTTATGTGCCAGGATTATCAACGGAATTTGGTAACATTCTGAGTTATAGTGTAATTTTTAACGCGACATAAGCGTTTTTTATGGTGAAAAGTAATTTTTCTGATCTCTCGAAAATGGTCTACTCTTTCATCGAGCTTTTGGGCAAAACTAATCGACGTACAGTAAAATTTCCTGAAGCAATTTTGTACCTGAAGGAACGCTCTTTAAATGTGTACCATTAAATTTGTTTGAAAATTGCCTTTGAAAAAAATTGTGTCGAGTTTACCCCGCCTTTTTTTCAATTTAAAAATTTGTTTTTGCGTCACTTTTCCTTTCCTAAGGGCAAAACTGAGCGACGTACAACAAAATTTCCTTAAGCAATTTTGTACCTGAAGGAACACTCTTTAAATGTGTACCATTAAACTTGCTTGAAAATTTTAATTAATTGTAATTAATTAATTGAAAATTGCCTTTGAAAAAATTGTGTCGAGTTAGCACCGGTCTCCCCTACTGTAAATTAACTAGACTAAATATTGCTTAGATATATAGTTCATAAAAACTGTAATAAA